>ONZH01018082.1:0-255105 GCA_900303285.1 Rhinella marina
ACGTCCACATCCCCGGCTACAGTATTGCTCCTGTAGGTACGTCCACATCCCCAGATATAGTTATACTCCTGTAGGTACACGTCCACATCCCCGGCTATAGTATAAACTACTCCTGTAAGGACACGTCCACATTCCCCGGCTATAGATATCTACTCCTCCCAGTTATAGGTACACACGTCCACATCCCCGCTATTAGTATTATATGTAGTAGTACACGTCCACATCCCCGGCTATAGTATATGCTCCTGTAAGTACACGTCCACATCCCCGGCATCCAGTATATGCTCCTGTAGGTACACGTCCACATCCCCAGTTATAGTATATGCTCCTGTAGGTACACGTTCCACATCCCCGGCTATAGTATATACTCCTGTAGGTACACGTCCACATCCCCGGCTATAGTATATGCTCCTGTAGGTACACGTCCACATCCCCAGTTAGTGTATGCTCCTGTAGGACACGTTCCCCAGCTATAGTATATGCTCCTGTAGGTACACGTCCACAGCGCCGGCTATAGTATATGCTCCTGTAGGTAGACGTCCACATCCCCAGCATAGTATATGCTCCTGTAGGTACACGTCCACAGCGCGCTATAGTATATGCTCCTGTAGTACACGTCCACATCCCCAGTTATAGTATATGCCTCCTGTAGGTACAGTCCACAGCCCGGCTATAGTATATGCTCTGTAGGTAGACGTAACATCCCCAGCTATAGTATATTACTCCTGTAGGTACACGTCCACATCCCCGGCTATAGTATAAACTCCTGTAGGTACACGTCCACATCCCCAGTTATAGTATATACTCCTGTAGGTACACGTTACATCCCCAGTTATAGGTATGCTCCTGTAGGTACACGTCCACAGCGCCGCTATAGTATATGCTCCTGTAGGTAGACGTCCACATCCCCAGCTATAGTATATGCTCCTGTAGGTACACTCCACACGCCGGCTATAGTATATGCTCCTGTAGGTACACGTCCACATCCCCATTATAGTATATGCTCCTGTAGGTACACGTCCACGATAGTATATGCTGTAGGTAGACGTTAACATCCCCAGCTATAGTATAATCCTGTAGGTACACGTCCACATCCCCGGCTATAGTATAAACTCCTGTAGGTACACGTCCACATCCCCAGTTATAGTATATACTCCTGTAGGTACACGTCACATCCCCGGCTATAGTATAAACTCCTGTAGGTACACGTCCACATCCCCAGTTATTAGAATATGCTCTTGTAGGTACACGTCCTATAGCTCCTGTAGCCAGTTATAGTGTAGCCTGTAGGTACACGTCCACAGCGCCGGCTATAGTATATGCTCCTGTAGGTAGACGTCCACATCCCCAGCTATAGTATATACTTCCTGTAGGTACACGTCCACTCCCCGGCTATAGTATAAACTCCTGTAGGTACACGTCCCATCCCCAGTTATAGTATATACTCCTGTAGGTACACGTTCACATCCCCGGCTTATAGTATAAACTCCTGTAGGTACACGTCCACATCCCCATTATAGTATATGCTCCTGTAGGTACACGTCCACATCCCCCGCTATAGTATATACTCCTGTAGGTACACGTACACATCCCCAGCTATAGTATATGCTCCTGTAGTACACGTCCACATCCCCAGCTATAGTATATACTCCTGTAGGTACACGTCCACATCCCCGGCTATAGTATATGCTCCTGTAGTACACGTTCCACATCCCCAGTTATAGTATATGCCTCCTGTAGGTACAGTCCACATCCCCAGTTATAGTATATGCTCCTGTAGGTACACGTCCGCATCCCCAGTTATAGTATATGCTCCTGTAGGTACACATCCACATCCCCAGATATAGTATATGCTCCTGTAGGTACACATCCACATCCCCAGATATAGTATATACTCCTGTAGGTACACGTCCACATCCCCAGTATAGTATATACTCCTGTAGGTACACGTCCACATCCCCAGCTATAGTATATGCTCCTGTAGGTACACGTCCACATCCCCAGTTATAGTATTATACTCCTGTAGGTACACGTTCCATCCCCAGCTATAGTATATGCTCCTGTAGGTACACATCCACATCCCCAGTTATAGTATATGTCCTGTAGGTACACGTCCACATCCCCATTATAGTGTATGCTCCTGTAGGTAAACGTCCACATCCCCAGCTATAGTATATGCTCCTGTAGGTACACGTCCACATCCCCGGCTATAGTATATACTCCTGTAGGTACACGTCCACATCCCCAGTTATAGTATATACTCCTGTAGGTACACGTCCGCATACCCAGTTATAGTATATGCTCCTGTAGGTACACATCCACATCCCCAGATAAGTATATGCTCCTGTAGGTACACATCCACATTCCCCAGCTATAGTATATACTCCTGTAGGTACACGTCCACATCCCCAGCTTATAGTATATACTCCTTAGGTACACGTCCACATCCCCAGTTATAGCAATGCTCCTGTAGGTACATGTCCACATCCCCAGTTATAGTGTATGCTCCTGTAGGTACACGTCCACATCCCCAGCTATAGTATATGCTCCTGTAGGTACACGTCCACAGCGTCGGCTATAGTATATGCTCCTGTAGGTACACGTCCACATCCCCAGTTATAGTATATGCTCCTGTAGGTACACGTCCACATCCCCAGCTATAGTATATGCTCCTGTAGGTACACGTCCACATCCCCAGCTATAGTATATACTCCTGTAGGTACACGTCCACATCCCCGGCTATAGTATATGCTCCTGTAGGTACACGTCCACATCCCCAGCTATAGTATATGCTCCTGTAAGTACATGTCCACATCCCCAGCTATAATATATGCTCCTGTAGGTACACATCCTCATCCCCAGCTATAGTATATGCTCCTGTAAGTACATGTCCACATCCCCAGCTATAATATATGCTCCTGTAGGTACACGTCCACATCCCCAGTTATAGTATATGCCCCTGTAGGTACACGTCCACATCCCCGGCTATAGTATATACTCCTGTAGTACACGTCCGCATCCCCAGCTATAGTATATGCTCCTGTTAGGTACACGTCCACATCCCCGGCTATAGTATATACTCTTGTAGGTACATGTCCTCATTCCCCACTATAGTATATACTCCTGTAGGTACATGTCCGCATCCCCAGCTATAGTATATACTCCTGTAGGTACACGTCCACATCCCCAGCTATAGTATATACTCCTGTAGGTACACGTCCGCATCCCCAGCTATAGTATATGCTCCTGTAGGTACACATCCACATCCCCAGCTATAGTATATACTCCTGTAGGTACACGTCCACATCCCCAGTTATAGTATATACTCCTGTAGGTACACGTTCACATCCCCAGCTATGGTATATACTCCTGTAGGTACACGTCCGCTTCCCCAGCTATAGTATATACTCCTGTAGGTACACGTCCGCATCCCCAGCTATAGTATATACTCCTGTAGGTACATGTCCTCATCCCCATCTATAGTATTACTCCTGTAGGTACATGTCCGCATCCCCAGCTATAGTATATACTCCTGTAGGTACACGTCCACATCCCCAGCTATAGTATATACTCCTGTAGGTACACGTCCGCCATCCCCAGCTATAGTATATGCTCCTGTAGGTACACATCCACATCCCCAAGCTATAGTATATACTCCTGTAGGTACATTGTCCTCATCCCCATCTTATAGTATTATACTCCTGTAGGTACATGTCCGCATCCCCAGCTATAGTATATACTCCTGTAGGTACACGTCCACATCCCAGCTATAGTATATACTCCTGTACGTACACGGTCCGCATCCCCAGCTATAGTATATGCTCCTTTAGGTACACGTCCACATCCCCAGCTATAGTATATGCTCCTGTAGGTACACGTCCGCATCCCCAGCTATAGTATATACTCCTGTAGGGTACATGTCCGCACCCCCATCTATAGTATATGCTCCTGTAGGTACACGTCCACATCCCCAGCTATAGTATATACTCCTGTAGGTACACATCCACATCCCCAGCTATAGTATATACTCCTGTAGGTATACGTCCTTATCCCCATCTATAGTATATACTCCTGTAGGTACATGTCCGCACCCCCATCTATAGTATATGCTCCTGTAGGTACACGTCCACATCCCCAGCTATAGTATATACTCCTGTAGGTACACGTCCTTATCCCCATCTATAGTATATACTCCTGTAGGTACACGTCCTTATCCCCATCTATAGTATATGCTCCTGTAGGTACACGTCCACATCCCCAGCTATAGTATATACTCCTGTAGGTACACGTCCGCATCCCCAGCTATAGTATATACTCCTGTAGGTACACGTCCGCATCCCCAGCTATAGTATATGCTCCTGTAGGTACACGTCCGCTTCCCCGGCTATACAAGGCTAGTTATTATTTTGTATCGAGGACTGACAGAAATGGACTGTAAATCCTATATATCAGGAGTCATTTCACAGGCCGCCATAAATTGTGCTCTGCTTCTTAGGTCACTTTCTTCTGACTTAATCTTGGTTGGGGGGGGGGGGGTCAGATAATAATTCAGTCCAAGCACATTCTTAAAACCAATAAAAATTTGATGCAGTGATCTACGGTTTCAGAAACCACATGCCCACCTTCAAGCCACCGTAAATTACCGGCCTGCTCTCATCCATTAACCCTTCCAGTCCTACCTGTACTGCCCCCCCCCCCCCCCCAGCCTCAAGCCTATAGCCCATAGGATGCCAAACGTACGATGGAAAAACCTTTTTGAGATAGTTAAGAATTCTGTAACCATAGCAACAGCTCGATCGCCAAAAGCCGAGTTTAATCTCGGAGCTTGATTTACTAATGTGAAGAGTAATTTACTGACGTCAGAGAAAGGATTGCATTGATTATGGGCTTTAGCTTTTCATTATTATGATACCCACTAAAGCATAAGTGTCGCCTTAAATGTGAAAAATAAATTGTCGGCGGTTGTCACCGGCATAATTGCTACATCCATTTTCTTAATAGGCTATTACAAAATACCGTAAGTTAGTGATTTACTTAAAACGCGCAGATGATGTTCAGTGTTTGTTCTCATTCTGGTCGCTCATCTCCATACAGGAACGCATCAATGGGCTCATTCGTTCATTCATTTTTTAAGACGGTGTCATTTCAAAATACTAGGTCGTAATAGTAATAATGATTATGTTACAGGACAGGGCAGGACTATTTGGAAAAGGCTCAAAGCCCATGGCTATAGGGCGCCCATGGATGCCCCTGTCTGTTATAGTAACTACTTGCATCCTCCATGTAATAACAATTCTGGAACATCTATTCTTATGACTCTATGTTGTGCCATCCCTCTTTTATTTCCTCTAGAAGTTATAAATGAATTACTTGCAGTTTGCAATGAAGGTTCAGCTGGGTGTTACCAGTTAGGGGTGTGTCTCTCTACAGTCTGACACTATCAAATCAGTGCTGCCATGAAGTTTCAACTGGGTGTTATCAATTGGGGAATCTTCCTCTGCAGGCTGACACTATCCAACCAGGACTGCTGGTGGTAAATTGTGCAGGGTCACCCCCTCTCCCAACTGATAACAACCAATCTGGACCTTTACTGCAAACTGCTAGTAACTTAGTCATAACTTCTAGCGGGAATAATAAAGGAATGGCACATCATAGAGGTGAGGAGAGTCATATCCCCTCATGCAGGATGTTGATGGCTTTTTGCACATGAGTATGTTGTGGAACACACTGTGTAAATGGAGAAATTGCACTGTTTGTTATTTTATGAGAGAGTAAATTGCCAGAGACATGGCCAAAGCTGAGCTGAGTCAGGGGTCATCTTGGAGGTCATGCATGAGGCGTTGCTAGTGAGAAAGTTACTCTAGATTACCATTAGTGGAGATTTGCGGTCAGTGCACATGGAGATCAAGAGACCTCTGTGAAACACTGCAGGATTGTAAGTAAGAGACAGCTAACTCCTGTGTGATGGCTAGCTAGCAAGTGGAGGTGGGTGAAGCTCGATAATTGGTGCCCCATCTCAAGGCTGATAAATGATCAGAACAACTGGGCAATGCAGTGGAGAGGGTAGCCTGAGATTCAACTTACACCACCTAGTCCCTGCACCCCAAAGCAGCAAAGGACCTGTGAAATCATATGTAGAGAGTGCAGTCAGCTCGCTACAAGTAATGCCCTTAATGGGGTGGCTAAAGTCTTACCAAACCGATGAGAATTTAGCTAGAATGAGCATTTATGAGCTTTTAGGAGTTATGGATCCAGCTCCCTTATAGAGAGTCTGCTAGTCTGCAAATGCCCTGAAACTGAAAGTTGAGGAAGAAAACTGTTGAAAATTTTAAAAAAGAAAGAAATAATGATTTTTAGCCCAAAATAAGTAGAATGCACTAATAAAACACAATTGCCCACCAGTGTCCATAGCCTTTAAAGGCTAAGTACAACTTTAGGGGCATTTTTTTATTATTGCATTGTACTCATTTTGAGCTAAAAATATATATTGTTTTCAATTGGTCTTTATTAAAAATATGGAGCCCAATTTTGTGTTCATATCTGAGATTCTCTAGTAGCAGCTTCTGGATTTTCTCTCTTTTCCGTCAGTTGAGGAGGCTCCTTATCTCTGCTCTCTGACATTATAAACACTCATTATAGCTCAGTTCTTATCTTACTGATGAGAATGTGGCTTAAATAAGTGTTTATGACCTCTCAGTAGTTTAGAGATAAGATTTATTATAGAGGCACAAAGGGAAAGTACCAGTCACACAGTTAGAAAAACAGTTAACCCTTTGTGACAGAATGTCTCAATATTTTAAATTAAAGGGGATCTCCAAGTTATATTTATTGATGACCTATCCGGTCATCAATATCAGATCGGCGGGGGTCCCAGCTGTTTGAAGAGGAGGCACGCGCCGTACCAGCGCTGCCTCCTCTTCATTGTTTACATGCTGGCCGTAACATGGGTAGCGGTGAGTAGGTGTAATTACACCTAACTGCCCCATTCTTTTCAATGGGAAGGCTCATTCCCATACAATCCCATACACAGTGAGTTTTACCTTATTACACTTGTAATATTTTATAATGCGTGGAGAAGGAATACAAGAAAAACTACAATGTCAATTCTTCCACCACTGATTGATAGACTTAGTATATTAAATTAATATGTAATGAGACCAGGACCTCTGTACATGTAATTACCAGCATATTTAATTCTCTAACGATGTCACTGTGACATCATCATCAGGGGGTGTGGCCCTTTAGGAGGCACAATGACTCCCTGTACAAAATCCGAAGCTGCTCCGATATTTGATGAATATTCCGCCTTTTGTCTAGCTGGAGGGGCAGCTGTTCCTCTGATGAGAGGCGCTCAGGCTCCCCCGGCCTAACTTCTACTTAACAGGAACTGAAAGGGAAAATAATGTATGGGGGAGTGTTAAATTATTAATTTCATAGCCGAGATATTGATTCTTCCTGTGTGAAAATGACAAATGGTGCTGAGCAGTCACTGATTCCTATTAAAGCGATGATGAGAATAGTAGGCTGCTGGATGGCTAAAGGTTTTAGTTTAGGTATTTTTATAGCTAAACATCCATCACCATCTAACAAGCAAATGATGAAAAATCTCACCCCACTAACAATTCTTTCTCCTTGACTTTTATTTGCAGTCTACGAAATATATATAAAAAGGGATACGTGGAAAACCATGCGCTGGGATTTTTTTTTTTTTTCTCGCCCCCTCGTGTGCATTTTCCAGGCCAATTACTATTATTTTTTATTTTTTTATTTTTTTTTTTTTACTTTTTGTGCAAAAATATTGACGTAAAAGAAATCATGGCTACAAGAGGGACCACTTCCAGAAATAGCGGCCGTTATCCCTTTATTAATGAGGAAGCAGAAGAACGAAGGCTTAGACTTAACCCTTTCACCGCCATATGAGGATATCACACAGCCGCTCTAGAACATCACGCTAATATTTGGCATGCCAAACTGCAAGAAGAGCGCCGTAATACAGCGCCCTGACATTTACACCAACTGGTATGGTCGGTTTAGTAAATCTGTGACAATTTGGTTTGCTATGGCCAGCAACTGCACTTTTCCGCTGTACCCTGTGTATGTAAATAAGCCCCATTTCTTTTTTATATAGAAAACAATATTTCAAGTGATAAAATTGACCAATACGTATTAGCGTCTGAACCTGCTGGAGGGCCTGCCAGTGCTCCTCCATCGAGGGAACAGAAGGATCGGGCATTTAAATTTCAACATGTCTCATCTTTTGTTCTCAGGGGAGATAAGCCACCAAAAGAGGTACTTCCCTTTTTTCATTGAGAACACACGTATGCTCAGCCGAGCTGAGAGTACATATATGTGGGGGAATTGGGAAAGATAGCTGTCTAAAATGTATGGCTAACTTAAAGGGGTTGTCTCATCTGAGACACTAGTGGCATATTGCTAGGATATGCTGTCAATATCAGATGGGACCCGCACCTATCTCCAAAGCGCTCTCCATTCATGTCAATGGGAGTTCCAAAAATAACTGAGCAGGTGCTCTCAGCTGTTTTCGAAAGGCCCCTAGAAATGAATGAAGATCACACTGCACAAGTGTGGCCACTGCTCCATTCACTTCTGAGGGGCTGATGGGTATTTTCTGCAGTTCCATGCTCTGCGCTCACTTCAGGGGTCCCGCCACATTGGTGGCATATCCTAGCAACATGTCACCTATATATCAGATGAGACATCCCCTTTAAGAGTGCCCTGTAGCGAAATGGTATCCTCCCTACTAGAGCTGTCTCGCACAACCATATCTACCTATTGAAGGGCATGTTCTGTTCCGTTTTTTTGCTTGTGTGTCATCTTATTGTAGTTTTCCCATTGCAGCTTCAGTAACCCCTGCCAGCCAGCTGTTATCGCCAGGAAAAGCTACAGCCGCCCTACAGGGACAATGTGGTATTACATGCCATCCATTCATATCAATGGCCAACCAGGTCACTGTTTGTAAGCTGCTTTCCATATTTCCATTCCGCAATAAAATATAATATATCCTATTACTGTCCGCATTACAGACAAGGATAGGACTGTTCTATTAGGGGCCAGCTGTTCCTTTCTGCAAAATACGGAATGCACACGGATGTCATCCGTATTTTTTGTGGATCCATTTTTTACCGACCACAAAATACATATGGTCATGTGCATGAGCCCTAAGGGTACGACCAGTGCAGTTTTTGAAGTCAAAATCAAAAGTAGCTTCTAAGGCCTCTTTCACACGAGCGTCACAGATTCAGTCCGGATGCGTTCCGGAAAATCTGCACGCATCCGCACCAATCCACACGCAATCACAGTCAGTGACTGAGATTGTGTACGTTCGTTCAGTTTTTTCCGCGCGGGTGCGAAGCGTTTTGATGCGTTTTTCACGCGCGTGATAAAAAACTGAATGTTTACAAACAACATCTCTTAGCGACCATCAGTGAATCACTTGCGTGCGGATGCAATGCGTGATTCACGCAGACCCATTCACTTCAATGGGGCCAGGGCTGCGTGAAAAACGCAGAATATAGAACATGCTGCGATTTTCACGCAACGGCAAACTGATGCGTGAAAAACATCAATCATGTGAAAAGACCCATTGAAATCAATGAGTCAGGATTCAGTGCGGGTGCAATGCGTTCGTCCATGTGAAAGAGACCTAAAGCTTCTGGCTTTGGCTTCCAAAAGGGCATCAGGAAACCTGAGCGTGCGGCCGCACCCTGGTGAAGCTATAAAATAACATTAGACCAATTTACTAGAATGCAAACATGAACGTATGTCACATAGTACAGAGTGATGATGCACCTGAATTGTGAGTTCACCGGATGGGGTGCAGAAGCCAGGGCACCCTATAATACTCACCGCTTTATTTTATTTTATTGCTATTTTTCTCTCCGGTTTCTATTGCTCACAGCCAGGCAGATTTGGAGGTTCCAATGTTATGTTTTACAGCCTGAGATTCTCCTAGGACTGCGGCTACCTAAATCTCTCATAAACCTTCCTGCCTATGAAGGTGTAAGCACTTGAGCACTGGAAAATAAGCTGCTTTGGTAGAATGCCCCCTAAGTCAAAATGCTGCATTGCCACAAACAGCGATAGTTTATATAAGTATAGAGGGCTGAGATAGACTGTTATCCATCACGTCTGTCTGTGGTCCCCAGCTATAGTGTGCCCAGTTTATGCAGTATACAAGCCCATGGCAGCGAAAGATATTGTGTATAATGTACTGGAAGATCATGTTCATTGTGTACAACCATTGTCAACAGGCAGTGGTATCATTATTATTATTGTTGTTATTATTATTATTATTGTTATTATTATTATTGTTATTATTATTATTGTTGTTATTATTATTGTTATTATTATTATTATTATTATTATTATTATTATTATTATTATTAATAATAATAATTTGATATTTTAATACAATATTTTTATTATTTTCTTTGCATTTTCTGTAAGATAAGCTATAAGTTTACCACAAATATCACAAATATTTAGCTCATTTTGCAATTCCAATTTTTTTATTCTATTGAATTTGGTCATGGACGTTCAAATAAGTCAAAAGACCAAACAAAACTCCTAAGGCCCCTTTCACACGGGCGAGATTTCCGCGCGGGTACAATGCGTGATGCGAATGCATTGCACCCGCACTGATTCACTGATGGTTGCTAACAGGGGCGCATTGGGAACTTAAAGTGGCCCTGGAAAAAATACTAAAAATGGCCCCGTTTTGTAGTCAGGTCCAAATTGATGGAAGGCAGGGCCAGCAATACCACCCCAACAGAGCCAAATACCAAACTCCATCACATAATACTGCCAGCAGCACAAAATACATCCCCAAAAACTTCCACTGGCCGGCCGTGAGGAGGGCTCAGGAGTCCCCATCGGCATTGGCCCACCAGGAAATTTCCCTGTAAGGTCTATGGCCAATCCGCCCCTGGTCGCTAAGAGATGTTGTTTGTAAACATTCAGTTTTTTATCACGCGCGTGAAAAACGCATGAAAACGCTTCGCACCCACGCAGAAAAAACTGAACGAACGAACGTAAAAAACTGAACGAACATACGCAATCGCAGTCAAAAGTGACTGCAATTGCGTGCGGATTGGTGCGGATGCGAGCGGATTTTCCGGAACGCACCCTGAACGCATCCAGACTGAATGTGTGACGCTCGTGTGAAAGGGGCCTAATGGACCCCACACCCCAATGAGAACTCCACCTAAAGGGGATCTGTCAAACTGTCTGCATAGACACATAGCTGTGGTTCAACTGATTAATTTTTGAGTTATGATACTTTTTGTTAATATGCAAATTAGGCCTTTGGTGCAAGGAGGGTGTGCCAGCCTCTCCCTCACTGCTTTGCCACTGTCTGGCCCTGTCAATTAAAGCAGCTACAGAAAGAAGTGTAACTTGGGTGCAACAAGTGCAATGGTGACACCCTCATTGCTCCAAAGGCCTAATTTGCATATTAAGTAAAAGTATCATAACTTGGGAGCAAAGCCTCAGATCAGCAAAATAAAAACAGCATTTTATTCAGCTGAATGACAGCTATTTGTCTATGCAAACAGGAGGTCGCTGGTGACAGATTCCCTTTAATGTACTTCACCTTTACTAAAGTGATCTCTATTCTATTTTCAGGTCCAAAACTCTGTGCTGATTAATTTTATCATGTATCTGTATAAGCGCTCATTGAATAAGTGATTAAATTATATCTGCATGCAGCCACCACTAGGGGAAGTTATTTGCACATGGATTGGAGAGTCTCATTGGATAAGTGATTAAATTCTGTCTGCATGCAGCCACCACTAGGGGAAGCTATTTGCACATGGATTTGAGGGACTCTTTAGAAAAGTGAACAAATTCTGTCTGCATGCATCCGCCACTAGGGGGAGTTATTTGCATATGGATTTGAGGGACTCTTTGGAAAAGTGAACAAATTCTGTCTGCATGCATCCGCCACTAGGGGGAGTTATTTGCATATGGATTTGAGGGACTCTTTGGAAAAGTGAACAAATTCTGTCTGCATGCAGCCACCACTAGGGGGAGTTATTTGCACATGGATTGGAGAGTCTCATTGGATAAGTGATTAAATTCTGTCTGCATGCAGCCACCACTAGGGGGAGCTATTTGCATATGAATTTGTGCAGCTATTATTGAATTGGTGTCAGAGCAAGAAGGGGTAAGCAGGTCGGTGTGGGTAATATTTTAATAGCCATGTATTTGGGAACATACATACAGTAATAGAAAAGAGAGTGGGCCAAAAATATCAAAATGCTACAGATCTGCAATTCTGCTGCAAAATGAGTTGCTGCAGAGTCACATGGTGAAGTCTGCTGCATTTCTGCACATATATTGCGCTGTAATTTGCCACCAATTTGCAGTGGGAATCTGTACGGCAAATCTGCAGCGGGTCCTTCATGTCTGAACTCACCCTTATTGTTCATTGACAAATAGTTATGAAGTTGGTTTCCCTTTCTGTTTTTTGGGGACACGACAATTGCCCCCTCGGTAGAACATGAATTGACCATAGGGCAGATAACCCTCACATGGGGCGTCTCTTTGGCCTCCTATTACGATGAGAGTCTTATGAGGGGGAATGGACTCTGCCTGTCTGGACGCCCTCTGTCACCGAGCCTGATGATGTGTGAGAGGGGCTTAAAGGGCTGTTCTGGAGCTGTCAGCCTAAGATATAGATATGGACCAGATTACAAATTGCACAGAGAGCGGCAGAGAGGGGAGCCATCAATAAGGCAATTTCTAATGTCATAACAGCTGTGCTTTTTTTTCCTCTTTTTTTTTTAACACGGCACCTTTCAAAAAATTTCCTTCTGAAAATGCTACAGCCGACCATTAGGGCTGGATTGTGAATTTAATGGATCTCGTACAAATAATATTCCATCGGAATGGAAAAGGTTGAAGCCACCGAAGACAGATGAAGCCATAAACACGTATAATTGAGAATCAAAGACCGATAAATTTTAAACTGCTATTCATTTTGCCTCTTAGATGATGATCTATGAGTTAGAGCTGCCGGGAAAATGGAGGAGATTACTCGGGGAAAATTATAACAATAAATTTTCCAAACATACACCTTGATTATGCTTCGATTTTTTGGAGGCTAGGATTGCTGAGGAGCTCGCTGGCTAAATGGCTCCATAAAGCAGAGGGTGTGCAGTGTGCTGGGAGCAGCCACAGCCTGCAGGGGAGATTCTCTCCGGGAAGCAGCCCTATAATTTATGGCAGCACAAAAGCCAGTCAGATCAGGCCTCCATATCCCATCAAAAGGAACGCAATTCATCAAACTCTAGTTAACAGCTTGAAACGCATAAACCGGACCTGCTAATAGCTTTCCAATTTATTAGATTGATAGACTAATGTCTTCCCGGGGGAAGAATTGCAAAAAACAAAAAAAAAAAATTACCCCTATCAGGACTCGCTGTCCCTCCACCCCCTGCTTAATTTAGGCAGGCACCCTGTTTTTTTTGGGGGGATCATTCCATAGTGTTACTCCTCTTGGGACAAAAACATAACATCTGTTAAGGGGGCGTTTCTTCTATGAAAGAGTTTTTTTCATCCATATTGCTAAATATGCCATGACTTGGTGCGGGCCGCTCACCCTCATGGTCACAAAAATACATTTTTTAATCATTTTTTTTTCAAGTACACACAAAACAAGTAAAAAAAAAAAAAAAGTAGAAAAGTTGCCTTAAAAATTCACCCCAGCCCATTTAGTAGTCCCAGCCCCCTGCACAGCGCCAACCATAACTCAGCATCGCCGAGGTACTGCAGCCCAGCCCTCATCACTGACACATCGATTTTTAGTAAATACTTTTCTTCGAAATTGGCATTGTGCTGTTCCTCTCTTATTCTTCTTGGAAATGTATTAATAAACTGATGAGGCTGGGTTCTATCAGAAGAATAGAAAAATAAAAACACAAAAAAATCCTTTATTTTGAGCATCCATTGTGCTCATTTCGCATCCGTTTTTTTTGTCAGTTACGTCTGAGATCCGTTATTTTTGACGGAGTAGAAAAAGTCCTGCGTGGAGGACTTTTTCTCACGTCAAAAATGACAGATCTCAAAATAAGCACTGCGGGTTCTCAAAATGAAGAATCCATTTTGTTTATATTTTTTATTTTTCTGTTCTTTTGAACGGAAAACATAACGGTGATGCCTAACTGGGTCTTAACCATTTCCAGGTGCCAATGGGAACTAGAACACCCGGTTATCGATGTTTTCATACATTTCCAGGAGGAATAACATAGGAATGGCACAGAGGTCTAAGGCCTCTTTCACACGGGCGTCACGCAATTTTGCGGAACGGGTGCGGACCCATTCATTTCAATGGAGCCGCAAAAGATGTGGACAGCACACAATGTGCTGTCCGCATCCGTAGGTCCGATCCGCGGCCCCGCAAAAAAGATAGAGCATGTCCTACAACAGCGGACAAGAATAGGCAGTTCTATCATAGGGCCGGCTACATTCACACAGCCGGTATCCGTGTTTTGCGGATCCGCAATTTGCGGACCGCAAAACACATACGGTCGTGTGAATGTAGCCTAATGCACATTTGGCATCCGTTTTAGCCATTTCCATCTGAGATCCGTTAGATGAGATGCATACAGGATTTTTTTCCCCATCTAAAATTACGGATCTAAGACGGAAGTGGCTAACGAATGATTTAATTACAGGATCCATTTTTTTATTCTTTATTTTTCTGTTCTTTCCGAATAACGGAAAAATAAACAGTGATGTGAACCCGACCATATACGATGCTGTAATTCATATAATCAATGGCGTTGCTAGCTGACCTCCCATTATATATATACTTATATCAGTAAATACACACACGGCATCTCAGTAAATATTCCTTAATTTTTAGAGCAAGATACCAAATGCAGGCCTTTAACCTCTTCATTGCTGCAGGCATCAGGCCTAAAGGAACTGTATTTTAGCTTGATATTGTGCCGTGCAGAACAGATGTACATGACCTTTAAACCTCAGATACAACAACCATTAATCACGTGCAGAGATCTCAGAATCGGCCGCTGTGTGAACAGGGCTCATTTAATACCATAATACATGTGACAGTCATCACAGATACAGGGCTGGGGCTGAATCCTATCAATTATACAGCATGATCCACGTAGACGGATGAAGTGACGGTGCCCATATCAGCGCTAAATATTATTTAAAGGGACTTTCCACTTAAAAAAGCCATAGCTGTTCCTGGGAAAGCTGGATGACGTGACCCACAAAGCCATCATCAAAGCCTTTCTTACAAATTTCAGATAAACATCATCCCCTCCTCCATGTGGTTTTATAACTAGTCAGGCATCAGGGAAATTTGGGTAACAACCCCCTGTCATGGCGGCCATACAGGTTAACACCCCCGAAACAGATATAACACAAGACAATGGCTGATCTTTAAACAACTTGATGTAAGAGAGCAACTTAGAGACGTGAAGGTTGTCACATGACTGGGAGGGTTATATGAAAGGCAGGATAATAGGGGTTATACTTATTTATTTGGTGCTTTATAAAGCATTATCAGAGTTGTGCTTCCTGGTGGACAGGCCAAAGTCAAAAGGCAGCCACTGCCCCCTAGTGTCAGGGAGAGGTTTTGCAGGCCAGAAATAAGCTCGCCGCTGCTTCTCCCTCCTTGTGTTGATGCTCAGATCATTAATTTCAATTATCTAGTTCCTTATCATTTATATAGCACCAAAATATTCTACATCGCTGCACACCAATGATAATCAATGACCTCAGCCTGTGTACTGCACACAATTTGCTGTGATTGTGGAGTTTAATACAGTATTTAAAGAATATGCATTGGATATATATAAAATAAATAATTAAATAAATACACACATATATAAATAATATGTATATATATATATATATATATATATATATATATATAGTGGATTTTTTTTCCCCATTGAAGTCACTGGGGAAAAATAATCACGACTGAAAGTCAATCAGCATGTAAAAAATCATTTATATGTGCAAAAAAAATTCAGCAAAAGCAGAAGTGAATGCAAATTCATATACTAACCCTGTCCCCAGCCATTTACATACCTAAAAGGCATCTGTCAGCAGTTTTGTACCTATGAAGCTGTTTGACCTGTTGCATGTGTGCTTGGCAGCTGAAGTCATCTGTGTTGGTCTCATGTTCATATGTGCCTGCATTGCTGAGAAAAACGATGTTTTAATATATGCAAATTAGCCTCTAGGAGCAACGGGGGCGTTACCATTACACCTAGAGGATCTGCTCTCTCTGCAACTGCTGCGCCCTCTGCACTTTGATTGACAGGACCAGGCAGTGTAAATGTGATCACACCTGGTCCTGTCAATCAAAGAGCAAAGGGCGTGGCTGTTGCAGAGAGAGCTGAACCTCAAGGAGTAATGGTAACGCCCTTGTTGCTCCTAGAGGCTCATTTGCATATAGTAAAACATAATTTTTCTCAGCAATGCGGGCACATATGAACATGGGACCAACACAGATGTCTTCAGCTGCCAAGTGCACATGTAACAGGTCAGCCAGTGTCATAGGTACAGATCTGCTGACAGATGCCATTTAATTTTTTTATCTCAGTATTACAGGATCTAATGGAAATCGGTGGCATATGGATGTACAGAAGGGTCCCACAGACCCTGTGAGTGTCTTACTATGACTGTATGCTGGAAGGCTGTACTGTGCTGTAATAATACAGAAGCGCACATGATGAATAAGGCAACCATCACACGCTGCAGATTATACATGGATTCTTGTGCGGAAAAACCTCAGTGTAAAGCCTTATTCACACATCCGTGTCCGTGCTCAAATCCGTGAGCAGGTGGTCAGTGATGCATCCGTGAAGCTGTCTGTGAAGGATCCGTGTTGGGTCCGTGTTTTGCCATCCGTGTTGCATCCGTGTTTCACTGGCACTGAACAGCTGAAAAATAATTTTCAAAGCATCTCTTCTTAATGATCCGAGAAACACGGATGCAACACGGATGGCATCCGCGTTGCATCTGTGGTTTTCAAGGACTTATAGACTATAATGGGCGTGAGGGATCCGGGAACACGGATCAATAAAATAGGACATGTATTCGTGCTAAAAAAACGGAACCACGGACCGTGATGAAACACTGATGTCTGAACACACACATTCAAATGAATGGGGACGTGTGCTGTCCGTGGAGAACACGTACAGGACACGTCCGTGAATCACTGACGTGTGAATGAGGCTTAATACATCAATTTGGATGAGATTAGATAAATCTCATGTACGCTTTCCTTTTTTCACGCAGAAATTGACCTGCTGTGTGAATTTAGAAATCTGCAGCATGTCAATTGTTTGTGTGATTTCTGGTGCGGATTTCACCCTTTTCAATGGATGGGTAAGATCTGTGTAACATCTGCATCAAATCCACATCAAAAACCGCAAGTAATGTGTGGTTTTGGTGCGGATCTGGTGCGGAAAAGCACAGAAATCCTCACAGAAAATTATGCTGATTTTCTGTTTCGAAATCTGCACTTGTGTGCAGGTACGCTAAGGGTGTACGCACACGGGGTGTATTACATGCAAACTTTTGTGTGGAAAATCCACATTGTAATACAGTACCAGCTAAGTAGATGAGATTTTCAAAAATCTCAAAATTTATGTGCAGAAATTTACCTGCGGGGTGGATTTTGACATCTGCGGTATGTCAGTTGTTTGAGTGGATTTTGAGTGCAGATTGAGATCTGGAGCAAATCCACCAGTAAATCGGCAAGTAACACATTGGTGCGGATTTAGTACGGAAACACAGTGAAAACTGCCTAAAAATGTGTGCAGAAAATCTGCATAAACTACACTGCTATGTGTACAGCTCATTGATTCTGCAATGGATCTGAATTCTGACAAAACGGTGGCCCATTCCCAACTCGACCCATGAAGGACAACCCAAGACGGTCTGGATTCAAATTTTTAACAACAGGTGACCCCCCCATATTTCTAGGGGACTGTAAAAACATCTGAAAGAGAGTATGAGGGCAGGACCAGACTACATGGTAGCTTTCTGTAGTCTGTTACCATGGAGATGAATAGGTCTGTAGAGCTTTTTCATGAAGTCTGTTTGCAACATTGTTTTAGTTTAGACCCATGGGAACAATGATATAAAACAGTTGCACATAACCTTTAAGGATGTTCTAAGGCACATAAGCGTATATTTATCAATGCAATAGATAGATTATACTATGAATTAAAATGGCCCCAACATGTACAGTCAAATCTGCAGTATTCTTCCATTTGCTCACAGCTCACAAATTTAGGCCCCATTCACATGTCCGTATTTTTGCACATCCTGGAAAACGGTCAGTTTTTTGCGGATCCGTTGTTCCGCAAAAAACTCAGTTTTTCCAGGACATCCATACCGTTTTTCCGTAAAAAACGGAAAGGATGTATCCATATGTCATCCGTTTTTTGCGGATCCGCAAAAAACGGAAGGATGAATAACATCTTTTTTTTTCACCCCTCCTGGAACGGAATCCGCAAATAAGGATGACATGCGGATGCCTTTCCGCATGTCTTCCGCATTTTTTGCGGATCCATAGACTTTCATTGTGCTACAGACCGCAATTCGGGAGAAAAGTAGGACAGGAGGATTTCCTTATGCTGTCCGCATTTTTTCGGGACCCATTGAAATGAATGGATCCGCATCCTATTGGCATAATTGTCCGCAAT
The DNA here is from genome assembly GCA_900303285.1 of Rhinella marina. Lineage (NCBI taxonomy): Eukaryota > Metazoa > Chordata > Amphibia > Anura > Bufonidae > Rhinella > Rhinella marina. Next base: position 18,717 of record ONZH01018082.1, read on the forward strand.
TGCAGAAACGGATGCGGACACATTATACGGACGGGTGAATGGGGCCTTACAGAAAACATCTTCAGTCACCATTAAAGCTGACCTGTCAAGCTCTACTGACTTGTCCGTTTTGTGAAATACTTGTGTTCCACATGTTTTCTTAGGAGGCTGCACTGTGTAAATTACTTGTGTTCTAGGAGGAAATTATTCCTCCTAGAAACATATGATCAAACTGACAACTGGCCATTACCACTCGTCTCCACACTAAGTTGCATCCTTTTACCACCTGATCGGACAATGTCAGGCTATGTAGGGGCACTGTATATCTACGACTTAATATACAGTTGTCAATTTATTCATATATTTCTAGGAGGAATAACAGAGGAACAGCACAATGCTGAAGAGTTGTCATTTTCAGGAGACTGTACTTACTAAAGCAGACATGTCAGGGAGATGAACAGGTCTTTCTTAAACGCTATGTGTGAACCCAGCATAAAGATTTCTTCACATTCTCCTTAGATAATACAAAAATATACACATTTCTCAATCACGGCTGCATTGTGGGAATTCGGCCTAACAGCTAAAAATTGCCATTGAACCCTGTAAAGATTCTCTACCTAGAAAAATGGTGCAGTCGGCAAATCCAACAGAAGAAAGAGAGTGCAGCTGAGAAAAAAGATTTCGGAAAGCTTCCCCCCGACTGGGAAAGGGTTAACGCGTTTTGTAGATTCTCTTGCTCAAAAATAAATTCCCTCATATTGGCTCGTTTAAGAATGAAATTACTCTTAACTCCCCTTGTTCCCTCACCCAGCCTCTCGTTTCCCTGATTTATAGAATGGCTTTTTTTTCCTCCTGGTGCTTGGCCGTATTTTATTTTTATCCTTATGCATTTTATCGGCATCGGGCTCCTCAAGCATTTCCCGGTGAGGGATCCCCAGTGTGTTTCCCCAATTTATTTCAGCATTACGTTCTGAAAGCTTTTGCATGCTCAGTTAACTCCCCCACTTTCTCTTGCTTTTAAACATTACACATGTGCAGGATATCTCCCAATCATTCTAATGTGGTGCATGATGGATGTATAGTGCTCCGTGCTGGCGACGGACCGGCCCAGTGCATGCACCTGTCTTTGGAGGACACGGTAACCTTCATGGGGGTGCATTAACTTCATGCAATTTAAAAAAATTTAGGTTATATATGCTGTTTTTTTTTGTTGTTGTTGTTGTGCACTGTTCACTACACAAAAACTTGGGGTAAAAACCATAAAACGTTGCAACTTTTTTTTTACATTCTTGTTGTCTGATGGTTACAGAGTTTAAATACAGATGAACAAACTGATTCTAAAGAAATCTGATTTGACCCCAATTTTGTAAAAATTTCAGTTGCATCTGAATGTTTGAATTTTCAATTGGGTCAAACAAATTTGTCTTTTCAGGACAATTGGAGCACTTTCAATTTGGATAGAATTGATTTGGACTCCAATTGAATCATTCAACCGAATCGCTAATTTTGAACAAGCATCTAATGGGTTTCCATGGGCAAGACCGTACCTCCGAAGATGAAAAAAGTACCCTGCACAATATTTCAGTGGGAGAGAATCCACTTCCTGCTGATCCATTGGGTTACAGTTCATGCTATGGTGGCCCAGTGGCTAAGTGTCCAATCCCTGATGATCCAATGGCATAGCTTATGTACTACTGTGGCTTGGGCCTCATGCTATTTTAATCTTTGGTGGTCCGACTGCCAAGCATTTAGTCTCTACTGGCCCTGTGTCAAGTGTCCACTCCCTGGTGAGCTAAAGGAAGACCATTTATACTATGGTATAGTCCATTCAGTCTTGGTACGAGGTGGCCCAGTGACCAAGCATGCTCTCTCTGGTGGTCCAGTGTCTACATCTTGATGGTCTTGCAGACAGTCCTTGGCATCCAGTAGACCTTTCTCCATGCTTCCTAACTTGCTTATTTCTGCGTTGGCAGAACGTGAGGGCAATCAAATGTCCTACCAAACATCTGTGTCAGGATCTGTTTTTTTCTAATGAACCTAATAATTAACAACATTTTCCTTTAATAATTTGATAGTTAATAACATTATAAAAAGACAAATTTGTGGTGACCTATCTGCCCTAACTCAGACTCCTTATGTGCTACTAGCAAGATCTCATAGATGTCGCTAAGTGCTTCTTGAAGAACATGACCATGTTATGGTCTCATACTCTATAGAGCCATATTGACTCTCTGCATGGAGTGACTCTCATATTTTCATAATACACTGTCACAGAGAGTCACAATATGGCAGCACTTGGTCTATGTATGCATCTCTGTACAGGCTCCATGCTAGTTGACCCTAGACAGATGATTTTCGTCTTTCTGGAGGAAAGCTAATTTGCACACCTTATCTCAGGATGCATTGTGTCTGTAGGGCTCCTTATACTTGCTGGGGGTCTCAGCAAGGAGAAACAGTACTGTCCGAGAGCTGTAACTTCCACCCACCTCTCTTTCTAATCTCATAAATCCCCTTTCAAGGTGTTGTCCCATTACAAAGACTCATTATTCACAGGGGGAGTAAGCGAACACGAGAACGGTGGCCCTGCGTTCCCCCATTTGGATGCAGTGGTGGTCACACATGCGTGCTGGCGCACCAGTCAACTCTTTGGAACTACCGAAGATGCTCTCCACAGAGCTGAATGGAGCTGCAGCATGCATGCGTGACCACCTCCCTGTTTAAGTGGAGGATACAGGGCCCCCAATTCTCATGACTACCAGTGGCCCAAGAGGTCAGGTCACTGTTAATGAGACACTTATCCTCTATCCCGTATGTATGGAATAAGCCCTTCTAATGGGACAACCCCTTTAACTCCACACAGAGAAATGAATACACCAAGCAATGACATAGGATTAACCAGACCAGCAACACGCAACTACCTATGGCTGCCATGTATGGCAGGGGTTCTGGTATTTTGGTTGATGTTCTCCTGGCTCTCTTCTCAGTCCATCTCCCAGTTACCCTCAGAAGGGTTATTGATGAGGATGACATTGGGCTTTCAATTTCTCCTCAGCTGACCGGTCTGCAGAGCGCAGCTGAGTCCCCGGACTCTAATCAATAGAGGTCATGGATCAGTCACCGTTCCTCACTATCAATCCCTACACAGAGCAAAAACTTCAGCCCAGCTCATCGTAGCTTCTTAACCGTAGGTATGTCATATACTGTACAGATACCAGGAGCAGCATCTACGCTGTATGACAAGTCTCTTTGCATGTAGCTGGAGCGTGCCATGGATGTTCCAGGTGCATATACGCGGTGACACCCTGCACCGATATGGGCAGAAGCAACAGAACTCATCCATCCAGGCTGTTGTAGCAGGTGTAGTAAATGCTGTGATGTCTACAGATGCGGGAAGGCGGAGATGTCAACCTGGGGTTTCACCTTCACAGAGTGATACTCTAATAGTGGGTTACAGCAAATATTGGAGTAGCATTTTCAAGGGGCATGGCTTATATAAAAGAGTGTGGCTACACATACTCAGACTCCAGACCAGACCCCCCAATTCTACTTGTCAACTTTTGACTGGCATACTATGGGGGAATGGAGAACATTTTTTTAAGCAAATACTCCCATTTCTGTAAACCATACCCTTTTCTTGCAGCACCCTTTCCCCTCAATGTATGCTTGGATGCAGGGGCTGCATCTGATTACAAAAGTTCATGGAGGACTTCTTTTCGGGAGAAAGCAGAAACCCCATGTGGAGTCTTGGAGATCTGCCAGATCTTTCCCCTTTTTTTCTGGGAGCCTCCTGGACATTCCAGGATAGTTGTGCAGTGTGCTCTAAATATATTCAGACCCCAGACTAGACCGTAACGTAAAGAGTAGATTCATAAAACCTCCTGCCTTGTCACAGTCAGATGTTTTCATCGGTGGGGTTCTGCTGAAATGGACAGAACTCTGTTGGATCCTATGATTTTCTAGGGACGATTCAGTAGAACTGCACTAAATTGCACAATAAGGGTCTATTCACACGTCCACAAGTGTTTTGCAGTCCGCAAATTGCGGATCCGCAAAACATGGATACCGGCCATGTGCGTTCTGCATTTTGCGGACAGCACATGGCTGGCCCTGTTATAGAAATGCCTATTTTTGTCCAAGTTGTGGACAAGAATTGGACATGCTCTATTTTGGGGGGGCGCGGAATGGAACTACGGATCCGGACAGCACACTGTGTCCTGTCCGCATCTTTTGTGGCCCCGTTGAAATGAATGGGTCCGCACCGTTCTGCAAAATTACGGAATGGATACAGACCCCGAACTACGGACATGTGAGTGGACCCTAAATGTAATGGCCTTAATGAGAAATAAATCTGAATATAAGTTTTGTCCACCCATCCGTTTACTGGTGATTATCTGAATATTCGGGAAAACTATGGATGTCTATGATATGATGGCACATTGAGGGGCTCACCTTCAGTGACACGTATATAACTGGCGTATGTGCGTTCTCTTAAAAGCCTTGATTCTTCCCAGGTCCCTAGTTATTACATTACATAAGAGAGTCCAGTGAAGGTTTATTGGGCTTTTGTGCTTCTATGAGAAAGATACACAGGGATCCATCACGCAGGGTTCAGTAAATGAAGAGTTTGGGCCTGGATTGATACATTTGATACAATGTGGCTAGGAGTGATGTACTCAGGCGCGCGGCCTCCCAGAGCATCACTCACGCACCGTCTCCGCTGTGAACGCTGACAGCTGCGAGAAATACTCCCACTTTTCAAACTGTACAAATGGCACTTGGACACAGTAAGTCAATGGCGGACACCTCATTCAGAGTTTTAAAGCGAGCTCGCCACTCACCGGCGGCTCCTTCATCTTCTTTATTTGTGGAGCTGGCTTTAGTTCTCCTTCAGAATCAAATAAATACCAGCGTAATGGTTGGAAGGTGCCATTCCCATGGAAAATACGGCTAAACTCAGCCATAAGTCTTTCTTTTTCCACGCAGGTGGATTTATGAGCCGGGCACGGAGCGTGTCTCAGACAGTAACAGGATGTTTTACAGATTCCTGCATTTTGTCCTTAATCAGGATGCTTTACAGATTCTTGCATTTGTCCTTAATTTGGCTGTCTCCTTTATTTTCCTGAAAGCAGTCAATACATTCAGGGAGAAAGGTCACGGCGAGCTCACAGGGACGGGGGATTACAATATACTACAACAGGCGTATCATTTACTTCACTCCGACAGAGGGCCACAATTCACACCCGGCAAGGGCCAGGGGGAGGAAACACACAGATTTATCACTTGTGCTCCCTTTTGATTTTTGTGCTAAATGTAAAGAGGGCTAAAAACTTCTCCTGTAACAGTATCAGTCACACATCAGTGTATTGTTGGCAGATCCCGCTGTTTTTCATGAGGCCGGATGACAATCTACTGTGTATGAGGAGCTCCCGACTGTTCCAGTGACCAAAGAGTGTAAGGAGGGGAGATGGGAATTTATCAAAGACCGGGGTTTGCGCTACTTTTTTATATCCCCTGCACCATCGAAGGATGCTCTTAATTTATGATGAGGTGTCGGCACCTCATGGCAGTCCGTGTGCCTTAGGGCCAATTCACACGTCCGCATAATGGGTCTGCATCCGCTCTGCAATTTTTGCGGAACGGGTGCGGGCGCATTCATTTTCAATGGGGCTGCAAAAGATGCGTACAGCACACCGTGTGTTGTCAACATCAGCACTTCCGTTCCACAGTCCCGCAAAAAAAAAAAAAAAAAGAACATCTCCTATTCTTGTCCGCGGCCACTTCTATCATTTCTATCATAGTGCAGGGCATGTGCGGTCTGCAAAATGCGGAACTCAGATGTCCAGTGTCCGTGTTTTCCGGATCCGCAATTTGCGGACCGCAAAACAGTTACGGATGTGTGAATAGACCCTAAAATAAAATCAACGCCAGCCAAATAGCTGATATAGATTTCAGTCATCATTCATGCCAGATGATAAGATGGCCTAAATGATGATAAGGGTATGTTCTGCACCGAAAGAAACTAAATTTTTTTTTAATGCATTTTTTTCTCCTGACACATTTTTAACACGGTGTTTGCTGTGATTTTGGTGAAGATTTTCATTCCTGCTTATTTTCGATGGGAATTGTGGATGCAGAAAACATTCTGCACCCTTTTCGGAAAGTGGCAAGGGCAGTGTAGAAACACTACTTGCAATTATATTTATATATTTAGGTTTTTACTAGTAGTAAAAAATTCTTCTTCACCGAATTTTACAAAAAAAAGTCACAAAGCGAATTTCTTTGTAAGTAGTAGGTTCAATGACAGGGAGCGTTGATTGCGCAGCTTCCTGTCATTGTACCCCTCAGATGCCGCGGTCATACATGATCGCGCCATCCGATAGAGATAACACAGTGTAAAATTAAAAAATAAATCATACCTACCTCATCCATTTGCTCGTGACTGGCCGGACGCCACCATCTTGATTGAAGATTAGGAGCGAAATCTTGTGCGGCCCATGATGACATCATGCCGGCCAGCGTGACGCTATACATCAAGGAGCATAGGATTTCGTGCGAGATCTTCAAGCAAGATGGCGGCTGCAGGCCCGTCGGGGTCAAATGGATGGGGTATGATTATTTGCTACCACAAGGCAGGAGGAAATTTGGCTTTGCAGCGAATTGAGTTTATCCTGAAATTCAGATCGAAGTCTACTTAATGAAAAATACTTGCAAATGTGTGAATGGTGCTCGGGCTGTGTAGCTGCAGAGGGGGGATTCTATTAAAAAAAAAAAAACTTTCCCAGTGAGAGATGCATAAATATGCAGCTCTCACTCTCAACCTGAATTTTAAAGACTGTATCTCCACTTTCTGGCAGATAGCACTGCAATCCTCTAGTTTTAAAGCTTAGATTGTCAGTTTTAAAACAAGATCATAACTCTAGCTCAACTGTAGCCTGAGATATTAAAGGTTAATGCAGCCTTTCCCCACGCTGACTATGATCTCAGCCAACATGGATGAGGAGGGGGAAGCAGAGGGAGGCATGATGACAGGCTATAGGAAGGGGAGACATAGGCGGAGATTTATTAAGACCGTTCTTAATTTGTCCTGTGCTGGCGTGAGATGCGCACAATTGTAAAGAGGTGTCTGCCACGTTGGGACCTGTGACACGTTGGGCCACCTGTGAGCCAGAACTGAAATCTACTTCAGCCAAGAGCTTGAGTAGCTTTCTAGTATAATGTGTGCCAGTTTTCTACTGCAGACGTTGATAAATGAGTTCAGTTGTGGAGGTCCTGCCCATTGATGGCTTTTTCTGGCCCAGTTTTTGGATAAGTGGAGAGAGTGTCAGAAAAAGCTAATAAGTCTCAAATTTTGTTGCAAAATGGCACTTGCGGCAAAATTTGCAACTTTACTGTGCCAGAAAACTGGCACAATAGTGTGATAAATCTCCTCCATAGATCCACTCTCTCTGTGTAAATACACGTCTCCAGGGGGAGGATAACACGGACTTCTGTGCATGTTATTAATCCCCCTTCCCCCGTTAATCAGAGAGCATACTTGGCACATAGGGGGGTAATTTTTCCTTGAAAAGGAGTAATAATACGAACTCCTGGTCATCTAATCACCCACTTTGCTGCTTATTCTTGTGAAAAAGCTGATTGGATGGTTTGTGGTATGTTAGGGCCCCGTTGACAGACATTGATAGCCTATCCTATCCCCTCCCAAAAAAGCCTGTACTCACTTATTCACACAGTATCTAGCAGTCTTTTCCAGGCTGGCTAGTGCAATATGATCACATTGCCTGCCTGCTGGAAAGAGGATGTTAAAATTCGCCTGCTACCTACAAGATTAATGTCAGGGCAAGAAGCCAAAGGCTCTCTTGGACTACAGATATGCTGGATGATAGTGGCCCCTGGACTCATGCCCCATGCACCTTTCCTATAATCCAGCAACAGTCCCATCCAAGTGAATACAATGGCCCTGCAATACCAGAGAAAGCCTATGGACAAGAGTAGTGCTGTCAATGTGCTTGCTACAATGTATCACGGTTTGGATTTCTGAACATTATCCCTAGACATAGATCAATGCTGATGGCAGTGAGGTGGAATTGGTCTTTGAAGGAGATACTTCATGAGAAAAATGAACTGTTGTATAAATCAATGGGGTCATTTATCAAACTGGTATAAAGTAGAACTGACTTAGTTGCCCATAGCAACCAATCAGATTCCTCCTTTCATTTTTGACAGCTCCTTTGGAAAATGAAAGAAGGAATCTGATTAGTTGCTATGCTATGGACAACTAAGCCAGTTCTACTTTACACCAGTTTGATATATTGCCCCCAAGTTCTGAGTGTTTTACGAATTTATGACAATGTTCTTATTTAATTTTCCACGTCACCTTCTATATTTAGAGAACAATTGCGATACCCTGCAGTTTTCACATTGACCACTAAGCCTCATGATAGGTAGACACCCTTTGTTCTTTAGAGATCATTTGTTAGCAGTCATCTCATTGTCATCACAGGCAGGATTCCAAAGACAGATAGCACCTCCAGATATAATACAGGATGGCAATAAGTCATGGACTCCGCTCACCTCTCCTCCTCCCTTCACAGATCATAGAGCATGCCCACAATACTCTCACACAGAAGTCCCTATGGTTCATGTGGCTACTGTAAAACAAATCTGTTAAAAGCGGCTCAGGCAAGATGGCTGCCGCCATTAATAGTATAGAAAACAAAAATTAAATGAAATTAAAAAAAGTGAATAAAATAAAAAATGTATGAAATAAAAACAAAATTGGTAAATCAGAAAATAAAAACAGATGAGTAAATAGAATATGTATCCCTTTAATGACCCATGGAAAGCAACAGAAACCCCCCGCCCCCTACCTGTCATCCATGGCTCCCACCGTCCACTCTACTACATTATTACATAACAGAAAACACGGGATAATTAAAGGCAGCTTCTAACAAGTCATCTAAGATCATGATTACTATGAAGGCTGCAGGAAGTGCGGCATTATCTCCGACACTCACTGATCATGGGCTGAGGGAGCACTGAAGACTTTTTTTTCCCCCCTTCATCTTTTAAAGATAGCAAATTGTTTGAGTTTTCAGCAGGAAATTAATGTGTAATCTGTGCATTGTTCCCTGCTTGCCTGCACTCTCATTCCTCGCGCCTCCTGACACGCTGCTCCATTGTGCGGGGGCCACTTGATAGGGGAATAATTAGAGGCGAGAGGCTTCGTGTTTAAAGAGAAAACCGCTTTGCCACTGTAACGTGTGATCAGGATAATAGTATTTTCATGAAAGGCGGCAATTACATTTATTAACTGGGACAGGCCTGGCAGTGAGGAAATTAAGTAAAGGGTGAGTTTATAAAAAAGACACAAAAAGAGACCCCTTCCATAGACACACAGCTCCCACTGGGCTCCTTTCATCTGCCTCTTACAAGCTGCAATGCTCCTGCTGAGACGTAACTCGAACATAAATATGTGCAGCTTACCAATAAAGCCATCTTAACCTTTGGAGATGAATGATCTGGATATAGGGTCCATTGTGCACAAGTAACTGGGGTTCACTTTTATGCAAAAAAAAAAAAAAAAAAGACAAAATCTCTTTTCCAATTCATTCACCTGAATATTACTTTCTCTGCAAAACCTGGATTTCTAATTGGCTGTTCAGAGAATTGCTTCGTAGGGATTAATCCATCTCCATCCAAGTATGTTCTGTATTCAAGTGGGCTATTCTTTTGTATGGATCATCAGGAAATTGTAAGAAAAAAAATCCAAAAGGGTAAGAAAAAAAAAATCCATGGAGGTATTCATTATGTCTTCCCCCTCCTTGCCCCACTGTCTGGTGCAGGTGAAATGGTACACTTGTGATAAAGAGGTTCTCCTCTAGGACCTCTACTACCTAGGCTTAAATCCCCAACATATCTTTACCTCCATTCCCAGGTAAAAATTTCCAATTGCAATCGCACCTGCCAGGAAACAGCGCCACTCCTGTCCTGTGCCTGGTAGTGCAGCTCAGCCCCATTAGCCTTAAAGAGTCACTGTACTTTCACATAATTTCATTTCATTGCATAGAAAATAATGTAACTAGAAAGTTTCTAAATCACTTCATTTAAAAAATTTGCCTGCATCTACTTGAAAAAAAGCTGTAAAGTCATGAACACTAGGGGTCACACTTCCACCTAATTTGGAGTCCACTGCCCGCAGTCAGGCAAGAGCCGTCCCTAGTAATAGAGACACAGAAGATGGCTGAGAGGAAGTGGGGGCGTGTCAGAGCTAGCTGAGATCCTGATAAAAGAACTGCTTCTACACAGCTTTTGAAGATTATAGGAGCCTCCTGTGTGTCTGTAAGTGTGATCTCTCCCTCCTTACCTGTTCTGTGAGCTCCGGAGCTGGAAAGAAAAAGTGGGAAGTAAGGAAAAGGATGTCACAGCAGTACAGTGCTGGCAGATTCGACAGAAGAGACACCTCTTGCTTGTAAGAGAAATGCATCTAGCTGTGCAGCTGAAACAGCGAATAATATGGATAAAAGAGACGTTAGGGAAGCCAAAAGAGGTACAGACACTAGGGGTTTCACTTCCACCTAATTTGGAGTCTACTGCCTGTCAGGCCAGATCCGTCCCTAGTAATAGAGACACAGAAGACGGCTGAGAGGAAATTGGGACGTGTCAGAGCTAGCTGAGATTCTGATAAAAGAACTGCTCCTGCAGTGCTTTTGAAGATGATGGGAGCGTGCTGTGTGTCTGTAAGTGTGATCTCTCCATCCTTATCTGTTCTGTGAGCTCCGGAGCTGAAAACATAGTGGGAAGTAAGGAAAAATATGTCACAGCAGTACAGTGTTGTCATATTTCACAGAAGAGAGACACCTCCTGCTTGTAAGAGAAATGCACCTAGCTGTGCAACTGAAACAGGGAATAATATGGCCAAAAGAGACATTAAGGAAGCCAAAAGAAGCACAGCCATTATGCAGACTTTTAAAACGCAGGTATGCTTTTAAGGGACTCTTTCATCAGTTTTATGTTGTCCTACTTGTGAGCAGCATAAAGTAATGACACAGACCCTGAGTTGGTCCACTTTCTTGTATTGACCCAGTCGGTTTGCTGTATCGAGCAGCTCCAGTGCAAGCAGACAGCTGCAGATTAGTCAATAGAGAGAACATGGTCAGGAGTCCTCTTATTATGGGCTCCCAGATCTTTCTTCCTATAGCAGGAAGGGGCATGGGGCAGGGAGAGCCAGGAGCTCATAAGTATGAGGACTGCCAACATCATGCTCTGAATTGAGTGGACTCCAGCGCTTTGTTCCCACAGGAGCTGCTCAATACCGATTTTAGCAAATCAACTGTGTCATGTCAAAAGGTGACCCAGTGTGTTGACCAGCATATGCAGCCCTCAGCCGCACAAAACTGGTGACAGATTCCATTAAAGCATGTGTAGTAAACACCATTTAATCCATTATAAGGCTCTTTTCACATCACGATGTATACCTCTGAACCATATACCGCTGCTTGCCTTTTACATCACTCACAGCTTCCCATGCTAAACAAAAATGACACCAGTGTACACAGATGCCAAAAGGACACTTGAATTTGTCAGGTGATTGGAGCCCTATGAATACATGAAGTATACACTGGTGGCCTCCCGGGAGTCTCATCACAGACACCCCTCTGTATCTGAGAACTGCTGAAATGAAAAACTAGTAGCCCGGCTCTTGAGACCCCTGGCATCTGTTTAGCCAACGGAAGATGAACCATGAATGCCAACGTTTAGAAGGGTTTCATCACTTTTTATTAAAATTCAGGCTTAGGGTGCATTTACACGACCGTATGTATTTCGCGGTCCACAAAAATACGGATGGTGTCCATGTGATGTATGTATTGCATCCATTTTTTTTTTTTTGCAGGCCCATTGTAACAATGCCTATCCTTGTTCACAAAACAGAAATGCCCTACTGTGGAAACAACATACGCATGCAGACAACCGGATTATTTAGAAGTTTTGTACAGGAAATAAGTACAGGAATACTAAAATTTCTTGACTATCGGATATTGGATTAAAGGGGTTGTCCGAGTTATTTTTTTGTCCTTTGTATGTTTCTAACTAGTCAAATACAACAGCTTTTCCATACACTTTCTGCTTCTAAAGCTGCTGGTTTCTAAGATTTAACTCAGGGTCACATGACCTGTGATGTCAGCTTATCTCTCTGCTGTGTGATGTTTCATGCACAAGCCTCAGAGATCAGATAACAGCCTGTACACGAGATGTCACTGGCCACGCCCCCCCTCCTCTGCTGCTCCTGCTATCTCCCTGGGTTCCTTCAGATAAAACATTGACCCCCTTCAGCCAGAACACACTGAAGGCTTTACAACAGCAGCTGCAGATGTAAGTAGACACAGGATCTGCCCTCCTCACCCTACAGACACAGAGCTGATACTGGAGCTGATCTGGAGGAGATGCAAAGTATTGTATTGTACAAGAAAGGTAGGGGGAAGATCCTGTGTGTATCAGCAGTGTCATTATACAGCTGGGACTTGTAGTCCTACACATACAACATGCTGCTGAGTATTCCAGCAGACAGACATGTCACTCTGCACTTGTATTCACTGCCTTTACAGAGAGGGGGGAGGGGCAGAGATTGTTATTACTGCAGGTAAACAAAGGGCAGAAGAGAACCAGGGAAATGAGGAAATAGAGATTTTTTTTTGCCTAAAACTTGCTTAGTTATATATTTCTGCCCATCTATTTAAAGTACTATATATTTTTTTCATAACTCGGACAACCCCTTTAAAGAATTTTACTGAAAGTTGTGCATTAAAGGGGTTGTGCCAAGTATAAAAGTTATCCCCTATAATTGGATTAATTCGGTATGGAACTGCTGGAAATAGCCAAGATGTACTCATCTATCTCTGCAGTCCCATGGAGTTGTAGGCCAGGCATGTGCCCTGCTCCAAAAGGACCAGAACATAGGATCCTCTTCTCAGGATTGTCAGGGCTCCCACCTGGACCCCCACCGATCAGTTATCCCTTATCCTGTGTATAGAGGTTAATTTTCAAACACATCATGTCCCCTGGCCCCGTGTTGCACATCTGGCTTCCATGGATCATTCATTTCTTCCACTCTCATGAGTGTGACAGGACAACGTTCAGATTCCACCGTATTCAAAATTTACACTGAATTTTTATTTTTACTAGTCACCATGGAACAAAGATACAAGATTACAAGAAAGTGCTACCAGTTGTAACAGCATCAACCCCCTCATCTTCGGGGATTTTAGTAAAATCTCACGTTAAAATGTAATTATAAGAATCGCCGCGCTCCAATCAATATGTCATTGATCAAATAAAGACTACTGAACAGACGTTTGATTTTGGACGGTCAGGTCTGGTAAAAGAGGCTAATTTACGTTATTCATCCTCTCTGTGTAGACTAGGAAAGCTAATGTAACGTCCACCTCACCGCTGGTCCCCAGAAGATGGAAGGAAACCAGATGGAAATGACCTTTGTTTTCTCTGAAGATTTAACAAACTTGCAGAAATCCTTGCAGATAGGTAGGCACTTTCTTTGTCCTTCATTCATATCTAGGTTCAGTGTCCGTTTAAAGGGGTGGTTGTCACAAAGACCACTGTTCTGTAAATAGTCATATAAAGCACCGGAGCATCTCTCATCTCATAGAGGGTACGGGTTCTGTACACAGGCAACCTCCCCATGATGCTGGCTCATAGAGGGTAGGGGTCCTTTGCGCAGGACACCCCCCATGATGCCTATATTCCCTTTGCCATTACGAGAGACCAATTTAAGATCCAGACATATAACTGTAATAGGAGAAATCCAAAAGTTTGCCTTATACCAAAGGTTTCTTGAGAAGGAAATCAATAAGAAAGCAGGACAGTAATATTACAGAAGTAATATTTTGCAGTTTAGAAAGATTATACCGGCTTTACCAAAAACCCTTTTTATAGGGTAATCAGTAAAGATTCCTTTAAAACTCATATACCTATTATAAAGTCCTACAGCAGACTAATAAGTGAATTACTGAGGTAGTGGCAAAGTCCCAGGGTATTGGTCGATTTGGATGATGATTTTGCATTTATACAGATGCGGACATTCATGTTCGAGAAGCAAGTATCAGCTCTTTGAGGGTCAGCCTGTAAGCGTGACCACGGAGCGGACGCCTTAAGGCTGCTTTTCAGTATTCCTCGTCTATGAACTTGGCAATCGTGCTCAGCTGGATGTTGGAGGTTCCCTCGTATATTGTACCTGGATTTAAAAAAAAAAAAAAAAAAGTAAATGTAATCAATAAAAATTTTAAAAATGTCACCAAAGGAAATAAAAAAGCGTGCCGCCTTTATAAATGTGCAATGACTGAGTGGTTCATCTTAAGGAAAAGAGTATTGAAGGGATCTTCTGGTAATAATTACATTTTATCGAACGCTGCATCCTGCCTCCTGGAACAGAAGATATCATACTTACCTGCTCCCCGCTGCCTCCATGTTCTGGCCCCCAGACTGTTTACATCCAGCTGGTCACATGCTCCATTGCAGCCAATGACTGGCTTCAGTGACTATGTGCCGTGGATGGTTGCAGCGGAGCAAGTGATCATGCCCATGCTGCACCAGATGTAAATGCTCCGGGACCCGGAACATGGACACGCCAGACACAACGCGGAGGACTGGGGTGGCCTAGAGTAGGTAAGTATGAATCTTCTATTTCAGGAGGCAGGCTACAGGCATTAGATAAAATGTAATCATTACCGGAAATCCCCTTTAAGACTTAAAATGGGATGAGATATGAGAAGAAAAATCTTACCAGCAGAAAATTGCCTATTGTTTAAATCAAGTGCTGTTTTTTTAATTTTCAATGTCAATCGATTTATAAAAAAAATAAAAAATCATAAGTTCCTGCATTGTTCTGTGGAGATCACTTCTCAGCAGTCATCACAGTATCATCAAATGCAGGATTCCAATAACAGGTAACATCTATATATAGATAACACAGGACCCACTGTTCAAAACAGGTAATGGTCACATCTTATCTACTTCCCCTCCCTGCACAATAACCTCAGCACAGGTCACAGAGCCTGTCTAGAAAACTCTCCCATAGAATAGGGGACATTTATCAACACTGGCATTCCCATAGGCCAGTCTTGATCCCTGGGCTCCGGAGCGAGATGCACCTAATTTATTAAAAGCCACATGCCTCTTAATAAATTGCTCGCATCTCTGGCAGCCCATGCGCCAGAAACTGGTCTATGCCATCTATTGGCTGACGTTGGCTACAGCCATAACTGAAACTAGCGAGCCACGCAAAGCCCTGCCCCTTCCACTAAGCCCTGCCCCCTTTTCTTGCCACTTTAGAAAAATGGTGAGAATCTGAAACATGCGCTATATTTTGTGACCTCTTTTATGCCACAATAGTGGCGTAAAACTTTAATAAATGTCTCCCAATGAGCCGTTCCCGGACTACAGTCTCCTGTAGGGATCCGCCATTGTCTATTCTACGCACCTGACGCGCTGGCAGCATATATTCATACACGTAACCAGAACCAGAGAAAAGAGCTGGACGGTGGGTTTTAAGATATTTCTTTTCTGTTCTGCGGTTTTATACAATGTTTGGTGACGCCTGGGGAGGGATAGAGGCACTAAACACACACACATTCCTATTCCAACACTTCTTACCTATCTTTGCATCTCTGTAATACTTTTCAATGGGATAGTCCTTTGTAAAACCGACACCTCCCATCCACTCCAAACATTTACTAGTGGTCATTCCAGCCACCTAAAGTATATACAAAAAAAAAAAAAAGATAATGCTTTTTCTTGTTCAGAACAACATTGTATAGATAAGAAACATAAACGGTAATGCTATAAAATAAGCTTCTAAAAGGAAACTGTATGATCTAGTATGGTTATAATATAGAAATGTATACAACGTAGAAAGACCATTGTCTTGTTGGTACCTGGAAACTGTCAACAAGCATGCTAGCTGATGCATTCTTATTTTTCTTACTTTTGGTACTTTTAGCGTATAACGTTGACCTGCTGTGAACAGCCTGGGATCAGACCGTCTCATAGCTCGTGAACACATATGGAAGTATTAGGCCTCATACCTGTCACAAAGAGGCTGTACAATCCTTCAGGTGCCATACGTACAGAGATTTCTCTTCTAGACACAATGGCATTAGAGAGGTACACTATTGGCCCCATGCACTTTTATGTGTCTCCAAGTTTTGACATGTGAATGAGGCCTAAAAGTGGACATACACATATAAGGCGTGCCATTTACACGTCCGCATGTCATTGCGGATAGCTCCGCAAAACCACGTCGCACGGATAGATACCGGCGTAATGGGGCCTAAGGTGTCCGCCGGCCATACTAGAGAAATGCCTATTCTTGTCCGAGGCTGCAGGCAAGAATAGGACATGTTCTATTTTTTTGTGGGGCCGCGGAATGGAAGTGAAAATGAATGGGTCCGCACCCATCCTGCAAAATTGCGGAACAAATGCGGAACCATTCATACGGATGTGTGAACGGACCCTTAGACTGATGACAGCCGAATCAGCAGGAACGGCCAACCATCTTGTGTGTACGAGGGGCTCCCAAGTGCAGATGTAGCGAGGAGCATGATCTATCCTGTTGTTCTCGGGGGAGATAACCCACTGCCAGAGGCTGAGCCACTTTTTCCTTTTCCCTATTCAGAACATATACATACTATGCCAAGCAGAGCGTGCATGTGTATGGGGGAGCTAGAGAGTCGGCCAACAGCTATGTAATGTGTATGGGCATCCTAAAGGCCCCTTTATACGGTCTGACTAAACAGGCAATTATTGTCAGAGGCAGTGATAGCCACATTAACATGCAGCTATCATCTAGTCTGTATGGGGGAAGAGCGATCACAACTGTGATCAATCATCCCCATACAGATTCATTGTTTCGGGATCCCCGTTTACAGAGGACGACGTGGTGCCCAGAAATGATGAATTTGGGTGCTGGCCAAAAGATATGATCACCTGATGAACAAGCATTTGCTTGTTCAACTGGTGATCGGAGGCACCTTTACATGGGAGAATTATTGGGAAAAAGTAGTCCTAGTAACACTCCCTCCCGATGTTGCCTGATCGTAGCCCTGTGTAAAGAAGCCTTTGGCCAATTAATTAGTGCATGCGGAACTGTGGTCTAGACTGTCCTTGCTGACGACTTCACCTACCACAAAGGGGTCATGAAGATGTATTAATTATACTCACTTACATAGCGCTGACATATTCTGCAGCGCTTTACAGACATTACTATCACTCGCTGTTCCCAATGGGGCTCACAATCTAAGCTCCCTATCAGTATGTGGGAGGAAACCGGAGAACCCGGAGGAAACCCACACAAACATGGGAATAACAGATACTTTATTTACTGCAAACTATTGCAAGTTTTCTTCATTTCTGTAGCTGCTCATCATATCAGAAGATGAAAAGCTATGAATAATTTTGTGTTGGCTATATAACATGATGTAAGTAACGGAATAGTATTTGAATTCCATTCCTGTGGCGCCACCTGTTGGGGATAAAATAAATAGGATACAGTTGTGCAGAATAGAACAATTTGAACGTCTTTATAACATTAAAGGATTACTCTAGGCCTGAGATGGCTAACCTCCGGCACTCCAGCTGTGGTAAAACTATGACTCCCAAGATGCACACTTGTTTGGCTGTTCTCAGAACATCATAGAAATGAATGGAGCATGATGGGAGTAGTAGTTTCACCACAGCTGGAGTGCCGGAGCTTAGCCATCACTGCTCTAGGCAAAGCTGTGTTAGGCCAAGTGCAGGGCTTGATGGGGTGGTGCATCCGGAGAGACGACTCCATGTGGCATCCATGATCCCCTTAGGCCTCACACTCACACGTTGTAGTGCAGCACCTCGCTTGGCACTTTTCATAACTCCCATACACTTGCAATATTTTTCCAGGATATCTCATCTCTGAAGTGAAAACCATTTTACTAGGAATAACCCATAATCCATTCGTTCAAAAGAAACTGGAAACAGGAGATTATGATTACCTCAGATGCGAAGTATTTCGCCATGCACGCCTCCTTCTTGAAGGGTCTCCCTGCTTCCTTTAGTCTGGCTGCGTTGTACGTGAGAAGTCGTGCAGCTTCCAGCTGGGTCGCTATGTGTGATATCTGGTGCTGCATGCCCTGCAGAGAGCAGAAGAAAGGTTAGAGGACTGTGCTCAGGGTGGCTTAGGCCATCTTCACACTCGCGTTAGCACAGCGGTATTTGTCCGGCTGATTCCTGATATATTTGCCGGGTTACGTTCAGATCTCTGCCACTGCCCATTACAGTTAATAGGGCCGGTGGGCACAGCGGTTTCAGACAGTGTCCGGCGATGCTGGATCCAGAGCGGTCAGCCTGCTAGTGCGAAACTAGCCTAATGCTGCTACCATGCTGGGGATTCGGGTTGCCAACTTGAATTTTTTATTTTTGCTGTACAAGGTATGCAGATGTAGGAAAGAAGGAAGTGAAGATTATGAATATCACCCGAGCCAGGGAATAATGTGAGTTGTACTGTGTGTACGGTAATACAATATGTACTGGTGCATATGGAAACCAGGAAATAAAGTCAGAAGGGTCTGGACTACTCATTTCCTATTTCCTAAATAGAGGCGTCAAGAGGGAGCATTTATGTTACATTAAAGGGGTTATCCGACAAATTTTAAACTCGCTTATCTGGAGGACTTTCTCTCCTTCCTGAGGGTGGGCAGCAGCTCACACGAGGCACCTGTATCTCCCAGAAAGCTGGGCAATTATTGCTTGTTAGCCACACCCTCCCCGTCATAGAAAATAGTCCCTCACATACAGCACCAGAGATACAAATGGTATGTAATGCCCCCACAATTTCCTTCTCCACTATATCTAGAGAGAGATAGAGCTATATATTTCTATGAATTTAGAAGTAGTGATGAATGAATGAAAGGTGTCTGGGCTGCTTCACTATGAGATCACTACGCTGGCACCGAGGGGAGAGGAAAGAAGCAGGAAAGCGTCTGAGCATAATAAAAATAAATCTGTTTTTCGGTGGAACAGAGAAAATGTTTTTTCCAGTCCAGGTATCGTCTTAATCAGCAGGATTATCCCTAACAGGAAGTATACCTGACTTGATAAGGTTGATCCTGGTGACACATTCTCTTAAAGAGGACCTTTCACCAGTCCTGACATGCTTGTTTTAATAGCTTCATGCATTCCCCATGTAATAACAATTCTGGAGCCTCTATTCTTAAGGCTCTATGTTGTGCCATTCCTTTATTATTTCTACTAGAAGCTATGAATGAATTACTAGCAGTCTGCAGTAAGGGTACAGAGGGGAGGTAACCAGTTGGGGGTGTGTACCTGCACAGTATCACTCTATCCAATCAGTGCTGCCATTTTCAGACTGTGCAGGTACACACCCCCAACTGGTTACCTCCCCTCTGTACCCTTACTGCAAACTGCTAGCAATTCATTTATAACTTCTAGTAGAAATAATAAAGGAATGACACAACATAGAGCCATAAGAATAGATATTCCAGGATTGTTAGTACATGGGGGATGCATGAAGATTTAAAACAGGCATGTCAGGAGCAGTGACAGGTCCTCTTTAAAGGTGGGCATACAGCTTAGAAACCGTTTGGCTAACACCTTTGGCACAGCTCATTTAAGTCCAAAGGATCAGGCATGCTGAAATCCTAAAATATCCAATCCTTCTTTCCAAATACCCACACAGACTTTACATTGGCAGCCTGTCCTGCTGAAATTGGCTGATATTCATGTGGGCCAAAGATGGCAATGATGCAAGATAAGGAAGCAGGGCAATTATATTGGTGGATTTTATATTAAAGAGGCTCTGTCACTAGGCTGTAACCTATGTATTTAAATGCATAGGTTACAAGTCCTAGTGACAACTTTTAAAATCATACCTTTCATGCAGAGTTCTGCGCAGCGGTCGCGTAGAAATCTAAACTTTAAAACATATGCAAATGAGCCATTGGAGCACCGGGGGGCGGCCTCTTTCCTCTGGAGCACCGCTCCCCCCGGGCCCGAGGCACGTCCCCTGTCTCTAATCACGCCGCCTCCTGTACTTGATAGACAGCGCTAGACTCGCGAAAATTTTCCCGGCGCATGCGCAGTAGCGCTTGCAGTGTCTACACTGCAAGCGCTGTCTTCTCTTCTGCGCACGCGCCGTCACTTCGATAGTCCCGGGAGTGACGGCGCGTGCGCAGAAGAGAAGACAGCGCTTGCAGTGTAGACACTGCAAGCGCTACTGCACATGCGCCGGGAAGATTTTCGGGCGCATGCGCGAGAGTTCAGCGCTAGACTTAACAGTCTAGCGCTGTCTATCAAGTACAGGAGGGGGCGTGATTAGAGACAGGGGACGTGCCTCGGGCTCGGGGGAGAGGTGCTCCAGAGGAAAGAGGCCGCCCCCCGGTGCTCCGATGGCTCATTTGCATATGTTTTAAAGTTTAGATTTCTACTAGACCGCTGCGCAGAACTCTGCATGAAAGGTATGATTTTAAAAGTTGTCACTAGGACTTGTAACCTATGCATTTAAATACATAGGTTACAACCTAGTGACAGAGCCTCTTTAAAATTACAGAGAGACAGAAATAAGGTAGAGACAACAGACACAAACCTGAAAGTCAAAGATTCTCTTTCCAAACTGAATCCTCTGTTTGGTGTATGGGATGGTGTTGTCAAAGCAGCCCTGCGCCAAGCCCACCATCTAAAGATCAAACAGACCGAATGAGTTAATTGCAAAAAGTAAAGCAAAAGATAGTATTATTTATAAACCAAAAATTGGTCATCACTGAGGGGCCACATAATACAAGTGCATCTCAATAAATTAGAAGATCATCAAAAAGTAGTTTTTTTTTTTTTTTCCAGTAATTCAGTTCAAAAAGTGAAACACATATATTAGAGTCATTACAGAGTGAACTTTTTCAAGTGTTTATTTCTGTTAATGTTTCTGTTTATTTCTGTTAATGTAAAAAGGTCCCTTAGTCTGGTTCAGTAGGCGACACAATCATAGGGAAGACTGCTGACTTGACAGATGTCCAGAAGGCTGTCATTGACACACTCCACAAGGAGGGTAAGATGCTGGCTGTTCACAGAGTGCTGTATCAAAGCATATTAATAGAAGGTTGAGTGGAAGGAAAAAGGGTGGTAGAAAAAGGTGCACAAGCAACAGGGAGAACCGCAGCCTTAATAGGATTGTTAAGAAAAGGCCTTTCCTAAATTTGGGGGAGATTGACAAGGAGTGGACTGCTGCTGGAGTCAGTGCTTCAAGAGCCACCACACACAGACGTATCCAGGACACGGGCTACAAGTGTCGCATTCCATGTGTCCAGCCACTCATGACCAATAGACAACGCCAGAAGCGTCTTACCTGGGACAAGGAGAAAAAGAACTGGACTGTTCTCAGTGGTCAAAGGTGTTGTTCTCAGATTAAAGTAAATTTTGCATTTCATTTGGAAATCAAGGTCCCAGAGTCTGGAGGAAGAGTGGAGAGGCACTGAATCCAAGCTGCTTGAGGTCTAGTGTGAAGTTTCCACAATCAGTGATGGTTTGGGGAGCCATGTCATCTGCTGGTGTAGGTCCACTGTGTTTTATCAAGACCAAAGCCGTCTACCAGGAAATTATAGAGCACTTCATGCTTCCCTCTGCTGACAAGCTTTTTGGAGATGGAATTTTTATTTTCCAGCAGGACTTGCACCTGTCCACACTGCCAAAAGTACCAATACCTGGTGTAATAACCACAGTATAACTGTGCTTGATTGGCCAGCAAACTCGCCTGACCTTAACACCATAGAGAATCTAAGGGATATTGTCAAAAGGAAGATGAGAGACACCAGACCCAACAATGCAGACGAGCTGAAAGCTGCTATCAAAGCAACCTGGGCTTCCATAACACCTCTGCAGTGCCACAGGCTGATCACCTCCATGCCACGCCGTATTGATGCAGTCATTCATGCAAAAGGATCCCCAACCAAGTATTGAGTGCATTTACTGGACATACTTTTCATTTGGCCAACATTTCTGTGTTTAAAAAAAATTACAGTTGGTCTAATATAATATTCTAATTTGGGTTTCACTTTTTGAATTGAATTACTGAAAAAAACCTTTTTGATGATATTCTAATGTATTGAGATGCACTTGTACACCCCTTGAAAACGGCAAAATTTGCAGCCAATGTTGTGCTTTTTCTGTATGGAAAAAAACATTTGTAATGTGGGCAGGAATTCTTACCCATTACAATACGTCGCGTGAAATTCACAGCAAAACCCTTGACATTTAAAAGGGTTGTACCATCTCAGACATTGGGGATATATCGTACCGCACCTATACTTAGAACATAGCTGGCAAAGTCCCGAATGGCACACCGCACATGCGCGGTAAATGGAGCGGTGGAGGTGCTTGCGTGGTGCACCTCCTATTCATTTAGATGGGACTTCCGAAAATAGCGAGAATGAATAGAGGGAGGCCGCGAATGCGCAATGTGCCCCCTGGGACTTCATTGGCTCTGTTCTAAGTATAGATGCAGGTTCCACCTCCTAGCGATCTGCCCCCAATGTCTGAGACAGGACAACCCCTTTAAAGGGGTATTCCCATCTCAGACAATGGGGGCATATCGCTAGGATATGCCCCATTGTCTGATAGGTGAGACCCGCACCTATCTCGTAAACTGAGCCGGCAAAGTGATGGAGGGTACACTGCACATGTGTGCGTGCAAATAGCTGACTGCTGGCTCGGCTATTTCCGTTGGCCCCAATGAAGTGAATGGAAGTGGTGGCTGTGTGCCTATCAGAGAATGGGGGCATATCCTAGCAATATGCCCCCGTTGTCTGAGATGGGAATACCCCTTTAAAGGGAGTCACCTCATTTTCACCTATATAACTAAGAGCACTGCCCCACAGAAGATTGTAGACACATCCCAGACATACCTGTGTGTACTGTGTGTCTGTATTACATGTCATATCCCAGACATACCTACGTGCACTGTGTGTGTATTACATGTCACATCCCAGACATACCTGTGTGCACTGTGTGTGTATTACATGTCACATCCCAGACATACCTGTGTGCACTGTGTGTCTGTATTACATGTCATATCCCAGACATACCTGTGTGCACTGTGTGTGTGTATTACATGTCACATCCCAGACATACCTGTGTGCACTGTGTGTGTATTACATGTCACATCCCAGACATACCTATGTGCACTGTGTGTGTATTACATGTCACATCCCAGACATACCTGTGTGCACTGTGTGTGTATTGTGTTACATGTCATACAATCCCAGACATACCTGTGGCACTGTTGTGTGTATTACATGTCACATCCCAGACATACCTGTGTGCACTGTGTGTGTATTACATGTCACATCCCAGACATACCTGTGTGCACTGTGTGTGTGTGTATTACATGTCACATCCCAGACATACCTGTGTGCACTGTGTGTCTGTATTACATGTCATATCCCAGACATACCTGTGTGCACTGTGTGTGTGTATTACATGTCACATCCAGACATACCTGTGTGCACTGTGTGTGTGTATTACATGTCACATCCCAGACATACCTGTGTGCACTGTGTGCTGTATTACATGTCACATCCCAAGACATACCTGTGTGCACTGTGTGTGTATATTACATGTCATATCCCAGACATACCTGTGTACACTGTGTGTGTGTATTACATGTCACATCCCAGACATACCTGTGTACACTGTGGTGTGTATACATGTCACATCCAGACATACCTGTGTGCACTGTGTGTCTGTATTACATGTCACATCCCAGACATACCTGTGTGCACTGTGGTATATTACATGTCACATCCCAGACATACCTGTGTGCACTGTGTGTCTGTATTACATGTCACATCCCAGACATACCTGTGTGCACTGTGTGTGTGTATTTACATGTCACATCCCAGACATACCTGTGTGCACTGTGTGTGTATTACATGTCACATCCCAGACATACCTGTGTGCACTGTGTGTCTGTATTACATGTCACATCCCAGACATACCTGTGTGCATGGTGTCTGTATTACATGTCATCAGACATACCTGTGTGCACTGTTGTGTGTGTATTACACGTTCACATCCCAGACATACCTGTGTGCAGTGTGTGTATTACCATGTCACATCCCAGACATACCTGTGTGCACTGTGTGTCTGTATTACATATCACATCCCAGACATACCTGTGTGCACTGTGTGTCTGTATTACATGTCACATCCCAGACATACCTGTGTGCACTGTGTGTCTGTATTACATGTCACATCCCAGACATACCTGTGTGCACTGTGTGTCTGTATTACATGTCACATCCCAGAGATACCTGTGTGCACTGTGTGTGTGTATTACATGTCAATCCCAGACATACCTGTGTGCACTGTGTGTGTGTATTACATGTCACATCCCAGACATACCTGTGTGCACTATGTGTCTGTATTACATGTCACATCCCAGACATACCTGTGTGCACTATGTGTCTGTATTACATGTCACATCCCAGACATACCTGTGTGCCCTGTGTGTATTACATATCACATCCCAGACATACCTGTGTGCACTGTGTGTCTGTATTACATGTCACATCCCAGACATACCTGTGTGCACTGTGTGTGTGTATTACATGTCACATCCCAGACATACCTGTGTGCACTGTGTGTCTGTATTACATGTCACATCCCAGACATACCTGTGTGCACTGTGTGTGTATTACATGTCATATCCCAGACATACCTGTGTGCACTGTGTGTGTGTATTACATGTCACATCCCAGACATACCTGTGTGCACTGTGTCTGTATTACATGTCACATCCCAGACATACCTGTGTGCACTGTGTGTCTGTATTACATGTCACATCCCAGACATACCTGTGTGCACTGTGTGTCTGTATTACATGTCCAGGAAAAGCACTTTTATTCTGCTGGAAAACAGCTCCCAAGTGCCCGGCTGAAAGTGAAACTAAAAACAGCTTTCTCTCCTGACTCGATTTCTAACAGCTATATCTTCTGATGTACTGGATATAATGCTGTGATTTTGGTATCATTTGAAAGCTTGGAATGCCAGCATTCTATCTGCTACCAATCCCAAGATATGAGCAGCTAAAGCAGCCCTCCCCTCTTCAGTCTGATTTGCTTTGGGCACTTGCAGCAGCAGAGCCGGGCACTTGGGAGCTGTTTTCCAGCAGAATAAAAGTGCTTTTCCTGGACATGGAAAATAAAGTACACAGTTGTTGGATGGACATGTATACAGACACACAGTGTACACAGGTATGTCTGGGATGTGACATGTAATACAGACACACAGTGCACACAGGTATGTCTGGTATGTGACATGTAATACACACAGTGCACACAGGTATGTCTGGGATGTGTCTGCAATCTTCTGTGGGGCAGTGCTGTTAGTTATATTGGTGAAGATGAGGTGATAGACTCCCTTTAAGGCCCCTTTACACTGGATGTGCGGTTTCCTTCACTCATGAACACAAGACAAGAATGCTTCCTTCCCAACAACGGTCTGCGAAATCTATCAGTGTAGAGGGACCTTGAGGGTATGCTGCAGATTTCAGCTTCTATAGCATTATCTATAGCAGAGATCTCAAACTCGTGGCTCTACAGCTGTTGTAAAACTACAACTTCCATCATGCCAGGAGAGCCTACAGCTATTGGGGCATGCTGGGAGTTGCAGTTTTGCAACAGCTGGAGGGCCACAAGTTTGAGATCCCTTATTTATAGCATTAGTTTCTGCTGCATGTTCATTAAAGAATGGATTAGAGACTCCGTTCACACATACAGTGCCTTGCGTAAGTACTCGGCCCCCTTGAACTTTTTAACCTTTTGCCACAGTTCAGGCTTCAAACAAAAAGATATAACATTTTACATTTTTGGTGAAGAATCAACAACAAGTGGGTCACAATTGTGAAGTGGAACGAAATTTATTGGATCATTTAAACTTTTTTTGTAATAATAAAACTGAAAAGTGGGGCGTGCAAAATTATTCGGCCCCCTTGTGCATTAATACTTTGTTGCGCGACCTTTTGCTGTGATTACAGCTGCGGTCTCTTGGGGTATGTCTCTATTAGTTTTGCACATCTAGAGACTGAAATTCTTGCCCATTCTTGCTTGCAAAACAGCTCGAGCTCTTTGAGGTTGGATGGAGAGCGTTTGTGAACAGCAGTTTTCAGCTCTTTCCACATATTCTCAATGGGATTCAGGTCTGGACTGTGACTTGGCCATTCTAAGACCTGGATACGTTTATTTTTGAACCATTCCATTGTAGATTTTGCTTTATGTTTGGGATCATTGTCTTGTTGGAAGATAAATCTCCGTCCTAGTCTCAGGTCTTTTGCAGACTCCAACAGGTTTTCATCCAGAATGGTCCTGTATTTGGCTCCATCCATCTGCCCATCAATTTTATCCATCTTCCCTGTCCCTGCTGATGAAAAGCAGGCCCAAACCATGATGCTGCCACCACCATGTCTGACAGTGGGGATGGTGTGTTCAGGGTGATGAGCTGTGTTGCTTTTACACCAAACATATCGTTTTGCATCATTTCCAAAAAGTTGGATTTTGGTTTCATCTGACCAGAGCACCTTCTTCCACATGTTTGGTGTCTCCCAGGTGGCTTGTGGCAAACTGGAAACCAGACTTTTTATGGATATCTTTGAGAAATGGCTTTCTTCTTGCCACTCTTCCATAAAGGCCAGATTTGTGAAGTGTTGGATGGATTGTTGTCCTATGGACAGACTCTCCCACCTCAGCTGTAGATCTCTGCAGTTCATCCAGAGTGATCATGGGCCTCTTGGCCTCATCTCTGATCAGTCTTCTCCTTGTTTGAGATGAAAGTTTAGAGGGACGGCCGGGTCTTGGTAGATTTGCAGTGGTCTGATACTCCTTCCATTTCAATATGATCCTTGCACAGTGCTCCTTGGGATGTTTAAAGCTTAGGAAATCTTTTTGTATCCAAATCCGGCTTTAAACTTCTCCACAACAGTATCAGGGACCTGCCTGGTGTGTTCCTTGGTCTTCATGATGCAGAACCCTGAGACTATCACAGAGCAGGTGCATTTATATGGAGACTTGATTACACACAGGTGGATTCTATTTATCTTCATCAGTCATTTAGGACAACATTGGATCATTCAGAGATCCTCAATAAACTTCTGGAGTGAGTTTTCTGAACTGAAAGTAAATGGGCCGAATAATTTTGCACGCCCCACTTTTCAGTTTTATTATTACAAAAAAAGTTTAAATGATCGAATTAACTTCGTTCCACTTCACAATTGTGACCCACTTGTTGTTGACTCTTCACCAAAAATGTAAAATGTTATATCTTTTTGTTTGAAGCCTGAAATGTGGCAAAAGGTTGAAAAGTTCCAGGGGGTGAATACTTTTGCAAGGCACTGTATATGCTGTATGTTTGATGCAGAATTTCTTAGCAGAATCCACACCAAATCTGCAATGTGTGAAGCCAAATATCTCTGTAGTTTTGACACCTAAAGGCGGGTGAACATATACCAGAACCCCGTCCTATCACCTGGGCTGCAATTCCAATCCGACCTTCATTCAGCATTCCTATGGCGTATTTATAGCCCTGTCCAAGCTTGCCAAGCACACTGCTCACTGGAACCTGCACAAAGAAAAATGAATAGGGAGGACACAAAGTCAGTGACATGCTGTGATTTCTGCCAAATTTTATTTTATCGGAGTCCAGTGTTTCTTTGAAGACTGGACCAAGCAGACAAACTGCATGGGAATGGTGAAAGTGACCCTATAAAAGTCGATTTCTACCTCTTCCCACATCACGTCTGCAGAGTCATACCTTAACATTGTCAAAGGTCAGTGCACATGTTGAAGACGCTCTAAGTCCTAGTTTGTCCTCCTTTTTTCCAATATGGAATCCTTCCGTTTCCTTGGGAACAACGAAGCATGTGATTCCTCGGTATCCCTAGGGAAAAAGAAAAAAAAAAAAAAGGAAAGTTACCAATCCAGTGTCCACCCCAAGGCTGCTCCAGACTATAGGGTGTCCTGACTGTGTGGTCACCCTTCACCCACTCCAACTGGGCC
This sequence comes from Rhinella marina, assembly GCA_900303285.1. Taxonomy (NCBI): domain Eukaryota; kingdom Metazoa; phylum Chordata; class Amphibia; order Anura; family Bufonidae; genus Rhinella; species Rhinella marina. The sequence goes on from ONZH01018082.1 coordinate 46,793, forward strand.
ACTGATGGGGGGAAGGAATCTGGCTGCAATGTTCATGGAGCTTATATGATATTTGCTATTTCTGGCAGTCCCATAGCGTTGAACAGAAAGGTGATGACGCTTGCACAGCTTACTCTCCCTTCAGTGCTATGGGACTTCCGAAAATATCCGAGCACCCTCGCTCAGATATGTTTGGAAGTCCCATAGTAGTGAATGCAAAGGACGCTGATCATGTGCAGTGTGCTTTCTTTCACTTTGGTAGTTCACCTCTGGAGATAAGCGCGGGTCTGTGCTTATTTGACATTTGTGGCATATCCTAGCCATAGATGATGAGCTGGGGACAACACCTTTAAAGGGGTATCCCCATCACAGACAATGGGGGTATATCATTAGGATATGCCCCCACTGTCTGACAGGTGCGGGTCCCACCTCTGGAACCCGTATCTACACCAAGAACAGAGCAAGTTGAGCGGATGCTGGAGGACTCTGGGTTTCCCGGGGTCCTGCCACCGCCAAGCGCTCTCCACATACAAGTGAAAGGGGGCGCACCACGCTTGCGTGGCCCCTGCTCCTAGTCATTTCTATGGGACTGACGGAAAAAAGCTGAGCCAGCATTTGAGTTGGGAATACCTCTTTAAGCACAGTGGCCCCTGTAAAGGGACACTCCTGGCCGACTACTGTGCAGGGGACTACAGCACAGCACCATTCACTTGAATACAATTGTGTTGCAGTTCCCAGCAAAGTGGACAGCCCACAGGGCATATGGCAGTGAGGTGCTGTGAAATTATCAATTGGGAATTTATATTATAAGTAATACATTTTGGGAGGTATAGCTTACTGTGACTGGCCAAAATCCGTGTGATCAGAGTTCCACTTTAAATTCTAATGAGATAAAACAGGAATACCCCGCTTTAAGGTTTCTCTTTTTTTTTTTACATCTGCTGTGCACTGTTATGTAAGATAAGATAAGGGGACACTGATTAAGACCGGCGTTCTCCACACAAGCCTCAAGTCCCTCTGGGCTGCCAGAGAAAGCGCCAAAGTAAGCGCAGGCCTCTATATATTTAGTGCAGCATTTGGCAATCCGTGCAGCAGGCTTAACACTACGCCAGCCCTCTTGCTGGCATATATTTAAACCATTTTCCATGCCAAAAAATGGAGTGGAAGATGATAAGTGAGCCGGGCCTACTGGCCCGCCCGCACTACACCCCCTTTTCTCTTCACTTTGGAAAATTGGTGTGAGAGAGGAAATGTTGCAAATTGTTCAGTACAAATGGGGTGCGACAAAATTTGCAACCTATTTACACTACAAAAGGGGTGTAAAAAAGATTTGTAAATGCCCCCCACCCCCCCTTGTTCCCAGTAAAAGCAGAAAAACATAAGCAATCGTGATGAAAATCCTTATATATTAAAACTAACCTACCCAAACATAACATCTCCCTCTCAGTGTGCGACACCATTATCACTCCCAGGCAGCAGGCCCACTGTCTCGGGGTGACCTTTGACACTTTCCTTTACCCCCTACATCCAATCTCTCCCCCGCTCATGTCACCTGCACCTCAAAAACATCTCTAGAATCTGTTCCTTTCTCACTATGGAAACAACAAAAACTCTCATTGTTGGCCTGATCCATTCCCGCCTCGATTACTGTAACTCGATATTAATTGGCCTCCCTCTCACCAGACTCTCCCCGCTCCAATCTATCCTTAATGCAGCAGCCAGGGTCGCCTATCTGTCCAACTGCTACTCTGATGCCTCCGCCCTGTGCCAGTCACTGCACTGGTTGCCCATACAGTATAGAATCCAATTTAAACTGCTCGTCCTCACCCACAATGCTCTCCACAGTGTTGGACCCCCTATATCTCTTCCCTTATCTCTGTCTACCACCCTACCAATGCTCTCCGTTCAGCCAATGACTTACGACTGACAGCCACCATAATCCGAAACTTTCACTCCCAGCTCCAAGACTTCTCCCGAGCTGCACCAGTTCTCTGGAACGCTCTACCCCAAGAAATTAGGTTAAATCACAATATGAACAGTTTTAGGCGCTCCCTAAAACCGCATCTTTTTAGGGTGGCCTATCACCTCCCCTGATCTAACCCCTCTCCATATATAGACCGTCTATCATTTCATGAACCTGATCTGCCACCAAACTCTCCCCTGCACCCATACACCCAGGAGCACTACAGATATTGGCTGGTGACCGGCTCATGCAGCTTTATATCTACTTATATATGCTTAACCCAAGATGGCTGGACCATTGTACAAAACAAGCACTTCTACCTTTTGTGTCACCCCTATCTCCTCATAGATTGTAAGCTCTTGTGATCAGGGCCCTTATTCCTATTGTTGTAATTATTGACTTGTCTGTTGCTATGTTATTTATGACTCTGTTTGTACATGAACCACCTGACTGTAAAGCGCTGCGGAATATGTTGGTGCTATAAATATAAAGATTATTATTATTAAAAGAAATTAACAACCTAGAAAAGGAGAAGATGTACTCATCACAGGAGGGGAACTTACAGCCGACACGTCTGCGTTCGCCATCACAAGGAAGACTCCGGCCTGCTCCGAGTTACTGATCCACATCTTGGAGCCGTTGATCAGGTAATAATCCTTGTGCCTCTGAGCTGTGGTTTTCAAGGAGAAAGCATCGCTACCAGAACCAGCCTCCGACAGACAGAAAGCGCCCACCTACACAGAGGGAATGAACGTCAGCTAAAAAGGGCAATAAGTCAATCCTGGGTGTAGGAGAACAGAAAACATGGCTTTTAAAGGGGTTTTCTGGGATTTAACTACTGCTGACCTGTCCTCAGGAAAGGTCATCAGTATCTGATCGGTGGGGGTCCGACACCCGGGACCCCCGCTGATCAGCTGTTTGCGAAGATACTGGCACTCCTGTGAGCGCCAAGGCCTTCTCTCAGCTCAGTGCTCAGCCCCATTCACTTGAATTGGGCTGAGCCGCTCCTAGGCCACGTGACCGATGAACGTGACGTCACTGGCCTAGGAAAAGCTGAGAGAAGGCAGCGGCACTGAGAGGAGCACCAGTGCCTTCTCAAACAGCTGATTGGCAGGGTCCCGGGTGTCGGACCCCCACTGATCAGATACTGATGACCTATCCTGAGGATAGGCCATCAGTAGTTAACCTCAAGAAACCCCTATAATGTGTAGAAACAGCGCCCCCTAGCCCATGTCTGGTATTGCAGCACAGCTCCATTCAAGTGCATGGGTCTGCGTTTTCTATTCTCATACAAATCCGACATCCTGCACGCCTGCTGGGTGGAAGAGGCAGATAGTCATAGCCTTTAATCCTTCAGCACGGCAAACTCTTGGTGGTGCAGCGGAAAGCCAAGCTATTAGCCAATTTTCTAGAACACGTAAAATGGAGTTAAAGGGGTATTCCAAGATTTTTTTATTGATGTCCTACCCTCAGGATAGCCCATCAATATCAGATCAGTGGGGGTTCGACATCCCGCTGACCAGCTGTCCCCAAGTAGCTCTGAGTAGCTACACGGTTCTGTCCACAGTATAATGGGCGTACTTCAATGGGAGCAGCACTGCCGAAAACCAGCTGTGTAATTCTGGCGGCGATCAGCTGTCTGAAGAGGGCGCAGTGCTTGCAAAATTGCATACTACACTAAAGCACAGTACCATACGTTGTATAGCAACTGTGTTTGGTATTGCAGCACAATCCAATTCACTTGAATGACACCGAGCTGCACAAAAGGACGATGGGCTTGATGACACAGGCCGAATAAGCGACCACAACAATCGCAGAGTGCCGTGGCTTCTTCAAACTGCCAACCGCCAAGGTACCTGGATGCTGATGAGAAGCTCGATTGCTGTGTGAACACTGTCTAACATGAAGAAACATGTAACACAATTTATATCCTCTTATTATTACCACAATCTGCCATGGTGGATTTTTGGACCAGAAATTGGTCAAACTGATTTGCAGCTGGTTGAAAAGGATAAAAGGAACATCCACGGCGAAGCTTCATGTTTGCATCTGCCGTTGGGCATGGTAATATATGTTTATAATGCAATAGTCTTTATATGCTTCCATCCATCTGACAGATGGTTCCCATCTCAAATCTATGGCAAACCTTTGCCAACAGTTAAGTTCTCACCAAGTCTTTGCAAAGCCTGGGCAGGTAGGTCTCTTTCTGTTCCTCTGTACCTAGCTGCTGGACCAAGGAGGTGATGAGGGTGTTCTGGATGTCACAGAAGACTGACACAGATGGGTCCACCTTGGCCAACTCTTCAATCACAAGAATGGAGGAGAAAAAAGATGCTCCTGTGCCGCCATACTTGGGGTCCACATCTATACCCATCAGCTGAAAACCAGAGGGAAACGGTTAAGATCAACAGGTTATTAAAGAGATAATAAAATTAGAGTAAGGACCCATTCACACGACCGTGTGAATGGGTCCGCATCTATTCCTAGATGCGGCCCCATTCACTTTAATGGGCGGCTTGTGATCTTGCCGAGCCACGGCTCCACAAGAAAATATAGAATATGTCCTATTCTTGTCCGCAACAGAAGAATAGGCATCTTCTATGGGGTGCATATCGGCATCCATGGTATTGCAGATCCACATTTATGCGGATCCACAGTATCACGGCCGTCTGAACGGCCCCTTAAAGTGACAGCCCTCAGTATCAGATTTTCTGATCTCCATGTTTTCTCCTTCTTATGGTGCGTTCTTAAAGGGGTTGTCCGAGTTAATTTTTTTGTCCGTTGTATGTGTCTAACTAGGCAAATGTAATGGTTTTTCAATGCACTTACTTTAACTTCAGTGGCAACTTTCTCAGTTTTCACTGAGGGTGGTGAGGGTGGGCGGTAGAGATTGTTGTTTTTGCAGGTAAACAAAGGCCAGAAGAAATAGAATTTATTTTGCCTACAACTTGCTTAACTTAGTTATATATTGCTGACCATCAGATTTACAGTGCTATATATATATTTTTTTTATAACTTGGACAATCCCTTTAAAAATCAGTCATGTAAAAAAAAAAAACTTAAAGGTAAATGAGTTGATTCATGTGAAGAGGGAGTGGTTTTTGGCCAACATTTATGCCTGTTTCCAGACTCCAACACCCCATCCTTCCCAATTGCCAAACACAGCGTGAAATCGGCTACGCGGCTAAATATTGCTGCACAGCTGGTTAAGAAAGGGACTTGCAACTAGTCTTTTTTTTTACAAAACTTGTTGCAAATCTCTTAACAAATGACCCCCCCACCCGACCCGTGTGTCTCTGGCCATCACTGCAGGTAGACCTCTCAACTACAGCTAAGGCCTCTTTCACACTAGTGGCAGCACAGATGCGGTAGGTGAAGGGTGCCGCCGGATCCGTGCTGCCGCAGGGACATGTGTGGGGCCGGAACCACGCTCCGGCCCCACACATCACACAGTACATAAACACAGACATATACACATACAAATACACATACATACTTACATGCTCCTGGCAGGTCTCCACAGCACAGGAGGAGCAGGACGGCGCGCACATAGGACGATTCCCCACAGCGCCCTCTGCTGGGTTCCGGGTGGAATCGTCCTATGTGTGCACCGTCCTGCTCCTCCTGCGCTGTGGAGACCTGCGGGGAGCATGTAAGTATGTATGTGTATTTGTCTGTGTATGTTTATGTGTATGTCTGTAGGTGTGTATGTGTGCAGGTGACGGATCCGTCATGAACTCCATTGAAAGTCGTTCACCATTGTGTCACACCAAACGGATCCGGTTACCATTGTGGTCACACCAAACGGATCCGTCCCCATTGACTTTCATTGGGGGTCATGACGGATCCATCTTGGTGCGGATGCCTGGACCAGAGAGCAGCATGCTGCGGTTTGTTCTCTGGTCTGAAGACGGAACAGAATGCTTTCAGGAGCCTCCATTGTCTTCAGTTCAGTTTTGTCCCCATTGACAATGAATGGGGACAAAACTGAAGCGTTTTATTCCGGTATTGAGCCCCTATGACGGAGATCAATACCGGAATTATAAAACGCTAGTGTGAAAGTAGCCTCACCTACTTGTTGACGATCTCCACTAAGATTTTTCAGCAGATTCACTGACACACAAAGGAAAAAACAAAAGACAGCAAACACAGGACACTGAATAAATACAGTCTGTATTCTGTTAGCTCTGTTTGCAGACGGTAAACTTTCAGCCAATAATAAAAGTACTAACCCCAAGCTCAAATAAGCCCTGAATGACTGAGTTGTCCATTTTTGAATTGGCATCCATGGATTTCACCAGTGGGGCGATCCGGTCCTGGGCAAATTTTCGTACTGAGAAAAAAGAAACACAGCATAAAGACAATAGATTATACCAAGCACAGATCTTACCATGGTGAAAACTGCACCTCATATGTTAAAAAAAAAAAAGTGCCTTGTAACAAATATGGCGCCTGCATTTTTTGGCACATTTTTTTCTGCTTCTAAGAAATGGCACTGTTTTTTTTTTTTTTTTAATGCTGAAACACAAAGTAAATACTGGCTGCAAAATTGCTTTGTATGTAGTGAATTTCATAATGCACTTTAGACTTATAAAGAGGAGCTGTGACCTCTCCTGACATGTTTAGTAACTACTTGCATTCCCCATGTAAGAATGATTCTGGAGAATCTATTCTTATGAATCTATGTTGCGTCATTCCTCTACTACTCCTACATTAAAGGGGTTGTCTCATGATGGACAATGGGGGCATATTGCTAGTATATGCCCCCATTGTCTTATAGGTGCGGGCCCAACCGCTGGGACCTGCACCTATATCCAGAACGGAGCCCCGCAAGGTGGTGGCTGGAGGACTCCGGTCCAGCCACCACCCCATAGAAATGAATGGGAGCGCACTGCACTCTATGGAGCCGACGGAAATAGCCAAGCCAGCACTCAGATATTTTCTCCGGCCCCATAGAAAATGAATGGAGGGCGGCTGCGCATGCCCTGTGTGTCCTGCATTTGATATGTTCCACAGACTTTCAGCTAACATCTGGAGAGTTTTCGACCCCTCCCCCCCAAAAAAACAAACAAACCAAAGACTCCATAAAAATGCAAAAGTGCAGCAATATGCCAGCAAAATCTTAAGTGTGAATCCCCCCCATATAGGACATTTGCACCTTGCCTATGTCAACTTTTCTTCATCGTTTCGTCTTTTGTCATGTAAGGACAAATGTCACTAATGAATGCAAAAATTTAGGGACTTTTTTAAAGGGGTTATACATGAGAAAAGGCCATCAATATCTCATCAGAGGACGTCCGACAACCCCAATCAGGTGTCCTGCAGTAACTCCGGCTCCAGAAGATGGTATCAGAACTACACAGCTCCGTCCATTGGGGCTGGTTACTGCAGCGCTGCTCTCATTGAAGTGAATCTGGTTACCTACTCCAACCATTGCACAATGGACAGAGCTGTGTAGTTCCAGCACCTGAACTCCTAATCGGAGGGTGCCAGGTGTCGGACCCTTGCAGATGACATATTGATGGCCCATCCTGAGGTTAGGCCATCAATAGTAAAATCCTGGACAACATCTTAAGTTGGGACATTTCTCCCTAATCGGGTGTGAATGGAATAATTAACATGGTCTTTAACAAAATGGTCTAGTAGAAAAACAGGCCTTGTTTCCCACAGCAACCAATCAGAGCTCAGCTTTCATTTCCTAAACTGTACTGGAGAAATGAAAGATGAACTGTGATTGGTCACTATGGTCAACAAGGCCTATTTCTCTATCCGTCTTATCTGACTATGGCAGGACTGACACATTGGGGTGACGGAGGGAACCCGTCAAACTTCTTAGGTGCTGCAGCTACTACTGACCGCAGCACCTAAGAGGTTAAGCGGCCCAGAGGTGGGACCTGGCTTTTGTGGCATATACTGGAAATAGTCTATAAAGGCTTAATATGGGATTACTCTTCTGAATTGAGTTTTCTTCCAGTTTTATGGAGCTCTGTAAAGCTGGAGGAGCAGTGAGAGGTATCTGTTCTAGGTTTACCCATGTCTCTCAGCATTCCTTCTTCTTCTGTGAACGTCTCCAGAGGCGCATATGTCGCTCCGTCCTTGGGCTCTGCAGTCAACACATCGGCTTTAGAAGATTTTAGACGACAATGGAGATTGTGGGATGTAACCAGGCAGGGCCGCAACCCTCTGCCCAGTACCTAGAAAAGGAAAAAAAGTAATATAAAGTGATGTATTTGACCAAAAAGAGGAACGCTTCTAATAAAAGAGTGCGGGTGATATTATTTATACTGCACACAGATCCTCCTTCATCAGTTACAAGTCTACAGGACACCCCCCACCCCCGTGTAATTAACACTTTTATTTTTATTTAGAATTGCAGTGATTTTTCTATGAAATGCTGCAGCACAATGTTTGCAAAAGTTGCCTGATGGCGCCACCTCCTCCAAACACCATGTAGCTTGCACAGTCCGGGTATGGCCTCAGCGGGCAGATTTTCTGCTGCAGATTTTGATGCAATTCTGTGACAAAATCTGGGGAGAAATCTGCAAGTAACAGAATTTTCTGCAGAATTCACCCACTGCATTGCAAAGAGTGAAATCTGCAGCAGCTTACAAACCCGCCAAAGTCAATTTCGGCAGCAGATCATTTCCACAGATTTGTAAAACCTCATTCACTTCACTCCTACGGTAAACGCTGCAGAATTTCCGCTGGCAGTACCACCGTAGAAAATCCACAGAATCTCTGTGCCACCGTCCCTTAGGTCTTTGTCCGAAAAATCTGTGACAGAAAAATCGAGGCTGAACCTGGGATTTCTGCCACAGGCTGTGGATCCGCCCCTGGATATGGCCCCATTCAATAGGGCTAACCTGCAAGTGGTCTCCTATCGTAATGTCAGCAAGTCAATTTTATTTTTGTTTTTTTTTCTTTCCCCCATAACCGTCCATGGAATAATTTACATCATATGAACTATGGTACGGATGCCAGTAGGAGGCGGACTGGGAACGTTTCCATGCGGGATGTATTTTCTGGATGTCTTTGCTGCAGATTTCACCCCATGCATTGCAAAACGTGAAATCGTTGGTAGAAATCCGCAAGCTCACGCTAATGATACTTGTCATCCGCACTGCAGATCGATCTATGTGCGGAGTCCACGGCAGGAAGGTTCCTCAGTGTGTTTTTCTAAAACGTTCTTACTGCCCCTGTGGGATTAGATCCCAGCATGGAAATAAAGGGAAACATTTCCCGGACGCTTGCCACCTTCTATTCCAGGGGTTAGCAACCTCTGGCACTCCGGCGGATTTGACACCACAACTCCCAGCAAGAGCACCTGCACAACTGTTCTCTGAACTCCCATAGAAATCAATCAAGCATGCTGGGACTTGTAGTTTCACAACTGCTGGAGTGCCAAAGGTTGCTGACCCCTATTCACGAGCCTCTTGATGCCACCGAGACTGCGATAATTGCTGGAGATTTACCAGACATGAGCAACTGCCCATAGAAACCAGATTCTTCGACCCAGACTGGTTGCTATGGGCAACAGCTGCACTTTTTTGTACCAGTTTTGATAACTGTCCCCCTCCTCAACACAATTATAAATGATATTTTCTAAAAAGATAAAGGTGACATCGTCGACAGATGGAGAAACCAGGAAAGTCATGGCGGTGGAGAAGAACGCCACCAGCTTCTTTATTTTAGCAGTGGGTAAGGTGCTGGCACCCTATTCCCTCAGTGGTGGTTTCTTCTAATATGTCTCTATGGGAAATAGTGCAACTAGACAGATGTGCAACCCCTAAAATAATTTAGAAGAATAACTTAGACAGATGTGCAACCCCCCAAATAGTCCTTGTCCTTCTCACCTGAACACTACGACACAGCACTCCTGCCATTTGCCCGTCAACCACAGATCAGCTATCGCGAGAGTTTAGTCAACTCACATAGTGCAGTAGCTCTGGCTAGACATCCCGGAAGTATTTTGCGTTCCAAGCCTCTCTCGAAATGATCACCTTTCCCCTTCATTTTAAGATAGTAATAAGGCAAAAGGTCTCGGCTGATCTCCGTACCCTTCTGAGACCAGCTATATACAGATTTTTCATTATCAGTTGAAATGAAAAGAGTAAACCAGAAGACTACAACTACCAGCATGCAACTCGGCCAGCAAGCGTCATGACGACAACACGCGTGACCATGGAGGTGGGCTCCGGAGTGCGCATGCGTGCTTTGGTCCTGCCTGGGCCCGGACAACAGAATTGAACGGTGAGAAGGGGCAGTGGCCCTCCCTGGCATCCAACTCTACAGTGGAGGCGGAATGCGGTGCCCGGTTGTAAGGAGCTCCCGGTAACGGTAAGAGGGTGTGTGATACCTCCAGAGGGGGCGGGGCCTTGTTACGTGACGTCAGAAGAGACAGTCCACAACAATAATATAGTGTTCTGTCTTTGCTCTCTATGTATCACTGTGTGTATGTGTGACAACTTCTAGTACCTGTAATGTTCATGTCTGTATACAATTACACGATATCTATGGTATCCCATGTATGTGTCTGGTCACATATGTGTAATGACATCACTTTATGTGTAATATTCCATATACTTGTGTGATGATATCACTATATCTATAATATTCCATGTACTTGTGTGATGACATCACTATATCTATAATATTTCATGTACTTGTGTGATGACATCACTGTATCTATAATATTCCATGTACTTGTGTGATGACATCACTGTATCTGTTATATTCCATATACATGTATGGTGACATCACTATCTATAATATTCCACATACATATATGATGACATCACTGTATCTATAATATTCCATAAACTTGTGTGATGACATCACTATGTAATAGTATGTGTGCATGTGTGATGACATAACTACCATACTCTATATATCTATATGATGACATCACTATATCTATAATATTCTATATACATGTGTAATATCTGTTATTCTGTTGACATGTGTGATGACATCACTGTATGTGATATTCTAGGTGTATGTATAATGACATCACTGTTTAAATAATATTCCATATTGATATCACTGTCATAGTATATATACATGTATGATAACCCTTACACGTTCTATCTTTTGCTGTATATTGTGGGCCTATTCAATGGGTCTGTGCTGCAATAGGGGATTCCCACGTCCGGTGCCCGTGTATCGCGGTCCACAGCTCGTGTACATGAACCCTTAGAGAGGATCCTCAGAACATGGCCTCGTGCACATGACCGTATTTTCGGTCCTTGTCCAATCTGCATTTTTTTGCCGATTGCACGCGGGCCCATTCATTTCTCTGGGACTGCACACGACAGTACCGCAAATTACCTGTCATATTCGGGTCCTTTTTGTGGACAAGAACAGGCATTTGGCGGCTGCGGAAAGTGCGGGATGCACAAGGCCGGTGTCTGTATGTTGCGGATCAGAAAACTGATACAAAGCCAAAAAGGTTCCTGTATATTGGGTCTACGTCCGATCCGCATTTTTTGCGGAACACACGCAGATTCATTCATTTCTGTGGTGCTGAAAAAAATGTGGACAGGACACAAAGGTTCTACTTATAGGACATGTCCTCCTCCTTTTTGCGGACAAGAATGGGCAGTTCTATTAGTAAAATGCGGCATGCCTGCAGCTGGTATCTGTATTTTGCGGGTCGCAAGGCAGCAATGGCGCTGTGCAGGAGCCCCGTCAGCCTTTCCCTGCCCTGTAGTGCTCCCATCTATGTGTGCTAGTCAGACACAGGGTGTCAATGGGAGTTTCCTCCACAATCCCATTCACTTCCATGTAACATCTGGATCAGACCTGCTGTGCGACACGCAGTGGAGAAAAATACATTCTGTATTAAGCTAAATTCATACGTCCATGAAAACCCGGACCGTGCTCCTTCTGAGGGCAGGAGCTTCGTATCCAGTGCATCACTGTACAGCGGCGCCCTCACGAAGCACATGGCGTCATAGCAACCAATGACGCCGTGCGCTCCTGCCCTCAGAAGGAGCATGGTCCGGGTATTCACGGACGTGTGAATTTAGCCTTAGGTGTGAAAAACTTAATCAGCAAGAGCTGGAATCATACTGCGTCTCTGGCTGGGGCTACATGGCAGAAGCCAAGAGTATTGCTGTGCCTTCTCTATCCCCTGCCATGGTTATGGTCACTGACTCTTCTACAGAAATAGATACATTGTTAAAAGAGTGTTATACAGTGTATGGCGGTATTTTATGTCGCCATCCACGTCACTGCTCGGGCATTATGATGCATTAGCTGTTATGTTTAGTATTAGGAGGAGGTGGGAAGTGCTTTGTATAATGGTCTGGGCTGTGTCGGTGGGTGGGCGTCCAGCAGGCACACTGCATGGCTTGTGGAGGGAGGCATAAAGGAGCAGTGTCCTGCCTGCCCAGTAATATCTCCCTCCTCCCCAGCAATGCAGATGTAGTGCCGCACTATATGTTGTGTGTGACTATTGCGATGTCACATGTAGTCGCGCTGTCGTGACTTCCTACGCTAGGGTCCAATTCACATTTCCATGACCATTTGATGTTCGTGGAAAATCCGTGCGTGAAGAATTTGTGGGTTTATTTTTTGCCCTCCGTGTTTCATCCGTATTCCACGGACACTGCTGAGATTAATTTCCATAGCGTTGCCTACCAGTGATAGAATAGGGATGCCATCCGTGTCGTGTCAGTGGTTTTCACCCACCCATAGACTTCGATGGGCGTGTTTGCCCCGAATCACAGATCAAAGTAACGCAAGTCTCCGTGATTTTTCCACTGACCCGTGGTGAGTGGAGAACAAACACATCAAAATCAGTGGGTACGTGCGCTGTCCGTGCATATACCTGTGAATGAGGCCGGAGGGGACGTTCACACCTACTGCAGCTGCAAAGTGGATGCTATTTTTACCAGATCTCTTCCTCGCAGTGTGCGCTGTGGGTTTTTTAAAAAGTTGCAGTCGATTTCTTCTTCTGATTTTTTTTTTTTCCCCACAGATTTAACCCATTTCCATTTAGCAGGTACAAATCAGGTACAGTTTTTTTCCACCACATGTGGATGTACCCTAAACTAGTGTTGAGCGAACTTCTATTTTCAAGTTCGGCGTACAAGGTTCGGGTTATCGAAGAATTCCGTTATGGATTCCGCTACCACGGACCATAACTTATAGTCTGTGGTAACAGAATTCTTAGATAACCCGAACCTTTTACGCCAAACTTGAAAACAGAAGGATCTCAAACTCATGGCCCTCCAGCTGTTAGAGAACTACAATTCCCATTATGCCTTCGGCTACCAGGGCATGCTGGGAGTTGTAGTTTTGCAACATCTGGAGGGCCATGAGTTTGAGATCCCTGGTCTAAAGCTTGTTGTCCCTGGACCCCAAGGAGCATATGTCTGACAACCCAGCCAGAAGCCGTGGGTGACTGTTCATGCTGATTAGAACAGAGCAGTTGTCAGATGAGAGAGGCTCCGTGCTGACTTTTCTGTGCTCCTTTCAGGCTCAAGAACTAGCCATTACTTGTAATCATTATCAGTCCAAGGCCCCATTCACACGAGCGTGACGGATTAGGTCCGGATGCGTTCAGGAAAACTCGCACCATTTTGCAAGCAAGTTCAGTCAGTTTTGTCTGCGATTGCGTTCAGTAGTTCAGTTTTCCCTCTCGGGTGCAATGCGTTTTGATGCGTTTTTCACGCACGTGATAAAAAACTGAAGGTTTACAAACAACATCTCTTAGCAACCATCAGTGAAAAACGTATTGTATCTGGATTTGCTTCAGGATGCAATGTGTTTTTCACTGAAGCCCCATTCACTGAAAAACACAGAATATAGAACATGCTGCGATTTTCACACAATGCAGAACTGACGCTGATGTACATGTGCACAGACCCATTGAAATAAATGGGTCAGGATTCAGTGCGGGTGCTATGTGTTCACGTCACGCATTGCACCCGCGTGGAAAACTCGCTCGTGTGAAAGGGGCCTTACAGTGGTACCGATCTGCTGAGGGCCACAAGACCGGGGCTGTGGGCAGATCCCCTAATGAAGTAAGAGTGGCATAGAAAGTATAGTCTATAATGGCATGGACTGCTGTGCTCCCCACCATCTCCTTCCTCCTCCACACACAGTGGAACCCTGAAAGCCCCGCTCCCCAAATAACTAGGGGTCTCAGCATCAAATAGGCCACAATTGTCTTATTTAAACAAAAATTGCTGAACAAATTTTGTAACTCCTTAAAAGTGCCGCCATGTTTGTAATGACAGTGCCCACAGGACACCATGCTGCACGGAAGAACTAAGGCTACTTGCACACTTGCTTTTACATAACAAAGACGGATCCGTCTTGAACTCCATTGAAAGTCAATAGAGGACGGATCCGTGTTCTATTGTGTCAGACATGACGTGAGTTGTGTGAGTCATGACGGATCCGTTTGCATCACTTTCTTTATGCAGCAAGCAGCGTTTTAGTGTCCGCCTCCAAAACGGAATGGAGACTGAACTGAAGCAAAACTGATGCTTTCTGAACGGATCCTTCTCCATTCAGAATGCATTAGGACAGAACTGATCAGTTCAGGACTGTTTGTGAGAGCCTGTGACGGATCTCACAAACTGATCCTTACAATGCAAGTGTGAAAGTAGCCTAACAGATCCATCAACAGCAGCAGGATCATTATTCTACACTGCATGGAGCACTGACGCAGCGCTGCCCCCCGGCCAGACACATTCAAGTAAATGGAGCCGCCATGTTGCAGTCCCTACACTTGCCTCCAGGCCAGGGGTGGCGCTGTTTTAAGGGGGAAAAAAGCCAAATTGCCGACTGCACTAGGCATTTATAATTCAGACCCTAGAGCTACACCATCGGCGTCTCTGGTAGAAACCCCCCGTACTTCTCCTCAGTGACTGTATTCTCCTCCTTTCAGGTAGGGGGGGCTGCGGCAGGACCACACCAGAACTGAATATGGGTGAGAAAAAACCGGAGGCGCTGGACTTTGTCAAGGATTTCCAGGAATACCTCACTCAGCAAACGCACCACGTCAATATGATTTCCGGATCTGTGAGCGGAGACAAAGAGGCCGACACTTTACAAGGAGGTAGGTGCCCCTGCTGTTGTTGAATTTTTTAAATAAAATGTACCCTTGTGCTTAAAGGGGTGGAACGCCTTATATATTCTGAGCGCAAAGAGGGCGGGTAAGGGGTATTTAGACAACTTACGAATATTTAGGCCTTCAGCAGTTCGGCCATGTTTTCTTCCACATCCCCTTGCCTTCCAAGTCTTCTCCCTGTCCATCATCGCCCCATTGAAATGCACTGTGCCAGTTTCCTGCTCGTCCAGGAAGAAAACTGGTGCAATGCGTTTCACTGTGGGGGGGGGGGGCATATGACGGAAGCCGGTGTATCGGCAGCCATCGTCAGGACAGGAGTGGCGGAACTGTCCAGGAAGAAGTCTTGCACGGCCGTAAGGTGTGGTTTCAGAATGGGAGAAAACGAGCTGACCTGAAGACAATATATATGTAAGATGCCGTTATCTCCATTACTCACCCTCCTGTACTGATCAGATATAAGGTGGCCAACCCCTTTAAAGAAAAATGATCCCCATGTTTTACTGCTGTCAGTGTGCAAATTCTGTAGATATTTATAGGGGTTGTAAGGCCCCTTTCAGACGAGCAAGTGTCACGTTCTGGACTTGCATCAAGGCACCCGGCCAGCACTGCCGGGATCACTTAGCATTATGTCAGTGTCATCTAATATGTTCCACAACTCTAAGAGCGGAGCAGATTCAGTCCGAGAAATCTGCAGCGTGTAGGAGAGCCAAGCCCCGTTCTGGACAGAAGAGGCACGGAGCAGTAACATGATTGATAATGCACCGTGCCTCTTCTGTCCAGAACGGGCTTGGCTCTCCTACACGCTGCGGATTTCTCGAACTGAATCCGCTTGTGTAAAAGAGCTCTAAGGGTTACATAGCATCAAATCAGTATAATGCTATGTGACCCCGGCAGTGCTGGAAGTTCAGGATGGCTGCTGCGCTGCGAGTCCGGAGCGTGACACTTGCTCGTCTGAAAGGGGCCTAAGAATCTCTAGCAAGACCCAATTGTTTAGATAGCAGTCCTTCTTTGGATCAGCTGAAATGCTGCACATGACAAGAGCAGGTCTCCTGCAGGAATAGTTTACTTTGGCAGTGCCCACCAGGATGATATCAGGTCATTAAAGATGGCGTCCCCTCCAGACCCTAGTGGGCACCAAAGCCACAGCATTCCTGCTCTTTTAAACGGCAGACACCCAGGGCTAACGTCTGTGATCGGCGATAATGACGATCATAGACATTTAACCTCTCAGATGCCGGTGTCATTTGTGAGAGGCTTTACCTCAGGAGTGCTCCACTCCCAGGGCCCGAATGGCTTTCCCGCACTGAGATCAGGGCTCCATTGGGAACTGCTGCTGTGGTAGTAGATTTAGATGTTTTTTCTTTGCTTTACCTCCCCCAAAAAGCTGAATAAGAAGCAATTAGACACACCCCAAACTGGTATCACTGAAAACTACACCCTACAAAATGTAAACATAACTGTAAAAAAGTTATGGGGGTCAGAATATGGCGATGGAAAGAAAACTTTTTCCAGAGTTTATTTTTTTCAGTATAAAAACAAGAAAAACTACATAAATGTGATATCGCTGTAATCATACCGACCCAAAAAATGAAGGGTACAGTCAAAAAAAACAGTAGAAAACGCAGTAAAAACAGAACCCATAAAACTGTGGTGAAATTGCATTTTGTTTCCAATTTCACCCCATTTTTTCTAGCTCCCCATTACATCCTATGCAATATTAAAGAAGAACTCCCGCAAAAATTTTATTCCATGTCCTGCTAGAAATGTACATGATGTAATCTGTAGTGGATGTCATTTTCTTACCAGTAGCTGAATTATTGAGTTATATCATCCTGAACTTTCTTATCTGTGTCATGTGACTAGGAATTAGACCCACCAACTCACACAGCACCTTATGTGTGGACAGGAAGTCTATTTCTCTATGTATTCCTATGGGAGCCTCACTTTCAGTCTCCTAGGAATGAATAGAGAAGTGACTGGCTTCCTGTCCTGGGTCAGTTGGAGGTCAGGAAGTTGGTCACATGATTTTCACCTCTGATAAGAAAATGACATTCACTACAGATTATATCATGTACCTTTCTAAAAGGTCAGAGAATAAAAAATTTTGCGGGAGTTCTTCTTTAAATGGTGCCATTAGAAAGTGTGACTTGTTTTGCCAAAAACAAGTCCTCATATGTCTATGTGAATGGAAAAATAAAAAGGTTACGGCTATGAAAAGCTGGGAGTAAAAAAAACAAAAAAAAAAAACAAAAAACACAAAAATGGAAAATCGCCATGTCATGAAGGGGTTAAGATCTCAGCATGTTTACATTCATAGGCCACAAACCCTAAGCAGCGGATACTTGGCAGAGCTGAATGTTTGCTCCAGTTGTATACAGTCTAGGCAATCTTCTGGCTTCAGGCTGATACACTGTAGCAAACGATCAGGACCCGATATAGATTTGTATTGTTAGAGCATCTGTCATCAGGATCAGCCCTATTAAACCAGGCATATTTCTGGTAGGGTTGATCCTGTAGATTAAAATAATACTTGTCTTCTAAAAATCAGTTGCGGCGTTCCCAAGAAAAAAAAAAAAGTGTAATCTTTATACAAATTAGGGCTTTAGTGCACCAATGGGTGGGGCCACGACTCTTATTGCACCTCAGCTTTCCGGTGCTGTCCACGCCCCTTGGTGCACTGAAGCCCTAATTTGCATAAAGAATACGTTTTTTTCCCCCCTCAGAAATGCCACAAATATTAACAAAACAGGTATCCTTTTAATCAGCAGGATCAACCCCACCAGGCAGTAAATAGTAAGCAGAGATATTGAGAATGTGGTGGACTGAAATGCATATTTTCTTAGAAAATGACTTTTCCTTGAGAATTTCTACGTGTCCATAATCATGTATGCTGTATCTGTGTGCTGACCCTTTCCTCCATGACAGCCGGCGGACTGGTGCTATTCAATGACTCACTTTCTATGAATCAGGGTCACAAAACCACGATGTGTACACCGCTAACTCTCCGTGCCTTGCTCTACCGGCAGCTGGGACAGACAGCGATCAGAATGGGCTGGACCACCCGTCTGTGGAGGTCTCTCTGGATGACAGCGCGGGGATGCTGGTGGATGGCTTTGAGCGGACATACGACGGGAAACTAAAATGTCGCTACTGTAACTATGCCAGCAAGGGCACCGCTCGTCTCATAGAACACATACGTATACACACAGGTAGGACCCGGGGCTGAGAGGGGAGTATGTGAGTGCTTATTGTATAGACTCGCATCGACTGGATTAACACTATGTGTGGTGTGATCTCATTCATTTTGGGGACACCTTTCTACTGATAGGTGTAGGATCAACACCTGTGCAAATATGTGAGGTGAGACAACTGCTTTAAAGATCAAAATAGTTCTGGTTGTTGAGAGGTTAATAAATGCAGCACAACTTTATGACTCCTGCGGACAGCTTATCAATATCCCGTGTGGTCAGACTCCCGGCCCCCCCTCTCTCATCAGCCGTTTTAGAGTCCGTTCACACGTCCAAGTGTTTTGTGGTCTGCAAATTGCGGATCCGCAAAACACGGACAACGGCCATGTGATAGAAGTGCTTATTCTTGTCCGTGGCTGCGGACAAGAATAGGACATGCTCTATCTTCTTTGTGGGGCCACGGAAGGCGTGCTGTCCGCATCTTTTGAGGCCCTATTGAAATGAATGGGTCCACAAAATTGCAGAACGGATGTGGACCGATTCATACAGACGTTTGAATGGACCCTAAACTGGCAGCTGCGCTCCAGGACAGCACAGGACACGGCATAGTGGCCATGAGTGGTACTGCAGCTCTGTGCCCATTTAAAAAGTAAACTTTTATTCAACTTTTTTTTTTTTTTTTAAATGTCCCAAATGCCCTAAAAATAAAACATTTCTTTATTAAAGTCCTGACTTCAACCACTATTCTGGCACATGGCTGACGGCAGTGTACGGACTCTGCAGCAGACGGTGTAGGGCAGGAGCACATATTCCTCCCCCCCAGGGTTGGCTAAATGCTGGTATAGCACATGGGTATCCTGTAACAATGTGCTCTGCCAGGATTAGCTGAGCGGAGGGGGCTCCTGCTTCTACTCACTGCGGCCCCATTGATACAATGCAGAGTACGTCAGCAATGTGTGACAATAGTGAATTTAAAGCGCGGATGAAATCAGAGCTTTAGGTGAAAATTTCTTTAGCAAAAAGTCAAAATCAATTAGAAAAATTATTTTTAGGTACATTTAAAAAATTTTTAAAAAAAAGTTGAATAAAAGTTTTTATGATGCCTATTCCTGATTGCAGCAGCCCATTCAAACAATTAATCATGGGGGGTTCTGGGGGTTGGAGCCCTACGATCTGATTACAGTCCTATCTGCAGTCTCCTCCATCAATAGCCAGATCTCAGCTTATTTTTGTTTTTTTTTTCCCTTTCCCGACAGTTCATTTTTATGACATGCCTATTTATGCCTTTTTTTCTTGAATGGCATCTTCGTCATTCAACAAAAAAAAAAAAAGACAACTTTGTAATTTTGCGTCTAATTTCCTTTTCTTCTCTTTTTTCCCCCCACAGGTGAGAAACCGCACCGCTGTCACCTATGCCCTTTTGCATCAGCCTATGAGCGCCACCTGGAGGCTCACATGCGCTCTCACACAGGAGAGAAGCCTTACAAGTGTGAGCTATGTTCCTTCCGCTGCAGTGACCGTAGTAACCTGTCCCATCACCGCCGCCGTAAGCACAAGATGCTGCCCATCAAGGGCACACGTCCCACGCTTGGCAACAAGAAAATGTGGGGCGTGCTTCAGAAAAAAGTCAGCAGCCTGGGCTACAGTCGTCGAACTCTTATTAACCTCAGCCCACCGTCCATGGTGGTGCACAAGCCAGATTACCTGACTGACTTCTCACACGAGATCCCCAATATCCAGAGCGAGGCCTATGAGAATCTTGCCAAGGTTACACAAGGACACGGAGGACTGTCTAGAGATCAAGAGCTCATGGTGGACAACCCTTTAAACCAGCTATCTACCTTGGCAGGACAGCTTTCCAGCCTTCCTCCAGATACTCAGAACCCTGCTTCTCCAGACACAGGACCTTGTCCTGACGAGAAACCGTTCATGATCCAGCAGCCTCCAGCACCAGCCTGTGCCTCTGCTGTCTCCACCAGCGTTCCACAGAGCTCCTCCCCGGCCAGCCCTGATGTACGTCCGGCACACAATCATCGGAACTGTAGCCCCATGGCCGGCCCCAGCAGTGAGCGTAGTGGCCGGACCAGCACCCCCAGCATTAGCAACAGCCAACCTAGCACACCGGCCCCTGCCCTGCCAGTCCAGGACCCTCAGCTTCTGCACCACTGCCAACACTGTGACATGTACTTTGCAGACAACATACTCTACACAATCCACATGGGGTGCCATGGATTCGAGAACCCTTTCCAATGCAACATCTGTGGTTGCAAATGCAAAAACAAGTACGACTTTGCTTGCCACTTTGCTCGAGGTCAACATAGCCAACACTGACTTCTAGTAGCCTTTATCTTTGTATGTCACTCTGCTCCTCAGGAGACGGTCTGTCTTATAGAGTGCCTGTCATTTGAGGAATGTGTATAGGATGTAAGTATAAATATATATGTCTCTCATTTGGTCCCATGGTCTGACTCGGAAGGAAAAAAAAAAATATCGCAAGATGGCCGCCTTGAGGGAACCAACCAGGTAGAGCGGACAGTAAGTTTTTGGCATTACTTCAAGGACAGATGTCTATAGATATTAAGAAGGTGATGTTTATGATACTGGATTAGGCACCTAACGTTTAGTTGTCTGCCCAGTTGTCTGTTGTTCCCATCTTGCCCCCCGTGGAAGGTACGAGGTGGGGGGGGGGCGTTCATCAGCATAGAACCTCACGGTGATCATACTTCCAGAAGGTGAAGACTGTTGGCATCTCTGTGAATGTTGTAAACCCTGTCAGTGCTTTTATTGTCCATCGTCGGGATTTTATTTTCTTGGCAGCCTTTCGCCCTGAGTGTTAAGGGCTTGAATGAAGTCATTTTAAGAGTAATGATAATGGTTTCCAATTGGAAAAAAAAGTGTTTTTTTTTTTTTTAAATGAAATAACTTATCATCACTGATTGTTAAATATGTTTGTACAGATCTATTCACCGTGTGTTTAGTGTTGCTCCAAAGAGTCAAACTTCTTTGTAAACCACGCTGTATAATAAATGTGTGTTGTCTACCCACCTCCCCAGCGTCCCCCATCACCTTCATTTCTTCAGTGAGAAGGGTAAGAAGGATTTAGTCCAGGGATGGCCAACCTGTGGCCCTCCAGCTGTTGTAAAACTACAACTCCCACCATGCCCTGCTGTAGGCTGATGGCTGTTCGGGCATGCTGGGAGTTGAAGTTTTGCAACAGCTGGAGGGCCATCCCTGATTTAGTCCATGACAATCCAGCACGTATGCCACGGCAGAAGACGTTTCAGCTGTGGGTTTTCACGTGGACCCGCTCTAGGTATCACTCCACTGAAAACCTAGCAGGCTCCAGCTGTGGCTTTGCGAGGGGTCAGTGCCCCAAGAATAAACCTGTACATTCTTGAAAACCGCATGGCCCAAACCCTTGGCCGTTTGAACCGTGGCGAATCTGCGCTGAAACCAGAACCCAAAATCCTACATCTGAACATACCCTTAGAAGACGCAGGAACAAATCAGAGTCCTTTTGAGGAATGGGAAGCAGACACAGCAATACAAAGACCAATATTATATTATTTTACTAGACGTGTTGGCTCATACCACGAACGATCATTGCAGGACAGTGCCCCCGATACAATTTTTAATCCTTAACCCCTTACAGGGTAGGATATCAGGATCCGATTGGTGGGGGTCTGACTCCCCGTACCGCCGCTGATAAGCTGTTACCCCCTAACTCTGGTGTGCGGCACTACGCAGCTCTTTCCAACGTGCAGCATATGGAGCTGCAGTATTCACTTTAGGGCTCATGCACATGTGAATATGGTCCACATCCGATCTGTATTGATCAAGTGCCAGCCCATGCACTTCAGTAGGGATGCACAAGATGTGACCGTGTGCTGTCTGCATCCCCGCAAAAAAAAAAAAAAAAAACAACCTGTCCTTACAGAGGACAGGACATACCATTCTGCAAGAAGGCAGTTGACCACAGCATCTGAAGGGTTAAACGATTGCCTCTGCCGCCACTAGACTTATGCTGGTTTCAGAAGGGCGGAGACCTATAGTAGTCTCAGCTGTTGGCAGCACATGTTACGAGGCAATGCCTAATAGTTCATAAAACTTCTTCTACTGCATTGTCAGAAGTTTTGATGAGTGCGAGCCCGGCTCCTGAGACTCCCACCGCTGGAACTGAAGCACCCGGATGAGCCCTGTACCCCTTTGGTTTTGGTGAGCTTGGCTCTTCATGGACAGCAGAGCTGGGTATGCAAATTGCCTCCCTAAAGAGGCGCAAATTTTTTTTCGACAGCCATGACAATTTTGACATCTACATACCTGCAGTGTGAGAGATGTATGTGGGATGTCATAGCAGGTGCTAGGAATCAGAGGACAGAAGTAATAAATTATGGCTGATCACTAGGAGACAGAAGACAGAGCTGCATCCACATGAACCTTGTGCAAGTATCGCTGCAGAATACAGTCTACTTCCTCTCTAAAGGAGGTCTGGACGCTGAAGACGTTGTCTGTGGCGGCAGCGTGAACAGTCCTAGCCGCTATAGATTGCCGTAGCTGATCCAGGGCTTTAGACTTCGTCTGCTGAAGTTCTTGTGCAATCTGTTTTATATCCTTTGCCGAAACCAACCCTAAAATAAACGGCAAAGACAGTAAAAAATAATCTGCTGAGACATAAAAGGTAAGTCAAGCTATAGCTCTCCTTTTGGTTGACTTGATATGAGAATCGGGAATCTCGCCAGCGCAAACTCTGGACCAAATGTTAAAGGGAACCTGTCACCATGAAAATGCAAAGTAATCTACAGGCAGCATGTTATAGAACAGGAGGAGCTGAGCAGAAGGATATATAGTTTTATGGGAAAAGATTCAGTATTAGGGTGCATTCATATGATAGAATGTATTTTGCGGTCAGCAAAAAATACGGATGACGTCCATATTGCATTACTTTTTTGTGCACCAAATGTAACAATGCCTGTTCTTGTCCACAAAACAGGCAAGAATAGGACATGCTTTATCTTTTTTGTGGGACTGAAGAATGGACATACAGATGCGGACAGCAGACTGTGTGTCAGCATTTTTTGTGGCCCCATTGAAACCAAAAATATGGTCGTGTGAATGTGGCCTAACTTGTATTTGATTAAATTCCTGCTCATTCTGGGCTCTGAAGTCCAGGAGCCGGTCCTATCAGTGATTGACAGCCTTCCCTCCATGAAGAGACGGTCCTATCAGTGATAGGCTGTCAGCCTTCGCTCTATGAGGAGGAGGTCCTATAAGTGATTGACAGCCTTCCCTCTATGAGGAGGAGGTCCTATCAGTGATTGACAGCCTTCCCTCCATGAAGAGACGGTCCTATCAGTGATTGACAGCCTTCGCTCTATGAGGAGGAGGTCCTATAAGTGATTGACAGCCTTCCCTCTATGAGGAGGAGGTCCTATCAGTGATTGACAGCCTTCCCTCCATGAAGAGACGGTCTTATCAGTGATTGACAGCCTTCCCTCCATGAAGAGACGGTCCTATCAGTGATTGACAGCCTTCCCTCCATGAAGAGACGGTCCTATCAGTGATTGACAGCCTTCCCTCCATGAAGAGACGGTCCTATCAGTGATTGACAGCCTTCCCTCCATGAAGAGACGGTCCTATCAGTGATAGGCTGTCAGCCTTCGCTCTATGAGGAGGAGGTCCTATAAGTGATTGACAGCCTTCCCTCTATGAGGAGGAGGTCCTATCAGTGATTGACAGCCTTCCCTCCATGAAGAGACGGTCCTATCAGTGATTGACAGCCTTCGCTCTATGAGGAGGAGGTCCTATAAGTGATTGACAGCCTTCCCTCTATGAGGAGGAGGTCCTATCAGTGATTGACAGCCTTCCCTCCATGAAGAGACGGTCTTATCAGTGATTGACAGCCTTCCCTCCATGAAGAGACGGTCCTATCAGTGATTGACAGCCTTCCCTCCATGAAGAGACGGTCCTATCAGTGATTGACAGCCTTCCCTCCATGAAGAGACGGTCCTATCAGTGATTGACAGCCTTCCCTCTATGAGGAGATGGTCCTATCAGTGATTGACAGCCTTCCCTCTATGAGGCTATAGTCCCATCAGTGATTGACAGCCTTCCCTCCATGAAGAGACGGTCCTATCAGTGATTGACAGCCTTCGCTCTATGAGGAGGAGGTCTTATCAGTGATTGACAGCCTTCCCTCTATGAGGAGAAGGTCCTATCAGTGATTGACAGCCTTCCCTCTATGAGGAGGAGGTCCTATCAGTGATTGACAGCCTTCCTTCTATGAGGAGGAGGTCCTATCAGTGATTGACAGCCTTCCCTCTATAAGGAGGAGGTCCTATCAGTGATTGACAGGTCTCTCTGAGCACAGATATAAATGAGTTATAAAGATTATTTTCCCATAAAACTATATTTCAGTCTGCTCAGCTGTATTCTCCTAAGTTGTGTGTGTGATCCTTAAATCACAATTGTATGAGGACGAGATGTTCCAGAAGATTACTGCCTATGTATAAGAAATCGCTATAGCCAAGCATGCATCACTTACCCTTCACTGTCTGCATGGTCTCCGAGATGAGCCGGCGAAGATTTTGATCTGCTTGATGGACGACGTTGGCTGCACAAATGTAACGATCCTTCTCCTGTGAACAGATGTGGGGAAATAACAGTGATGTATTGTCAGGTTTAGATGGGGTAGACCTATGGTGGGTTTAATTAAAACACATTTTCAGTTCACCTATTAATAAAGAGTTAATAAATGGGGGCCTGCATCTCCAAAGGAAGAGCACCCCCCCTCTGGTGGAGCACACTGAAGATAGTAGGTAAATGTGATGCTTTACTTCTCTAATGGTTTGGTTCATCTCGCAGCAAGTACGTGGATTTCTGAAAACCCTAATGGGACAGTCAAAGAAATCTCTACAAGTCTGCATCATGTGTGAATTCATCCCACAGTTTACTGCCAGGTTCTCCCAGAGATCACAGTTCATGGTTCCACCTGTGGTGCTCGGTCAGGGGAATGCATCTTACAAAAAAAATAAAAAAAACCCAGTCCAAATCGGAGACATATACTGTAACATACAAAGGACACAAATGATCACATGAAGCTGTTGCAGTGTTAGGCCCCTTGCAGACCATTGTGGGTCATGCAGCGAGTCCGCATCGCAGCTCCCGGCCTGACCTCCGGCACTGACAGGGGTCACATAGCATTATACTGATTTATGATGCTATGTAACCCTTACAGTTCTGGAATGTATTGGATAACACTAACAGCATTATGTCAGTGTCATCTAATACATTCCAGAACTGTAAGGGTTACATAGCATCATAAATCAGTATAATGCTATGTGACCCCCGTCAGTGCCGGGAGGTCAGGCCGGGAGCTACCTTGCGGACTCGGTGCGTGACACACACGTCTGCAAGGGGCCTTAGAATTGCAGATTTGAAGGGGTTGTCCCATGAAACACTTATGTCCTATTCAAAGAATAGGAAAAAAGGGAGAGATTTATCAACACATATGTTTGCAACTTTTTTTTTTTAAGTTTTTTTTACACCACCCTCAACATATTGTTATATAACTTCATCTACCGCAGTTTTCAGAAATCTA
This sequence comes from Rhinella marina, assembly GCA_900303285.1. NCBI lineage: Eukaryota > Metazoa > Chordata > Amphibia > Anura > Bufonidae > Rhinella > Rhinella marina. The sequence goes on from ONZH01018082.1 coordinate 72,604, forward strand.
CAACAGCTCAGAGCTCAGGCACGGACTGCCGGAGGATGCGCCTAATTTATAATGAGGCCTCCACCAGCATGAGAAGGGGAGGGGGGGTTGCAATCTTCCCCATATGAATTGAGCAGCAGGTTGCACTTGCACACTGCCACTTCACTGATTCTCTACAGGAGTGCTGGCATGGCACTCCGCTATCCCCAGAAGTCCCAAAGGGTTGAATGGAGCGCCAGGGGACCCATGCACGGATGAAAACATCCGGTGTTGGGGGGTGGGAACTGCCAGTGACGGGGGGGGGATGTTTTAATTCGCGCATAGGGAGAAGCAGTGGCGGCTGTGCGGGGACCAGGAGTGGCGCAGGGAGCCAGGTAAGTAGAATCAGTGTGAGGGGCCCGGGCGTATGGGGGGGCTATTTCCAGCCTCAGATAACACCTTTAATCCTGTGCTGTGCGCTTAAGCTACTTTCACATTAGCAGCAGCCTTCTCCAGCAGGCTGTTCTGGCGGGTGAGCAGCCTGCCGGATCCATGCTGCTGCTAGTGCACGTGTGTCGCCGGAAGTCCCTCCGGCCCGATTCACTATATTGGGGGCGGGCCGGATTTCCGGCCACAGCACAGCAAACATGCTGATAGGCAGCTGGATTTAAACTATGACATGTAGAAATCTCTCGGCATGATTGACATGGTGCTGCTGGAACTCCGGCCCGCCCTCATTATAGTGAATGGCGCCAGAGCGGACTTATGGCAGCACACGTGCACTATAACCACCTACATATGAAAACACTGTCCATACAGAATTAGATAATCTTTATTAGTATAAAAGACAAACATACAGCGACTAAATATTAAATCGGGAGCAGGGTGAAGTGGTAGGAGAAATAAAACAGAGAGCAGGGATGCGGTCGAGTTACCAAAGGAGAAGAAAGGCAGCTGGAAATGGAGGGATTCAATGCCGCACGACAGCGTCCCAGTCCTGACGCCGTTTCGCCACACAAGGCTTCTTTCAGATCCCCCGGAAGAAGCCTTGTGTGGCGAAACGGCGTTGGGACTGGGACGCTGTCGTGCGGCATTGAATCCCTCCATTTCCAGCTGCCTTTCTTCTCCTTTGGTAACTCTTACACTGGCTATATTTTTTGGCACCCGGCATGGTCTAGCTATGGTTATAATTGGGCCCATATTGGTCTTATATTATATTTGGCCATAGTATTTGTGTACCTAGGTATAATTTGCTAGCTGATGGGGCTCTTGCTGCACGACCGCATCCCTGCTCTCTGTTTTATTTCTCCTACCACTTCACCCTGCTCCCGATTTAATATTTAGTCGCTGTATGTTGGTCTTTTATACTAATAAAGATTATGTAATTGTGTAAATTGTGTATGGACAGTGTTTTCATATGTAGGCGGTTATATTGCATTTCTCTGTCCCTCCTGCGGTTGTCTTGCTAGATCTCTCGCAGATCTTTTGGCGTTTAAGCACACGTGCACTAGCAGCAGCTCGGATCACCCGCACGAACAGCCTGCCGGAGAACCATGCCGCTAGTGTGAAAGTACAATTGGGCAGATTTAAAACCTACAACCTACATGATGTTCGGATAATAGTGTAAGGTTCAAGCACTGGTTCTTACCTTCTCCTCACTGTCCTCCTCCATTGGCACAACAGGATTCTCCAGCGCTTGAGTCATTAAACTGGTGATTCTTTCCATGAATCTGTCATATAAAGTGCAACAAGCGCACGATTATAGAAGACGCCCACCGGCCAGTGGCTTCAAAATGTATCTGGGGGCTTATTCCCCTTTGCTGAGCTAAGCGTGCATGTGTATGGGGGGATCCTTAGGAAATGCTATAGGCTGAATCCCCAATGTCTAATGTGTATGGCCAGCCTAACAGTACATCCCATGCCATATCTTGCACTGGGCTATGCCCGAAAATGACGTATGGAGGGTGGAGTACATAGCTCTGCAATTCTAAGCTGTATACCAGGGATGCCCAAAATGCGGCCCTCCAGCTGTTGCAAAACTACAACTCCCAGCATGCCTGGACAGCCTACAGCTATTGGTCTACAACAGGGCATTGTGGGAGTTGTAGTTTTACAACAGCTGGAGGGCCACAGGTTGGACATCTCTGCTGTATACCATTAGCTTTGTAGTAGTGATTTCATGCTGTCCACTATCCTTAAAGACATATTCCGGTAATTTGAGGTTATCCCCCATACACAGGATAGGGGATAACTATTAGATCAATGAGGGTCCTACCGCTGGGACCCCATATGATCATGAGAACAGAGACCCTTTACCCTTCAGGGCCTCCTGAAATAAATGTTGTGGCAGGTCGGGTCCCCACCGATGTGTTATCCCCTGTCTTGTGTTTAGGGGATAACTTCAAATTACCGGAATACCCCTTTAACAGATGATGACAACCAGTCTCCTTTTCCCCTATAATGGTCTAATGCACGGATGTCAAACTCATGGCCCCCCAGCTGTTGCAAAACTACAACTCCCAGCATGCCCTGATAGCTGTAGGATGTCCAGGAATGACGGGAGATGTAGTTTTGCAACAGCTAGAAGGCTACGAGTTTGGCATCTCTGGTCTAAGGAGATCGTAGAAGGTGTTCCTCTGTCTAAATGTAATACTACACTTGTCCTAGGCCTCCCCTGTCCAACTTAGTTGTTTGCCTCCGATGCCCGGAACTGGACCCCCAGTCTATACTGGATAAGACGTGTCCGCCTTTCCTTACTCATCCATCTCGACGCCGTTGGAGGTGTCCAGGTACAGGCTGGCTTTCTCCCACGTGTTTTTCTCAGGATTTGGTCTCTCTAGTTTGGAGTCCATCAGGATTATTGTTCTGTCCATGACCCGATTCTGTCTCCTGTTGTTCCGTAGTAAGCAGCAGTCAACGGGACAATGCAGATAAACCTGACAGAATCCTAGAGAATCTGAGAAAAAAACATTAGCTCATAAAGAGATCCAGGCAGTGAGGATGGTCATAGGCTTCATATGAAACAACCTCTTCCAGAAGGTGGTCCGCTGGGTCACGGCACCCCCGGTAAACAGCCGACAGCAGCCAGACAGGTAGGATTACATGGCGGTCATTCCAGCAAAAAAGCTGTCCGTACAATACAAGGATGGCTTGAGTCCACCAGATTGAACTAGCAGCTCTCCATTTGGGATGGGGGGTCCTGAGTGTGGGAAGGCACGTGGACTGAGGTTGTCTTCATGAGACAACCCCTTTAAACACAGTAGACAAAGCCCAAAAAAAGACTGCCTTGCGTGGATTACTCCTGACAGGACAGGCAGCTGCTGCCCTGACTGAGCACTCACATAGGGGACAATTTATTAACCTTTTTAAGGTTTACTTTTGTGATGTAAATAGGTCAAACACTTTATTGCACACCATTTGTGCAGCTAGGAGGCTGTTGTAGACTATATGTGTATCACATAGCACGAGTCGGAAGATGTTCAAAATATATGAGAGACGTGCACCTCTGCATAAATTTGGCCCATCCTCCAAAAAAAATCAATGACCCCCATAATATCTATTTGAATCCCATCCTGTGCAGGACCTCTCCTGTGTCTGAGTGTTCCGTATGCTCGCGCCATACAATGTCTGCCTGCACTGCAGAAGCATATGTTCAAAGCAAAGTGCAACCTTAAAGGGGAATTCCAGCTTTGTACATATCTAAATCTTCAAGTGCTTTTCCAGGGAAATAATTTTGTTTGAAAATAGGAAAGGAAAGAATCATTACTCACCTCACCGGTCCTCTGTTGCTGCTGTTCCAATGCTGCTCTCCTCTTCCTGCTCCCTGGCTCTGCACCAAGGAAATGGTTTGGACTGCCCCCCACGGTCAATCATGGAGATTGGCTGTAGGGTCAGTCTAAACCATTTTCTTTGTGTCGAGCCAGAGAGCAGCATCAATAAAACAGCAGCAGGGGACCGGGTGAGTAATGATTCTTTTGAATTTTTAACTCATCCCACCTCCTAAATAAAATTATTCCTCTGGAAAACCCCCTTATCCTGCTATGTGTAGGATGGTGACAAATACTTTTTTTGGGACAATCCCTTTAATATTCCTGTGTTGCAGTAACGGTGGAGTTAAAGAAACGTGAAAAAGTCAAAGCAGTGAAAGAGGTGCTTACACTCTCGGGCCAGCTGGAACACTTCGTACCGCATGCTCTGGTAGTAGAAGTTATCGTCCAATATGATACAGACCGGACTGGACTTTACATTCATGGACCAGCATTCTGAGTCGTCTCCAGGGCAGATTAAGCCTTGACTTTCCAAGCATTGAATAAAGCGGCTCCAGGTTTCGTCAGTCTTCCCACTTGGAAGTTTTAAAGCTGAACAAGTGAGCAAAGCTACCAAAAGAGACTCAAGACACTGCAAGACGTGCTGCCGCTGCTGCTTCCACAGAGACGTCTGGAGAACGGAAGAGAAGAGCATTGATGAAGCAGGTCATATCTGCAGTCCAAGAATTCAATCCTTCATCTTTAAATTATACTGACTGGACGAGATTTTAATAAATAATCTGCTGTAGATTTTACCATTTGCAATGCATAGTATACGTTCACGGGGCAGATTTCCTGTGCTGATTGCATACTGAAACCCCAGAGTATTTCGGGCCTCAATGCTCCTTAAAGGATAACCCCTATAATGCTCCCCAAAATGCCCCGCCTCTCATACTGGTTATATTTACCCCGCTCCCCATGTTGCTCCTGATGCCCGCACAGCCGCTGCTGCATCTCCCCGTTCCACAGATCAAAACATCCGGTGTGGCAGTGGGGCTCAGCCAATAGCAAGCCGCGACAGGAATGAGCCTGCTCTTGCCCCCCCCCCAATTGCCGGATGTTTTGATCTGCGTGATGGGGAGATGCAGCGGCGACCATCAAAAGCAACACGGCTGCCGGGGAGCGGGCTAAGTATAACCAGTATGAAGGGAACTGTAGGGGGCATTATAGGGGTTGGATAACCTCTTTAAAGTGCATCTGTCGGCAGATTTGTACCTTTGTAACTGGCTGACCTGTTATATGTGCGCTTGGCAGCTGAAGGCATAGATATAGGTACATGTTCCACCCTTTTTTATTTATATTACTTTTGGAAAAAGCTGGATAAGTCATCAGTTAAATCCCGGAAAACCCCTTTAACTTGGCCGGCCGCCATAATGGGACATCTATGTTAACGTGACACTAATACTAGACAGGTGCATCTTCCTCCAAAAGTGCTGTTAGCAGTGAAAACATTGGGGGAAGATTTATCAAAACTGGTGTAAACTGTCTTAGTTGTTCATAGCAACCAATCAGATTGATCATTTAATTTTCCAAAGGAGCTCTGAAAAATGAAAGGTGGAATCTGATTGGTTGCTACGGGCAATGATGCCAGTTTTCCTTTACGCAGTTTTGATAAATCTCCCCCACTGTGTCTTATGGTGTGGTATTGTTGCCTCGGCAGCCATACAGCACCCAAAATCACTTCTGACATTGTACGGTTGCATTGGCAACTTGACTGCCTGGTCTGATATTGTTTCTCCTGGTACTGACTGATCATTTCAGCAGGTTATGTAGCTACATATCATTATATCAGCTTCTCTTTAAAACTCCAATACACTATTTTACAAGAATCGGTCTATAAAGAGCTTCCAGTTTTATAGATAAGAATTGCTGAGTATAGATATAAAACCCCTATAGTACCATAACAAACATGGCTACTTAGGAATTTAACATTACAAGGGACAACTTGTATCACAAGTTCCCATTGGCTAACCCAAAGACCATTTATGTACGGATGAAACTGATTGGCTGGTTTACTTACATCTCTTCCGCCCTGATTCTCGGACTGGCAGGAAGCCTCGCGATACTCGTGCCCTGAATCTCCCTCAAAGGCGACGTCTGTCATAACGTCATCATAGGATATTAGAACTACTGAGAATGGGTTGTGCCTGTTTTTCAGTTGCCGGGCTAAGGTTGATTTCCCGGCTCCGGGAAGGCCGCACAGAACACACAGTCCGATATAACAATTGTTAGCAGATTCCTCCATAATAACACTCGCGGTGCGCGCGCAAGCGCAAATGAGAAATTTGAGGTCACATGGTAAGTGTGCTTCCTGTACTGAAGGATTGTGGGACTTGTAGTTTTTTTTAATACGTAAATCTAGCTTCCTTTATTATTCTGGATATTATTCCAGCTGAGCTCATACTGAAAACCTTTATGACTGTTAATGATGACATTTTTATGATTGTTCGCTTTTTAACATAAGACAATTCAAATGTTCAATCCTAAATCTTCACTGAGGTCTTAAAGGGAACCTCTCCTATTGATATCTCTCACATCAGCGTTACTTAAAATACTTCAAGTACTGACATCATTGCATTTTCCTGATTTTTTTCCTGATGGGGAAAGCTGCAAGTATATTACTAAATATTATTATTACTAAATTAAAGGGTTATTCCCATCTTAGACAATGGGGGCATATCGCTATGATAGGCCCCCATTGTCTTATAGATGCGGATCCCACCTCTGGGACCCGCACCTATATTGAGAACGGAGCCCCCAAAGTGAAGGAGGGCGCACTGCGCATGTGCAGCCGCCCGCCCTCCATTCATTTCTATGGGGCTGCTGAAAATAGCCGAGCGCTGGCTCGGCTATTTCTGTTGGCTACATAGAAATGAATGGGAGCGGTGGCCACGCAGTGCGCCCTCCTTCACTTTGGGGGCTCCGTTCTCAATATAGGTGCGGGTCCCACCTCTGGGACGATATGCCCGCAGAATTAATAATGTCCCCATTGGCTCCCCCCAAAATTTAATAATGCCCCATTAGTGCCCCCAGCATTAATGATGACTCCATTGGCGCCCCCCAGAATTAATATTGCCCCCAGTAATAGTATTGTCCCAACTAGTGCCACCCAGTAATATTAATGCTTCCAGTAATAGTAATGCCCCCATTAGTGTGCCCCAGAATTAATGCCCCCCACTAAGAGTAATGGACCTGTTAGTGTGCCCCAGAATTAATAATGCCCTCATTAATACCCCTCAGTAAAAATAATGCCCCCCATTAGTGCCCCCAGTAAGAATGCCCCATTAGTACCCCCCAGTAAGAATAATGCCCCATATTAGTGCCCCCCAGTAAGAATAATGCCCCCATTAATGCCCCCTAGGAAGAATAATGCCCCTAGTGCGGCCCAAAATTAATAATGCACCCATTAGTGCCCTCTTCTCTGCTATTTCCCTGCACCTTCGCGCTCCCGGCTACCCCGCTGTGCAAGGTACTGCAGCGTGGCCCCGTTCATTTGGATAGAGCTGTTCCACAGTGGATGACGGGGTGCACTACGCAGGGAAAACCAGTGAAGGGGGAGCAGCCGCTAGTCCACACCCCAATTTATCAGAAAGTGATGGCATATCTTATTGATGAAATAAGAACACTCCTTTAACTTCAGAAGACGGCAGACAGCTGACTTAAAGGTGTTGGTCAGCTTTGGAGATTTTTATTTTTTAACAGAACCCTGCAGCGTGTTGTATTTGTTGAAAAACTTCTACTTGCTCCTTGGCGTTCCATTCAGCGATCTTCTAGTCCCAGTCATGTAAACTCCTGGACGGACAGAGTCATATGTGCTGATGCAGCCAATCACTAGCCTCAGCTATGATGTATTGCAGGGATAGCCAACCTGTGGCTCTCCAGCTGTTGCAAAACTACAACTCCCAGCATGCCCAGTCTGCCTACAGCTATCAGCCTACAGCAGGGCATGGTGGGAGTTGTAGTTTTACAACAGCTGGAGAGCCTCAGGTTGGCCAGCCCTGATGTATTGCATGTCACTGATGAGCCATGTGTCACGTGGGAGCGTTGAGGCCAGTTAGCTACCTTGCTGCTCACGACACCACATTTTATGCCGGTCTTTGATTCCCCCTGTGCTGCCGGAGGATGCTCATGACTTATGACGACGTGTGCGCCTGAAGTGAAAATCTTCTTCACTTCCTGAGTGGAGTAAATTTTTGGCATCTTTTGTGCCTAAAACCGGCTCCTTCAGACTCCTCTCTTCTTCTTCTCGTCCTACCACAAGCACCCCAGACCCTATTCTCTCAAATCTACAGTTCCTCTTCCCGGCTGTCACTACTCACCCTAATAAAATCTTCAACCTCTCTCTTCTGGTATCTTCCCCTCTTCTTTCAAACATTCTGTCATAACCCAACTATTAAACTAAAAAAAAAAAACCTTCTCTTGTTAGGTATCTCCACGTCCGTAACAACCCGCTCTATAAAAATATCACATGAGATGGCCCCCCAGGCGAATGCTGTAAAAAAAACTAAAAAAAAAACTATGTCAAAATAGCCATTTTTTTCCCTCTAAGAAAAAGATTTTATTCTGTTCAAAAATGCATCTAATGTGTAAAACTTTCCAACAATAAAAAAGTTGGACATATTGGGTATTGCTGCATCCGTAACAACCTGCTCTATAAAAATGGTATCAATCAAACCGCCATCTTGTCCCGCAAAAACTGTACCCTACCTGAGACAATCGCCTGAAAACTGAAAAAAATATGGTTCTCTGAAAATGGCAACACAAAAAAAAGATTTTATTCTGTTCAAAAATGCATTTAATGTGTAAAACTTTCCAACAATAAAAAAGTTGGACATATTGGGTATCGTCGTGTCCGTAGCAACCTGCTCTATAAAAATATCACATGACTTGCCCCCTCAGGTGAATGCTGTAAAAAAATGCTAAAAAAAACTATGCCAAAACAGCTATTTTTTTCATCTTGTCTCAAAAAAAGAGTAATACCAAGTGATCAAAAAGTCTAATGCACCCCAAAATGGTACCAATGAAAACCTCACCTCATTCTGCAAAAAATGAGCCCCCACATAAAATAAAATGAGCTCAAAAAAATAAAAATCAATGGCTCCCGCAAACCATTCCATCAAAATCTGTGTTGTAAAATACATATGGCGTTCCTTCTGTTTTGAGTCCTGCCATGTGCCCCCACATCAGTTTACCACAACATATGGGGTGTTGCCGTATTCAGGAGAAAATGGGTAACAAATTATGGGGTGCTTTTCTCCTGTTACCCCTTATGCAAATAAAAAAAATTGGGGCTAAAGCAACATATTATTGGAAGAAACAAAACTTTTCATTTTCACAGCCAAGTGTTTCCAAATTCCGTAAAATGCTTAGGGGGTCAAAGTGGCCAGTACCCCCCTTAATATATTCGTTGAAGGGTGTAGTTTCCAAAATGGGGTCACTTTATGAGGGTTTCCACTGTAGGGGTACGTCAGGGTCTCTCAATTACAAAATGGTGCCTAAAAACTATTCTAGCAAAATTTGCCTCCAAAATCCCTATGGCGCTCCTTTCCTTCTGACCTCTGCCACAAACCCATAGAGACGTTTACCACCACATATGGGGTATTTCTGAATACTGCAGAATCAGAGGAATGTATATTGAGGTTTAGTTTGCTGTTAACCCTTTCTGTGTTGCAAGAAAAAAATTATTAACATGAATAATCTACGAAAAAAGTGAAATTTAGAAATTTCACCTCCATTTTCCTTTAATTCTTGTGGAACACCTGAAGGGTTAACAAAGTTTGTAACAGCAGTTTTTTATAATTTGAGGGGTGTAGTTTCTAAAATGGGGTCAAGTATGGGGGGTTTCATTATGTAAGCCCCTCAAAATCACTTTATATCTGAATTGGTGCTTAAAAAATGGTTTTGGAAAATTTGGTGAAAATTTGAAAAATGGCTTCTACTTCTAAGCCTCCTAAACGTCCTAAAAAAGTAAAATGACGTTTACAAAATGATGTCAACATAAAGTAGACATTTGGGGAATGTAAAATAATAACTATTTTTGGAGGTATTACTATTTATTTTGAAAGTAGAGAAATTGAAATTTGGAAATTTGCTAATTTTTCCAAATTTTTGGTAAATTTGGTATTTTTTTATAAATAAAAATGAAATATTTTGCCACAAATTTACTACTGTCGTGAAGCACAATATGTGACGAGAAAACAATCTCAGAATGACCTGGATAAGTAAAAGCGTTCCAAAGTTATTACCACATAAAGTGACATGTCAGAATTCAAAAATTTGGCCCAGACATTAAGGCCAAAATGGGCTCTGTCCTTAAGGGGTTAAAGGGAGTCTGTCACCACTATATGACCATATACAGCGCTTACATGGCTCTGTTGGACACCTACACATGAATGTAACGGTACCTTTGTTATTTTCTTTAGACTTGCAGATACAGGAAAAACATTTTTTAAATTCATGTGCAAATGAGCACTTGCAAGTGCCCAAGGGCAGAGTTCAGTGTGTAAGAGTCCAGGCTGCTCCGCCTTCTTTCATGGTTACTCCTGCCCAGCCCCAGCTCTCCTTGTATGACACAAGGGAATAGGAGAGAGAGCAAAAGCCAGAGGCTGGGAAGGAGTAACCATGAAAGAAGGCGGAGCAGCCTGGGCTCCTACACACTGAACACCGCCCCTGGGCACTTGCAAGTGCTCATTTGCATATGAATTAAATAGTGTTTTTCCTGTATCTGCAAGTTTAAAGAAAATAACAAAGGTACCGTTACATTCATGTGTTAAAGGGGTTGTCCAGGCTTTTTCTATTGTTGACCTATCATCAGGCTAGGTCATCAATATCAGATCAGCGGGAGTCCGACACCTGGCACCTCCCCTGATCAGCTGGTTGGGGAGACGTCTCCCTTCTCTCTTCCTGTCCAATACTTGATAAAGACTATGATTTAGTCGAAATGTTGCACTTTTTCATCTTTGGCACTTTTTGTCAATTTTTATGGACCCAATTAAAATAAAGAACCCTTGAAGGACATGCTGCTGTCCATCTTGCTTGAACTATTTATGGAATGACCGCTGTAGATCCATGGTTGCTGACAGGCTGAGGCATTCCTGAGGGAGTCTAGAGGGAACTTTGGTGCTGCTTTCACTCTACATTTCTACTATGCTGAGGATTGGTCATTAATAGAAAAAGTCCAGACAACCCCTTTAACACTGCAGCAATGCAGGTATTGATATCACACATTTACAAAGTAAAAAAAAAAATCTATATTGTAAACCAGTGGTTATCACTTAGGATAAGGCAAAGTTGGATGCAACCAAAGATCTCTGCTGCATCGCAGGTAATGGAAGTGAATGAGGCTGTGGTGTGACCTGCTAGTGGCAGTGACCTGACTGTCACTAAAAATCCAAGGCCGTGATAATGCACTGACATTACTTGTGATACAGGCTGTGCTACACAGCGATCTTTACTTTTAGCCCCAGTCTTAGGCCCCATGCAGACGAACGTAATGTGGACCCATTTATATGGATGTGTGAATGGACCCTTAAAGGGGTTATCCCATGAATAATGTAAAAAATGAAAATCAGACATAATATAGTACATGACAATCTCTTTCTAACAAAGCTAGAACCAGCCCTGTACCTCACATGGATCCAGAGACCTCCCCATTCATTGCTCTGCTAGATTTATATCAAGCTGACAGCTCAAGGGGAGTGTCTTTTCTGCTGCAACACAGGGGGCGTGTCTCAGCTCTCCCTATCACAGCTCAGGAGGCGTGTCTCAGCTCTGCCTATCACAGCTCAGGAAGCAGTTGAAGGATGAAACTGAGCATGTGCGGCCTTCTCAGTGAATAGGTCAAAGAAATAAAAAATTAGGTGCCGCTATACAGATAAATTTTATTGAATAACTCTGTAGCAATACAACATTTTTAATTCCATGAAATTACAAAAGTATTTAGATCCAGGTGCTGGTTTGAAAACTGTAGAATATTTCTCGTGGGACAATCCTGAATGAAAAGCATCAGTCAGGGTGGACCAGGGGCAGTACTTGCTTTGGGCTATGGCAACAGGACCACCTTATCTGACACGTTTTGTTCTTTTTTTCCACAATCACTTTAATATTCTCTATGGCAGACACATATGAGCCCCTTGGTCGCCCAGTAGCTCATCGCAGACTACAATACATGCAGTCTAATAAACAATAAAAAGCTGATAGCTGCTTTTGATGTGGCATTGGATCTGCTTACCTACTGGTCCACCTATAGCTACGCTGGTTGCATGTAGGATATGTCCAGCCATGATCCAAGCAAAACTTCTTATATACAGTACAGGTTCTGGAGATCCAACAGCACATTGGCCATGCGCGCATTTGACTGACACATGTAAGGCTGGCATTAGACTGGTGGCCAGAATGTCAACCACAATGACCCATAAAGTGGTTCCAGCCATATAATTGTCCTCATACAGTTTGTGCCCATAGACGGTACATATTAGCACCTACATATACATAAGTGTCAGTCCTATTAGTGCCTATACTGGAGTGCCCGCTATGTGTCAGCATCCAGACCTGTGGTAGCCATAGAAGTACCGTACTAATGTGCCAGCCATCTATACGTGCTGATACTGTAATACCAGCCATAGTAAAGCTCATACATATTTACCTGCCATTTCAGTCTCCATAAAGTTGTAATAGCCCTAGACTCCATCAGTACCGCTATCCAGTTATGCCAGATATATATTATCTCCTCTCTAAATGTACCAGCCTCAGCAATGGGTATGTGCCATGCAGGAATCTGTCAAAAATAGGCCATGTATCAGAGGGCTTACTATAGTGATAACTCCCAGTGGGTGGACATTGCAATACTTGTAACACCACGGAACATACCAATTGGCGAGAAACCAATGACATCAGAGGCATTAATCTATAAGAAACCAGTGACATCACAGAGGCACAAGCCTATCATCTGCAAGCAACCAGTGACATCGGCACTGCATTTTCAAGGAACTTGTGACATCACAGACACTTGAGCAGATCCGTTCACCAGAATGTAGAAATAACACAAAGGCCCGCGTTTCAGAAATGTAATAGGTTAAAAAAGAAATGTGATGAGGCATTTCACAGTATGACATCATAAAACACAAAATTATATATACAGGTTTTTAAAACAGATTTCATGAAAGTGCTAAAATGGTGCATCTGGATTTAGCAGCCGTGATTCCTTCATACCGGGTTTGTCTTTACCATGTGGTTGACAGTTCTTTGTGATTATATCAGTGCTGTGCCCATACTCCACGGATCTCGGTGGCACCAGGTAGAACTTTAATGGCTCCAGGTTGTTTCCTGGTTGGTTCTGAAGTGCTGTTCAGTGTGATCCGTTGTCAGACGTTATCGGGCCAGGTGTACTGTGGGGTTGTGGACAGCTGAGGGCGAGGAGGACGGATGGGTGGCACTGGTCTAGCGGGTGGCAACGGTCTAGCGGGTGGCACTGGTCTAGCGGTTGGCACTGGTGGTCTGTTATAGCAAGACAAAAAAGTATTAGAATTTGCTGTCGAAGTCTCAATGAATTCCATAGGCTGATAAATACGTAATCCCAAATCTGCAGGACTGTTCCTAATTTTCAGGCAGTCCCAGCAAATTTAGGCTGTTCTGGGTGGAAAATGGAAAAGGCTTATGTAATCCCCACACATAATTGGATGGTCCAGTTGAATTTGGGGGCATTCCCATAGGAATGCCCCAAATTTATCAGCTACAATGTTAAAAAGTGTGCAAATATAAAGACGTTTACACCTCACCCCCAGCATGCCCCGTTCTTAACCATAATCTGCTAGAATGGGCCATTAACCACCTAACTGTTCTCCCCGAGTCCAGCTTGGGAAGTGTGAAAAGTAGCTGGAGGGGGGAGGGCTGCTTTAGACGCTGATATCTCCTCAATGGTAGCAGCTAGAAACATGCAGCTGGTCTTGTCTCAAAGCTGACAGTCCAGGCTTTAATACAATGACAGCTAACATCCAAGGAACAGAGGAGAAATCACTGTTAGAAATCAAGTTGTGAATAATCGGGAGTGAAACCTGTTTTTACTTTCATTTTCAGCTGCATTCACAGCATCCCGATTTCTATCAGTGATATCTTTCTCTGTCCTGAACATATTGATATCATTTTGGTATCGTCTGAAAGCTTGGAATGTCTGCTTTCAAACAAGACCAGCATGTTTCTAGCTGCTACCATTCAGGAGGTAGCAGCATCTAAAGCAGCCCTCCCCCTCCAGGTAGCTACTTTTCCCACTGCTGGAGCTGAACTGTGGCAAAACAGTTAGGGGGGTTAAAGAATAACTGAACTTTTTTAGTTTCTCTTAAACTGTTCTAAATAGCCCCCAAATCATTTTTATATTATACTTTATTAATGTATGTATATGTTGTTTTCCATCTTAAAAAAGGACCCAAAGTCCACTCTGGCAGAGCACATTGGTAAAGGGCACAGGGTACAGATCTGCTGTGCCAGAATTACCTTGAGGGGAGCACAGGTAGGGGCAGCGATCTGTGCTCCCTCCTGTGCAGCCTTTTTTTTTTTAAGATGGAAAACAACATAATTAATTAATAAAATACATTACAAAAAATAATTTGGGGCTATTGAAAACAAGAGAAACGTGTAAAAAAAAAAAAAAAATTAGCTACTCTTTAAATTAGATCACTGATACTTGTGATTGTTGGGCGTCATCAAAGTATGATCCCAGAAACCCCCTCAGAGAGGCACAGTGGCTCATCCGTACACATGGGGTGCCTGGTACTACAAATCATCTGAACAGGGGTCAGACACAGGGGTGGACATATAGCCTGTTAATTCAAACAAGGGTCCAGGGAGGGGAGGGACCACTATGATCACAAGGATTTATCTGTCTCTCTCACCCCTGCTCAAGGGTCTCTCATAGCTGCGACAACTGATACTTCAGTATTTCTACAGATGGTGGAGCAACAGTAAAGTGTTGCCTTTGGTACTGGTGGTTATAACCCCTTCACAGGGAGTTAACCTATCCATTAAACCAGCCTAGATCATCAGGGATGTTGTCATTAACTTCTTCACTACCCTAGACCACCAGGGATGTTACCCATTGCTGCCAGGTTGGTCGCTTTGTGCTTTCAATTTACACTAGTGTCTAATGGTATAAGAAGTTTCTAAACGGCAGCCGGGTGTCCCCTAGCCGGCATGAAGTTGCTATCCCAATCGGCACAGGCGTAGATAAAAGACACTTCTCTAAATGTCCTGTGTCTGCGCCTCTGCTGACTGCTTTCAGCACATGTACAGTGGAACATAGGAGCTCCATCTTGGAAAGGCTATGTACACCAGCACCTATTTATACCTCTATGGTCATGGGCAACTCCATGCAGACTGAGGTATGCCCGGAGACCAGTCAGCAACTTCTTATGTCACTGCACACCACTGTATGGCATAGAGTGTAAGCTCTTGTGAACAGGGTCCTCGTTCCTCTTGTTTTAATTGTTGACCTGTTTGCTGCTATGTTATTTGTGACTCTGTATTTGAACCACCTGATTGTAAAGCGCCGCGTAATATGTTAGCGCTATATCAATAAAGATTATTATTATTATTATTTAATACCGCCATACACACGTCGTCCAATGGGCACCTCTGAATGAGATCGGAAGCATATAAAGTGACGAAAGACCCCCATAAAGATCTAAATCTGCCAATTTGCAATGCAAATACCACCATGTGAGTGAGACCTTTGTGTGCTTCGAGGAGGGATCCTCAAGAACATTTAATGCATATTCTTGCCATGTCTTAATTTGACTATTTTTACCAGAAGAACATCATAAGGGGCTTGAGGGGCCTCATGGGCTGCTCCATAATTTGCCCAAAACTGTTCATTTCCGAGTGAAAAGATAATAGCAAGCAGGGGCAGACTGGGAACTTAAAGTGGCCCTGGAAAAAATACTAAAAGTGGCCCCGTTTTGTAGTCGGGTCCAAATTAATGGAAGGAAGGGCCATCAATATTATATTGTGGCACATTATACCGCCCCAACAGAGCCAAATACCATAGTCCATCACATAATACTGCCGCCAGCAGCACAAAATACATCCCCAAAACTTCCACTGGTCGGCCGTGAGGAGGACTCAGGCGGCCCCCTGGGCATCAGCCCACCGGTAAATTTCCCTGTAAGATCTATGGCCAATCCAACCCTGATAGCAAGAAGAAATAATACTTAAATGTGACAAACCTTTGAGGAACGTTATGCGATATAGTGAAGACATCAGAAAAGGTCCTCTCCTGTAAAACCAGAACGCATTATAGAGGGGCGAGATCATGAAATTACATTTATTTACAATGCTGCACAGTATGCCCATCTACCCATTCTGGGGTAAAGCATTAATGGCATTAAAGAGGTTCTCAGGTTCAATAATTAATTTTTTAAATCTGTTTTCAGTATCCCAAACGCTGCAGCACTTTCCTTCCCCTGTTCTCAGCATCAGTTCTTCTAGGCTGGATGTCTACATGCAGAACTTCCTGTTTTGCTCAGCTTTCGGCTGGGTTTGCTAACCAATCCCAGCATGCTTTGCTCTGTCCACCAGGGTTGCTCCTCCTGACTAGCATGAAAAAGGGAGGTGTATGGCGGGTGACTGCTGCAGAGGGCACAGTGTGGCAGAAGAAGCGACTTCTGGTACATTGTTGTATATCGCCACGTCTGCCTATTTAGACTCTAGCCGTATCTACTTCTGTGAGATTATGTATGTACATATACAAGTAGCAGTCAGGCATGATTTACCTGGTTCCTTGGCATGTTGCCGGCAGTGTTCCGATCGGCATAGGCATTCTGGTTGTGATTGGCATAATAGTTCTGTTCTTGTCTTTGTTCATTTCTGTTCATAAAAGAAGGTTTTAATAGGAAAAATATGGAATAAATGGAATATTGTCAAATCCTGGTATCAGGGGGAAGCATAGAATATGTACAGGGTGCACAGGGGCTTCATACATTTCATGGATCTTAAAGAAGAACTCCCGCAAAATTTTTTATTCTCTGACCTGTTAGAAAGCTGATGGGATACAAATGTATACAGCTCCATTGCATTGAGTTTAATGTTAGCTGTAAATATCCATATGCAGTGAGCTCCCTCTAGTGTCCACTGCATGCAGCCAGTATTATAGTATATGATTTATAAAGTCAAAAAAACAAAACTCCCCCATATAGATATTTAACAAAATTTAACAGCACAAAGTTTTGAACCTAAAAATGAAAGAGTGGATATATAAAAGGGTTATCCAAGGCTGGAACCCCCCCCCCCCACACTGCTCCTCACACTGATTCTAGTTACCTGTCTCCCTGCATCGCTCCTGGTCCCCGCATGGCTGCTGCTTCTCACCATGCATGTTTGAAAACATCCGGTGTCAGGGAGGGGGGGCAGGCAATGGCAGGCGGTGATGGGGATGAGCCTCCTTAGCGTCATACACGATGCTAGGGAGGCTTGTCCCCGTCACCGCCTGCCATTGGCTGCTTCCCCCCGACACTGGATGTTTTCAACGCCGCATGAGGAGAAGCAGCGACGGCGGTGCGGGGTCAAGGAGCGGCGCGGGGAGCCAGGTAAGTAGAATCAATGTGAGGGGCTCAGGCAGCAGGGAGGGCATTACCAGCCTTGGATAACACCTTTAATTCAGAAGTAATATGTTTGGGGGAGCTCTCAATGTGATTTTCAGCAGAATTTCTATGTATGCCCCTGGCAGTGTCAGGTTACTACAAACCTGCGTCTTTTCTTCCGGCAAAACCTCCTTCTAATTGCGTCTCTTTTTATGAACATCACAACTATGAGGATGAGAATCGGCAGAACCAGCAGGAAGAAGATGAGCAGTCCGTCACGTAAAGAGGTGTCTATGAGGACAATGCAAATAAAAGAGATGACTGTAAGTAAGTGGGGAACACACAAGGCAAATTTAATCATGTGTCTGAATGGCTATGGACTCCTTTGGGGGCAATGTTTTTGTTTTAACTGCATTCCACTTATTTGAGGCAAAAAAACATTTTTCCAGAAGATCTGTATTCAAATATTTTCATCTGTTTTTGTTCTCTGCAGCCAGCGAAGCTCCTCTGAAGCCTCCTTCTGTAAGCCTTATCTCTGCATTCCTGACAGCTCATAAACACTCATTTAAGCTCAATTCTTATCACATGGCTAAGAATTCAGCTTAAAGGGGTATTCCCATCTCAGACAATGGGGGAATATCGCTAAGATATACCCCCATTGTCTGATAGGTGAGGGTCCCACCTGTACGACCCGCACCTACATTGACAACGGAGGGCACACTGCACATGCGCAGCCGCTCTCCATTCATTTCTATGGGGGCCGCCGAAAATAGGGGGGCTGCCAGTTCTCGGCTTTTCCGTCGGACCCATAGAAATGAATGGGAGTGGTTGACGCGCAAGGAGAGCGCTTGGCGGTGGCCGGACGCCTTGAAACCTGCGGTCCTCTGGCCAACACCTTCCCCGCTCCGTTCTCAGTGTAGGTGCGGGTCCCAGAGGTGGGACCCACATCTATCTGACAATGGGGGAATATCCTAGTGAGAGATTTTCTACAGCATGTGCATGAGAAATGTATGCCTCTGCCCTGTTCTGAATGTAGTTTTCAAAATCCATCGACTTGCCGCCAAAACAATCTTTGGCTACTTTCACATCTGCGTCTTCCTTTCCGATTTTGAGATCTGTCAGGGGATCTCAAAACCAGAGAAAAACAATTCAGTCTTGTCCCCAATCATTCTCAAGGAGGACAAAACTGAACAAAGCGTAACAGAGTGCACCAGAATGCATTCCTTTCCGTTTCCTTGCGTTCCGATGCATGACACAAATCGCAAGCAGTGTTTTTATGTGCGTCATGGGATACTGATCAACTCGGATCTGGCATGAAACACAATGTAAGGCTAGTTTCACACGAACGTTTTGTTTTGCGGTCCGCAAAAAAAAACAAAAACGGATGACATCCTTGTGTTTTCCGTATTTTGCGGAACGGAACAGCTGGCCCCTAATAGAACAGTACTATACGGACAAGAATAGAACATGCTCTATTTTTTTTGCGGGCTACAGAACGGACATACGGATGCGGACAGCACACAGTGCGCTGTCCGCCTTTTTTGCTGACCCATAGAAATGAATGGGTCCGCATCCTATGTGCGGATCGAAGCCCGCAAAAACAACGTTCGTGTGAAAGAGGCCTAAGTCAATGGTGCTGGATCCGTTTTTTTCAGACACGAAAAAAAAAAACGCATCTGGTGCTCATTGACTTATAATGGCAAAACGCAACTTCCATTGAAGTCAAGGGATGAGAAGTCGTGTGCGACCTGATGCTGAGGACAGGTTCACACTCGTGAACGTAGCCTAAAAGGGGGGGTGCATTACAGCTGTCTGAACACATCTGTCTTCCTTATAAGACAATTATGCAGGAGGAGTGTGTTAATGTCTTGTAGGTAGATTAATCAGATCTCTATGGTGGTACATAGCCTGAGAGGAGAAGCCTAGGTTCACACATTACTGCTTTGGTGCAGAAACTCTGTACCTGATCATGTATCATGTAGACATCCTGCAGAATGTTTCGGCAGACGTTCGCACCGTGTGCACATGACCATTAGAGATGGCAGATACATAAGGCGCTGTCTAACTTACCGATGTGTGTGGGGCCACTATCAATGCTGCCGCCGTAGCCTGATGTGTCACAGTTCGGGGGGGCCCAGCCGTCATCACAGTGACAGTTCCCATTGTTATTGCACACCTGATGTTCAATAAGATTTAGCACAATGTCATTAAATTGAAATAATTGGAAATGTAAGCGCGGACTGACAGGCAATCAGGTGAGTCCAGGGGATTTGTAAGGGGGTCGGTCCTTACTGTTGGTATTGATCCTTGCCCTCTGACTTACATGAACATGGTGCGGAGACTGAGGCTACTTTCACACTTGCGTTGTGATTTTCCGGTATTGAGATCCGGCAGAGGATCAGTTTAATTCAGGTATAGAGACCCTCTGCCGGATCTCAGTACCTAAATTAACAACGCAAGTGTGAAAGTAGCCTCACACAGGCACAGCCAGATTAACATGAACAGGTGTTTACTCAATATTGGGTCAAATAGGGACACGTTTACAGTCTCTCCTAGAGCGCACAGGCTTATATGCTTAAATATATATATATACTAGATGAATCTATTTAATTTAATGTTTGTGTGTGTCATTAAAAGATCCACTATAACAGTGACATTTACAGTACCCCGCCCCCTTAACAGTGACCTCCACATCCCCCCACCCCTTAACACTGACCCCCCCCACAGTGCCCTGTCTCCTTAAAATGGGACCTTCATAGCAGCCCACCCCCTTAACGCTGACCTTTACAGAAGCCTGCCCCTTTAACAGTGAGTTCCACAGCCCCTCACCCCCTTGACAGTGACCTCCACAGTGGCCCGCCCCCTTAACAGTGACCTCTACAGCACCAACCCCCTTAACACTGACGATAGGTTACAGTCCCCTTAACTGACCTCCACCATTCCCGGCCCCCTTAACAGAGCCCTCCACAGTGACTGCTTCTTTAACAGTGACCTCACAGTAGTAGATTATACAGGGAATGGAAGACATTACTCACCCCATGGTCATGACACTTTCCTTTGATGTCACAGGTGAATCCTAACTCGGAGGCGTTCTGACATTTATAGTTTACACAAGCCTGTCAAGAATCATAAGGGATCACAGTGAGGTGTAGAAATAAAAGCGTTAGGCCACATCTGCGACTGAATTCAGGTTTTCTGTTCCGGCATAAAATAGAATACCGTAATTGCTGGATCCGGCGTATGCTGGACACCACCAGTGCCTGATGGATGCCATTCATTATAATGGAGTCTTTTGGGTTTCCAGCATGAATACCGCCATTCTGCATACAGAAGTATTACGTCCCCTTTTTTAATTTTTTTTATTGCAGGAATCTGTGACTCCTTCCACCGTAGAAGTGAACCTAGTTTTATCCAGTCTGAGGTAAATGATGCTGAATTTATGGCACAATAAAAAGTTATGCAATTTTCAGATACTTTATGTGTTTTAACTGCTCTCAAGATATCTGCTTGCAGCCAGTGAAAAGAAACAATCCCGTTTACATTTCCTGACCTAGTCCTGCTCTTGGGCCAAATGCACACGATCGGGATTGCGTGTGGATTTGCGCGTGTGAAAAATCTGCACCATAGGTCATTGTAATCTACGAGAATTTAAAATTCTCATGCACACAATGCAGATTTTTTCTGTGCGGATTTTAAAATCTGGAGCATGTCTATTTATTTTTATTTTTCCTGACTGGATTTTCTCCTTTCACTTCAATGGGGAGAGTAAAATCCAACACCAAATCCACATGTAAATCCTCACCAATTGATGCGGATTGACATCTGCGGATTTCAGTGCGGATTGTCCACACGTAAATCCTGAACGTGTGCATTTACCCTTAAGGCCTTTCAACCACATCAATGTATTGTTTTGCAGAGAATGGCGGGTTCAGCCGACAGTCTAATGTAGGGATCAGCAACTTTTGGCACTCCAGCTGCTGCGAAACTATAACTCCCAGCATGCACACTTGCTCTGCTATTCTTGTAACTCCCATAGAAGTGAAAGGAGGATTCTGGAAGTTGTAGTTTCAAAACAGCTGATCCCTGGTCTAATGTATATTGGGAGCTCCTGATTCTTCCCCGGCAATGTTGGTGAAGGGATGGATCGGGCAAAGTGAATATTTCCACCCGATTGTTTTGTTTTCCTGCGAGATAAGTCATAACTGTCTGTCAGCGGCTTTCTCTTCTCTCCCCATTGAATATACTGTATATATACAGTACAGATCAAAAGTTTGGACACACCTTCTCATTCAAAGAGTTTTCTATATTTTCATGACTATGAAAATTGTAGATTCACACTGAAGGCATCAAAACTATGAATTAACACATGTGGAATTATATACTTAACAAAAAAGTGTGAAACAACTGAAAATATGTCTTATATTCTAGGTTCATTAAAGTAGCCACCTTTTGCTTTGATTACTGCTTTGAACACTCTTGGCATTCTCTTGATGAGCTTCAAGAGGTAGTCACCTGAAATGGTATTCCAACAGTCTTGAAGGAGTTCCCAGAGATGCTTAGCACTTGTTGGCCCTTTTGCCTTCACTCTGCGGTCCAGCTCACCCCAAACCATCTCGATTGGGTTCAGGTCTGGTGACTGTGGAGGCCAGGTCATCTGGCGTAGCACCCCATCACTCTCCTTCTTGGTCAAATAGCCCTTACACAGCCTGGAGGTGTGTTTGGGGTCATTGTCCTGTTGATAAATAAATGATGGTCCAACTAAACGCAAACCGGATGAAATAGCCATGGTAGCCATTCTGGTTGAATAAATGTTGAATAAATCCCCAACAGTGTCACCAGCAAAGCACCCGCACACCATCACACCTCCTCCTCCTCCATGCTTCACGGTGGGAACCAGGCATGTAGAGTCCATCCGTTCACCTTTTCTGCGTCGCACAAAGACACGGTGGTTGTAACCAAAGATCTCATATTTGGACTCATCAGACCAAAGCACAGATTTCCACTGGTCTAATGTCCATTCTTTGTGTTCTTTAGCCCAAACAAGTCTCTTCTGCTTGTTGCCTGTCATTAGCAGTGGTTTCCTAGCAGCTATTTTACCATGAAGGCCTGCTGCACACAGTCTCCTCTTAACAGTTGTTGTAGAGATGTGTCTGCTGCTAGAACTCTGTGTGGCATTGACCTGGTCTCTAATCTGAGCTGCTGTTAACCTGCGATTTCTGAGGCTGGTGACTCGGATGAACTTATCCTCCGCAGCAGAGGTGACTCTTGGTCTTCCTTTCCTGGGGCGGTCCTCATGTGAGCCAGTTTCTTTGTAGCGCTTGATGGTTTTTGCGACTGCACTTGGGGACACTTTCAAAGTTTTCCCAATTTTTTTGGACTCACCGACCTTCATTTCTTAAAGTAATGATGGCCACTCGTTTTTCTTTACTTAGCTGCGTTTTTCTTGCCATAATACAAATTCTAACAGTCTATTCAGTAGGACTATCAGCTGTGTATCCACCTGACTTCTGCCCAACACAACTCATGGTCCCAACCCCATTTATAAGGCAAGAAATCCCACTTATTAAACCTGACAGGGCACACCTATGAAGTGAAAACCATTTCAGGTGACTACCTCTTGAAGCTCATCAAGAGAATGCCAAGAGTGTGCAAAGCAGTAATCAAAGCAAAAGGTGGCTACTTTGAAGAACCTAGAATATAAGACATATTTTCATTTGTTTCACACTTTTTTGTTAAGTATATAATTCCACATGTGTTAATTCATAGTTTTGATGCCTTCAGTGTGAATGTACAATTATCATAGTCATGAAAATACAGAAAACTCTTTGAATGAGAAGGTGTGTCCAAACTTTTGGTCTGTACTGTATATATATACACTCACCGGCCACTTTATTAGGTACACCTGTCCAACTGCTCGTTAACACTTAATTTCTAATCAGCCAATCACATGGCGGCAACTCAGTGCATTTAGGCATGTAGACATGGTCAAGACAATCTCCTGCAGTTCAAACCGAGCATCAGTATGGGGAAGAAAGGTGATTTGAGTGCCTTTGAACGTGGCATGGTTGTTGGTGCCAGAAGGGCTGGTCTGAGTATTTCAGAAACTGCTGATCTACTGGGATTTTCACGCACAACCATCTCTAGGGTTTACAGAGAATGGTCCAAAAAAGAAAAAACATCCAGTGAGCGGCAGTTCTGTGGGCGGAAATGCCTTGTTGATGCCAGAGGTCAGAGGAGAATGGGCAGACTGGTTCGAGCTGATAGAAAGGCAACAGTGACTCAAATTGCCACCCGTTACAACCAAGGTAGGCAGAAGAGCATCTCTGAACGCACAGTACGTCGAACTTTGAGGCAGATGGGCTACAGCAGCAGAAGACCACACCGGGTGCCACTCCTTTCAGCTAAGAACAGGAAACTGAGGCTACAATTTGCACAAGCTCATCGAAATTGGACAGTAGAAGATTGGAAAAACGTTGCCTGGTCTGATGAGTCTCGATTTCTGCTGCGACATTCGGATGGTAGGGTCAGAATTTGGCGTCAACAACATGAAAGCATGGATCCATCCTGCCTTGTATCAACGGTTCAAGCTGGTGGTGGTGGTGTCATGGTGTGGGGAATATTTTCTTGGCACTCTTTGGGCCCTTGGTACCAATTGAGCATCGTTGCAACGCCACAGCCTACCTGAGTATTGTTGCTGACCATGTCCATCCCTTTATGACCACAATGTACCCAACATCTGATGGCTACTTTCAGCAGGATAATGCGCCATGTCATAAAGCTGGAATCATCTCAGACTGGTTTCTTGAACATGACAATGAGTTCACTGTACTCAAATGGCCTCCACAGTCACCAGATCTCAATCCAATAGAGCATCTTTGGGATGTGGTGGAACGGGAGATTCGCATCATGGATGTGCAGCCGACAAATCTGCGGCAACTGTGTGATGCCATCATGTCAATATGGACCAAAATCTCTGAGGAATGCTTCCAGCACCTTGTTGAATCTATGCCACGAAGAATTGAGGCAGTTCTGAAGGCAAAAGGGGGTCCAACCCGTTACTAGCATGGTGTACCTAATAAAGTGGCCGGTGAGTGTATATATATATTCGGCCGTGTATGTGTATGGTGGAACTGGGAGATATAGCTGTCAGCTAAACAATCATTCTGCCGACACCAATAGAATGTGAATGGCCGCCTTTAGCTGATAAATCTGTTGCAAATCTAGGAAATCCTCTCTAAGCTTTTACCTATACAATGTAACAAGCCTGGCAGTGGTGCGATCAGGACTAGATCAGGACGGGTTTTTAGCCACGGAATCTTTGTTTTTATAAGTTAATATACAAATAATCTGACAGCAGAAATTAAAGAAGCACTCTGAGCAAAACATTTACACTGTGTTATGCCTAGTTTGGAACTTAAAGGGGTATTTCAGTTGCTACACAGGATAGGGAATAATTATTATATCATTACAGGGATCCCATAGCCCTCAGAGCCCCCCGAAATGAACACAGTAGCAGGTTGAGCATGTGCACTGCCGATGAATGGAGGGGCATTACGCACGCTCGACTTGCTACTCCATTCATTTCAAGGCACCTCAAGGAGAACAGGGTCCTCTTTCACATAATCGGTGGGGGGTCCCAGCAGTGGGACCCCCAAGCCGCTGCTCCGTTCATTTCAGAGTACACCAAGGAATAGGGGGTCCCCGGTCTCGTGATCAGTAGGGGTCCCAGCAGTAGGAACCCCAGCTGCTGCTCTGTTCCTTTCGGGTTGCTCCGATGAGTACCGGGCCCCCATTCTCATGATCTCATGGTGGTCCCAGCGGTAGGACCACCACTGATCTAATAGTCATCCTCTATCCTTTGGAATGGAACAAATGGAATACCCTTCAAAGAGTCAAAGAATACCAAATATAAAATTCCTGTGTCATTCTCCGCCCCTCAGGGCCTGCTCCAGACATAACGTAGTGTATCAATTTTTTTCCGGAATGTTCTTTTAAAAGCTGTATATTATAAATGAAGCATGCCTATATAAAGAACTGACCTTTCCTTCTGCACATGGTGATCCCTGGTGGACAAGTCCAGGGTCAGGCACGTCAGTTCCCAGGTTGAAGTCTATGCTAATACAGTTTACCCCATTGTAGTTGTCGATGACGATAGAGCTGTTTGGTATCTCGTCATACTTTCCTGTACACTGTAGTTTACCGCACAGACTGTCACTACAGGAAAAGAGAGAATGGTAGAAATATAAGATGAATCTTGCCGCGCTGGGCTCCTAGGTTTGTATGCGGCCAAGTACAAGACCTGCATGTAGTTTGTATGTTCTCCCCGTGTTTGCGTGGGTTTCCTCCCACACTCCAAAGACATACTGATAGTGAACTTAAAGGGGTATTCCCATCACAGACAATGGGGGCATATTGCTAGGATATACCTGGAACCCGCACCTACACCGAGAACGGAAAGTGTCGGAGAGCGCACTGCTCATGCGCAGCCGGCCTCCATTCATTCTACCGGGCTGCCGAAAATAGCCGAGCCAGAAATGAATAGGAGCAGTGGCCGCGCAAGCGCAGTGCGCTCCCATTAACTTGTGTGGGGAGAGCAATTGGTGGTGGACAGACCCCGGGAAACCCGGGGTCCTCCAGCCACCAGTCTCCCTGCTCCCCTCTCAGCGTAGGTGCGGGTTTCACTTCTGGCGATATGCCCTCATTGTCTGTGATGGGAATACCCCTGGATATACACAGGCATGAACGAATGTTCATGCGATGTCAGGTCACAGTGCTTCGCTAAGCCGGCAGAAGACCAGGAAGCGGTGAGTGTCAGCTCGGTCCAGAGCAGAAGAGTTAAGTTTATTTATTTTTTTGTCTGATGGAGCTTGGGGGTCTGATCTAAGATGTGAGGAGGAATGGGGGGTTTGATCTGAGGTGGAACAGGAGTCTGATCTGAGGAGGAATGAGGGTCTGATACAGAGGTCTGATGGAGCTAGGGCATATGACCTGAGGTCTGATGGGGGTTGGAACTGAGGTCTCAGGAGGAATGGGGGTCTGATGTAGAGGTCTGATAGAGTTTGGGGGTCTGATGGAGCTTGGGGGTCTGATCTGAGGTCTGAGGAGGAATGGGGGGTTTGATCTGAGGTGGAACAGGAGTTTGATCTGAGAAGGAATGAGGGTCTGATACAGAGGTCTGATGGAGCTTGGGGGTCTGATCTGAGGTCTGCTGAAAAAGATTTATTTTCTTATTTTCCTCCTCTATATGCTAGGTGCAGTCCAGTGAGCCTTATGGAGCAAAAAATATGGTAGATGTCAGGCTGTAGAAGAGAAATAATAATATCCAGGCAGTGTAATCTACGGTTCCTATTACACAGGCCGATGCTAAGCCAATGCAACATGGCAGCTATGGTACACAAGTCAATCGGGAACGCTTTTGCCATGGGCCGATGCAAAATGCATGGGGAGGATCACTATTAAAATATGTTTGTCCCTACGTTGCTTATTATTGGCAGCACACTCCTTTTTACAAGAGATGATGTGCTGCCAATTTTAGATGCTGCATGAAAGATGCGATCACTCGAAACAACTTGGCACCACTTAGGCCACTCCCCTTTCCCTCTTAGCCATGTCCCTTTGCCATTAAGCCATGCAGGAGAGAGTGACGTCTGATTGCCCTTTAAGAGCTACTTACGCTGTTTTACACGGTTGGGGTTTTCCCGATACGACCCCGCAGTTTCCATATTGATCTCCCTTTATGTTTAGTTTTTGAAAGCAGACATCGGGGGCTTTACTTGTACCTTGCGAGGGAATAGCAGGAATAAACAATCATCACTATGACGCTCAGAGGTTTTCCCATTAAAGACTTTTAACAAATACTTATGTAGATTTCCCACCTCCCGTACTAGCAGTTGGATCTCCGAGAAACAGACTTTGGTGGCAAAACCCACTTAAAGAGCACCAGTCTGCTGGATCAACCCTATCAAACTAGGTATACGGCCTGGTAGGGTTGATCATGCTGATTACAATGTTACCTGTCTTGTGAAAAAAAAGATTTTTACTCTATATGCAAATTAGGGCTTCAGTGCACTGAGGGGGTGCACTTTCACATGCTGACCACACCCCTCACGGAGGCCCTCTTTTGCAGACAGAATAAAAGTCTTTTCTCTTGGGAACGCAGCAACTGATTTTTACAAGACAGGATCAACCCTACCCGGCAGCATGCCTGCTGAAATGTGCTCTTTAACATAAGTACTCATGACAAATAAATGTTTACCTGCACCCAGCAGGGCCTTGCACTGATCGTTATAGCTCTGACATACTCCACTGTAGCAGTAAGAAGCTGAATTGTTGCAGGGGTACCCATCCATTATGTAGACGTCAACAGGACACAGGGCAAAGGATCCATTGCAGTACTCGGGCAGGTCACACATGTTAGACTTTGTCCGGCAAAGCGTTCCTCCAACCTTAAACTGATCATAAACATTAAGTCAAGAAACAGTAGACAGTTCTTGAGCTCAGCCATAACCTTAAGGCTTCATTCACACGACTGTATGTGTTTTGCGGTCCGCAAATTGCAGATCCGCAAAAAAAACGGATGATGTTCCGTATGGCATCCGTGTTTCCGTTTTTTTTTGCGGATCCATTGTAACAATTCCTATCCTTGTCAGCAAAACGGACAAGAATAGGACATGTTCTATCTTTTTTGCGGAACGGAAATACGGACATACGGAAACGGAATGCACTCGGAGTACCTTCCTTTTTTTTTGCGGACCCATTGAAATGAATGGTTCCGCATACGGTCCGCAAAAAAACGGAACGGACACAGAAACAAAATACGGTCATGTGAATGAAGCCTAAAGGGGTTGTCCCATGAAAAATACTCTACATTTTTTCAAACCAGCACCTGGATCTGAATACTTTTGTAATTACATGTAATTAAAAATGTAGTATAGCCAGTGATTTATTCAATAAAATGTATCTGTACGTTTCCTTTCTCAGCACATTTGTAGCTTTAGGCTGCAGCTCCACAATCCTCATTGCTGACTACCACTGAAATGAATGGGAGGCAGAAAGGATGTGGCCGCCTGCGGGTGTTTTGGCGAAATTTTGGCGCGGCTGTCCGTGGAAAAATTCTGCTGTAAAATCCTTTGTGTGAACATCCCCTTAGGGTTGAATGAACAAATGAGCTAACAATCTAGTTACTAATGAATTCATCACAATCACGCGTGCTGTTTTTACCTTACAATTCTCGCAACATAATCCTTGGGCACACTGCGATCCACTAGTTAGCCTGCAGGTGGCAGCATTGCAGCACGGGTTCTGGCATTCCTGTAACAAAAAGTGAAAGTTCACAACTCCGTTTTATTTTCTGTTCTTCTCTTCTGATCCACCAGAAGAACAGAAAAAAAATAGGATCGTGTAAAAAAAAAAAAAAAAAAAAAAAAAACATCCTGTGCATCAGTTATGTACGGGATCCGTTTTTTACAGGATCCTGTAAAAAAAATATATATATATATCCTGTTGCACATTTGTCATCTGTCTGGGCCATTTCCATCTGAGATCTGTTTTTTTAGATGCTCTGTCCTCTATTAATCATTAGACCAAGGTTATCTGCAGCAGTACCTCTACATTGCTGAACACTGTCAGCTAAAGCTTAGAGGGGTTCTCCAAGAACACAGGGTTCATGGGTTAAAAAAAGACTCACCTGTCCCCTGCGCACCAGTTTTAGTGCTGAAATCCCTTCTCATCTGCTTCCCGCTGGATCGGAAGGGCGATAGGCCATCTACATGCACTTCACAGCTGCCAGCCAATCGCTAACCTCAGCAGTGGCAGCTGTCACGTGCCATGCCTGCACACGTCTGCACGCGTCTCCACCGTGGCTGGTCACGGTGACCTGTGTGGACTGCACATTATGTTTCCAGTCCAGTGAGGACCAGAAGTGTATGAGAAGGAAGCTCAGCACTGCAACTGGTGTGCAGGGGACAGGTGTGGGATATCGGCCGGACCTAGTGATGACGCAAGGGACTTAGAGGGCAGGCAAAGGAAGAGGCTGGGGAGGAGTAAAGTATAAAGATGGCAAAGCAGCCTGGGCTCCTACACCGGGAACTCCGCCCCTGGGCCCTTGCGAGTGCTCATTTGCATATGGATTAAACTGCGTTTTTCCTGCTTATGCAAGTCAAAAGAAAAAACAAAGGTGCCATTACATTCATGTGTAGGTGTGCTACAGAGCCATGTAAGCGCTGTATATGGTCATATAGGGGTGACAGATTCCCTTTAAAACGCTCAATTTTTTTTTTCTTTTTCTCATGTTTTTCATAAGGGATGTGAGGTGCGTTTTTCTACTCTTTTAACCTTCGGGGATGATCTAATTAGCAGCACATGACTATATACTGGTGTTTACATGCCTGCTGTATCATTATAGGTTGAGTAATGTTTCCTGATAAGCTATGGACATCAATGGTAATGATACCGCCACTACTTCTATTACCTTGGTAGATCCACAGTCGCACTCTTCTCCTCGCTCGACTACATTGTTACCGCACACGGGTATACTGAGGACCTGGTTTGGATCTGGTGGGTTTTGGAGACACTTCCCACTTCCTCTCAGAATTAGTGCTTCAAAATCGCTGGCGCTGCAGCTGCTGAACATCCGGGCGTTACTGCGAACCATTCAATATCGTTAGAAAATCAACCAATCACTTAAAGTGAAAGCAGTTTTGTATGTTTTAGTCTTCTTATTAAAAAATATAAAACATTCTTATAAGTGTGACATTATTATCACAGAACACAAGGACGTGGAAGCCACTGGATAAATGTGCTTGGTACCAAACTGTATTCCTCCATGACATGGGTATAGATGTAGAAAGCAATGGGGGTTAGAGGTTAGGGTACGGCCACACGGTCAGGTTTCCTGATTCAGTTTTTGAAGCCAAAATCAGGAGTGGATCATAAAAGTAGAGAAAATATAAAGGACGGATACGACTTCTCCTCTTTTCTGAATTAACTCCTGAGTTTAGCTTCCAAAACTGCATTAGGAAACCTGACCGTGTGACCGTACCCTCAAAGTTGATGACCTATCAGTATTAAATGGGGGGGGGGGCCGTGAATCGACTTTCAGTACCCCTGTTGATGACCTGCGGTGAGTGCTCTGTGCCCTTCATTGTTTACCAGGCACAGCTCTGCAAATTTACTAGTGGCTGTGCCTGGTATTAAGAGGCGGATTGGCCATAGACCCTACATGCGGATCGGATGCGGACCAACTTTACGATCATGTGCATGAGGCCTTATTCACACATCTATGTCCGTGATGACGTTAGTGACAAGATGGTCAGTGGTTCATCTGTGAAGATGCCTGTGAAGGATCCTCGTTTGGTCCATGTGTCCGTTTTTTGCCCTTCATGTGCCATCCGTTTTCCACGGACACCGCTAGGCTGAAAATTAATTTCAAGACCATCTCCGAGCAACAATCCATGAAACATGGACGAAACGGAGAGGGACATATGTAATTCAATACTTCCCAGCATCCTCATATGCACTCTAGGGCAACATTATTAGAGTATATGTAATATACTCTAGGGCAGCATTAATATGTCCTAGTAACGGGCCCCCATTAAAGAGGAGCTGTCACCTCTCCTGTCTGTTTTAGCAAATGCTTGTATTCCACATGAAATAACAATGCATTGTGCCACCCCCCATTATTCTTCCTGGAAATTACAATTGGATATTACCATACCCCTTTTTAAAGGGGCATACCATCAATGTCAGATAGTAGCGGGTCACACTTCTGGGACCCGCTCCTATCTCCAGAATGGGGGCCCGAAGAGAAGAAGAGCACAACGAGCATGCGTGGCTTGCTCTATATTCGCTGCTATGATAATTCCAAAAATAGCCACTTAGCTAGTATTTGAAATCTCATTGGGGTGACTGAAGAGTACAGAGTGCAAGCACAGCCACCTTTCCATTCACTGCTATGGGACTGCCAGAAATAGCCAAACCACCACTTAGCAATTTTTTAGAACTCCAATAACAGTGAATGGAGGGTGGCCATGCATGCTCGGTGCATTTTCCTTCACTTCAGGGGCCCCATTCTGGAGCTAGGAGGGGGTCCCTGAGGTGGCACATTGATGGCACATTCTAGAGATATGAGGAGTGGGTCTCAGAGGTGGGATCTGCACCTATCTGACATTGATGGCATATCCTAGCGTGCCCCTCCACAATCTGCCCCTGCCCCTCAGTGCTGAACGCATCATACAGTCTAGGGATCAGTAGAGATACTGACATTGATTTCCATCAGCAATACTTACTTGTCTGAACTGAACATTACATAGTTGCTGGGGCATCGATTATCATCGTGGCTCATTCCAAGGACATGCCCAAGTTCATGAGCGACTACTGTGGCGTGTGATGGTGGGGTGGCTCCAACATTGAACTGCATAGACAGATCCACAGTGAGCATCTAGTAAAAAGCTACAAAAACTTGCAGAGGCTTCAAACTTTACTTACTGCACTAATGGAAGTGGCATAACTCGGTGAACATACTGTGCCAACAAAGGCCATGCCAATCACACCTGCGAAAGGACCGCGCCCCCTGAAAGCAATAAGAAATTCATTATGTAATGTAATTATGTGTTGTATAGGTATTTTAAATAATTGTTATTTGACATCACGAAGTACTGATTGGTTCTTTCCCCTTTAATTATTATATTACTTTCTATATTCCTTGTAATGTAGTGAGTTAGGGATAGTTCGTTAACATATACAAAGCCATTGCTCTGTATCAGATGATCACCAGGCCTCATTCCAAAGTGGTTAACTCATGGGACATGCATAATGTACACTGGAGATCCTTAGGAGGTGGGGCTGAAAGGTATAATAAACCTTTGTGCGCAAAGATTAAGTACCCAGCTCCAATGAGAACATCATCCAGGTAGGATGTTGTAAGTCACTGTCTCTCTCTTGTATCACCATGGGGCGTCAGCCATGTGATACATGGGTGGCGTGGCGACGGGAGCTTCCCCGTTGTGATGCAGGCCAGGTAATTGATTTTTATTTACCTTTACTACTCTATATGTGATTTGTCTGTTTTAGATTTTTTTTAATTACATTTAGTAAATATATTTATTCACTTAGCCCTTGTAAGCTCATATATTCTCAAATCTTTTGAATTCACGTTAAAACAAATGATCAATTGGAAAGCAATATACAACATGACTGTAACACGTGTAGAAATTAGGAGCTTCAAACCATATGTGTTACCTTAAATGCTATCTGGTATGGCTGCATCACCCTGTGCAATAGATAACCTCACAGTCTTACTGGATACCAAAGTCTTAGGCTACTTTCACACTTGCATTGTGGTTTTCCGGTATTGAGATCAGGCAGAGGATCTCAATACCGGAAAAAAACTGATCAGTTTTGTCCCCATGCATTCTGAATGGAAAGAGATCCGTTCAGGATGCATCAGGATGTCTTCAGTTCAGGCAGCTTTCAGTTTTGTGACCGGACACAAAACCGCAGCAAGCTGTAATTTTGTGTCCGGTCATAAAAACTGAAAGAAACTGATCAGGTACTGAAACCAATGTAAGTCAATGGTGACGGATCCGGTTTTTTAGGAGACGAAAAAAACGGATCCGTCACCCATTTACTTTCAATGTATTTAGTGCCTGATCCGTTTTTTTCAGTTTTGATATCACACAACTGCATCCTAACTGAACTGATGCATCCTGATGTGCAAAATCAAAACTGATCAGTTTCATTCAGGTATAGAGATCCTCTGCCGGATCTCAGTACCTGAATTAACAACGCAAGTGTGAAAGTAGCCTTAAACTGGGTATACATATAAGATACAAATAGCAATCTCTCCCCATCCTCCCATACGTATGCATCCTTGGCTCAGCTAAGCATGCATATGTAGTGATTGGAGAAAGCCACTGCCAGACATCTCTTATCACTTATCACCTAAGAACAAAATAAACAGGCAGCTGAACATGCTCAATCCTTGTCTTCCCCGAGAAATCAGCCATCAGGGTAGAGTCTGAGATGCAACCACACACATCAGATGATTGGCCGAACCCATCAAAATCAGCTGGTTTGGCTAAAAAAAGATCTAATGTGAATGCTTGGATAACTGCACTCAGCTAATTAGAGTAGACTGAGTGTTACACAATAATCTGGTTTTGTTGCTTGTATTAACCTACTGTATCACTACTCTTTTTCAGTGTGTGAGGTAAGTGGAGCATCCAGAGAGAACCTTCACAAACACAAGAAGAGCCTACAATCTCCATGCAGATGGTCAGATTCAAACCCTGGACTCTAAGGCAACAGTGATAACCACTGAGCCACCGTGTACCGCTAAAGAAGCCACATAGTCAACCATAACTGCATTGACTTGCATGTCATTTTTAATGAGTCACTGTACTTTCACACAATTTCATTTAATAGAGAATGGTGAAACATGCAAACTTCATTTCTAAAATATTTCCAGAATCTATCTGAGAAAAGCTTTAAAGTCATGGCCACTAGCGGTCTCACTTCCACCTAATTTTCGGTTCACTGCCTATTGTCAGGCAAGATCCATCCCTAGTAATAGAGACACAGAAGACAGCTGGGAGGGAGTGGGGGCATATCAGAGCTAGCTGAAATCCTGAGCCTGATAAAACAACTGCCTCTACACAGCTTTTGAAGATTACAAGAGCCTCCGGTGTGTTTAATAAGTGTGATTTACCCTTCCTTGTCCTTTCTGTGAGCTCCAGAGCTAAAAAGAAATATAGTGGGAAGTAAGGGAAAGAATGTCATAGCAGTACGGTGCTGGCAGATTTCACAGAAGGGATAAACCCCTGCTTTTGATAGAAATGCATCTAGCTGTGCAGCTGAACAGGGAATAATATGTCTGAAAGGGACATTAGGGAAGCCTAAAAATACGTGTTCCTTCACAGTTATGATTGTACAAAGAAGCACAGCCATTATGCAAACTTTTTATGAAAACTCAGGTACACTTTAAGATCAGAGGCACTGTAAATATTATATGTACTGTATAACAAATCAGGGAAAATGAACATTATTTACTATGTACATTTGAAAAAAAAAGATCCTGTGAAGAGATATTACATTTACTTACATAGTATGGTGTGGCTCGGTGTTCAAAGTGTATAGTGATTTCCATGTCCACCTACTGAGTTGAGTTTTGGTGGACACACATGCTCAGTCACCATTCCCACAGTGGCATAATTGATCAGAAATCAAAACAAATTTTCTTTACTTTGCTTGCCAGTGAGTGAGTGTTATGTGGAACGGGGGGAAGTGAAATTAAAATAAAATTCTTGTAAGGGTTTTGGGGAGTTGTAGGCAAAAACTCATTTGCATTCACAATAGCACAGATTTGCAGTGTTGCTGAGGGGAACACAGATAAAGAAAAAAAAAGATTTTTCTTTTTGTTTTGGTGGACACAGTCCAAAGTAGTTTATAATAATGGTGTTTAATAGCTTTTTGGACTTTTTATATAAACTTGATTTGTGAGATAACTTCTCGGCTCACCATATAGTTGCATTGTATGTACACGTGTGTCTTGTGTGATCACTCACATGAGGAAATGATAGATGTCGCATCTCTTTATATCTTTGTTGTCACTCTTCCACTGTGTAAATCTTCCCAGCACATCTCCAGCACTTCCTGAACTGACATCGAAGTAATTATTGTCCTTCCAAGTGATCAAATTAGTCAGTACTATGCGAATGTTAAGAGGGCGAAACATCTGAGAACATAGATTATTATTATCATTAGATAATGATACAACATTTGTTTAGGTTCATTCCATATTTGAGATCAAGGTTTGGTGTATACATCGGGAAATTTGTGCCCAAGGACTATAATTAGCCAGAGGTATGCCAAATGTGCGCCCCTTTTGACTGCTACAAAGGGAGTCTGTCATCTCTAAAATCAGTTTCAAATTAAGCATACCGCCATGTAGAGTAGGTGCCCCATAGCATAACCATACCTTTCTTGTGAAATTCCAGTCCTGTAATCCTGAGAAATGCTTCTTTTTAGGCTCCATTCACGCGACCGTATTATTGGTGGCGCATCCGATTCGCATTGTTTGTGGATTGCACACAGACTCATTCATTTCAATGGGCCCGCAAAAAAAAAAAGGACAGCACACCATGTGCTATCCGTATTCTCATGTCCATTCCGCAGTCCCGCAAAAAAGATAAAACAGGTCCTATTCTTGTCCGTTTTGTGGACAAGAATAGGCATTGTTACAAAAGGTCTGCAAAAAGAACGGATGCAACATAAATGTCGTCCGTATTTCATGAGGATCCCGCTTTTGGAAACCGGAAAATACATCAGTTCGTGTGATTCAGGGGCGGACATACCGCCTGTGCAGCTGGTTTGGCTGCACAGGGGCCCAGGGCGGGAGGGGTTCCCTTTCTCACTGGCAGCGGGGCAGGGAGAGATGAGCGCTTCCATTGTGGAAGCGCTCATCTATATTCATCTGTATAGATCCTAAGGACAGCGATACAGATGAATAGTGCGGAGGAGCAGGGAGAGGCGTTTCCCTTGCTCGTTCCTCTGATAGGATGCAGGCCTAGTGCCTGTAGCCTATCAGAGGCCCAGAGCATGTCATCGCGCCTCCTGAGCTGTACAGAGTGGGACACAGGCCGGAAGAGGCCTGCATCGCTTCATTAAGAGTGTCATGGAGGTAAGTATATGTGTTTATTGTTTTAATTATTTAAAGTATACTGTGGCAATAACGGGGTGGGGGCCAAAAACTGGCACATTATGGGGGGGGCACTTTGGGGCCGTATTTACCAGCACAATATGGGCACTATGGAAAAGGAGGGGTGCAAGGAGCACTATGGGGGCATGTACTGGGGCCCTATATACTGGCACATATTATGGGGGGGCATATACTGGGGGCCCTATGTACTGGCACAGAATATGGGGGGCGCTATAAAGAAGTGAGGGGGGAAGGAGTAATATGGGGGCACCTACTGGGGCCCCTATATACTGGTACACATTATGGGGCGCTATGGTTAATTGGGGGGGAGGAGGAGCACTATGGGGGGCATCTACTGGGCTCTATATATTGGCATACATTATGGGTGGCACTGTGGAGAGGTGGGGAAGGAGCACTATGGGGGCATCTACTGGGGCTCTATATATTGGCACACATTATGGGGGCACTATGGGGCATTTACTGAGGCCCTATATATTGGCACATATTATGAGGTGGCATATACTAGGGGCCCTATATACTGGCACACATTATGGGGGGCGCTAAGGAGAATTGGGGGGAAAGGAACATTATGGGGGCATCTATTGGGGCCCTATATACTGGCATGCATTATGGGTGGGCACTATGGAAGCATTATATAGGGGCATTTAATAATGGCACCCATTTTGGGTACCACTATGGGGAAGGGGGAGAGGAGCATTATGGCAGCATCTATGTGGGGCAGTCTATAGGGGCATTTTATACTGGCACATTATGGAGGGCACTATGGGGGCATCTTCTGGGGGCACTATATAGGAGTATTTTATACTGGCACAAATTATAGGGGTACTATGGGCACCTAAGCTCAACTGGGGGCACTAAGTGTTTTTCTAATGGCACACAGTATGGGTCATTGGAACACATGAGGGCACTCTGGGGACATTGGCTCTACTGGGGGGCACTAAGAGGAGGTATTTTTTTTTTACTGCCACAAACGGGACATTTTTTGTAGTGACGCACATTATAAGGGGGGCATTTTTGTACTGTCACACATTATAAAGAGAATTATTACTACCAGGGGAATTATGGTGGGCTTTATTACAAGTGGAGGACTATGGGAACATTATTACTTCTGGGACACAGTGGGGACATTATTACTGCAGGGGCACTATTACTACTAAGGGGGAGGGGGGGTGCCCAGGCACATTTTTTGCACAGGGGCCCTTTGCTGTCTGTGTCCGCCCCTGGTGTGATTGCACCCTAAGGGCTCATGCACACGACCGTTGTTGTTTTGCGGTCCACATATTGCAGATCTGCAAAACACAGATACTGGCCGTGCAGAAATGAACGTCGGGCCCATAAAAGAACAGTCCGATCCTTGTCCGTAATGCAGACAATAATAGGACTATTATTTAATCTATTTTTCGCAGAACAGACATGTGGACGCAGAATGCACACAAAGTCATTTCTGTTTTTTGCAGCCCCATTGAAGTGAATTGTTCAACATACTGGCCTAAAAAAAAATGAACAGACGCGGACAAAACATGGATGAGCACTAGGGGTGCATTCACACGACCGTATGGGTGCATGCACAACTTTTGTCTCTGTTTCAAAAATCTTCCTCTGAACAGAAACCTAACGTACCCCATTATAGTCTATGGGGTCCGTAGGCTCCGTTAAGCTCGGTTATGTGCCGAATCTGTCCTTTCCGTTCTTCTGCTTCTACAAGTGCATCTCAATACATTAGAATATCATTAAAACATAGTTTTTTTCAGTAATCCAATTTATAAAGTTAAACCCATCTATTATATAGAGTCATTACAGACAGAGTGAACTTTTTCAAGTGTTTATTTCTGTTAATGTTGATGATTATGGTTTACAGCCAAGGAAAACCCAAAAGTCATTATCTCAGAAAATTAGAATATTATATTAGACCAACTGTAAAAAAAAATTAAACACAGAAATGTTGGCCAAATGAAAAGTCTGTCCAGTAAATGCACTCAATATTTGGTTGGGGATCCTTCTGCATGAATGACTGCATCAATGCGGCGTGGCATGGAGGTGATCAGCCTGTGGCACGGCAGAGGTGGAAGCCCAAGTTGCTTTGATAGCAGCCTTCAGCTCATCTGCATTGTTGGGTCTGGTGTCTCTCATCTTCCTCTTGACAATACCCCTTAGATTCTCTATGGTGTTAAGGTCAGGCGAGTTTGCTGGCCAATCAAGCACAGTGATACTGTGGTTATTACACCAGGTATTGGTACTTTTGGCAGTGTGGACAGGTGCAAGTCCTGCTGGAAAATAAAAATTACATCTCCAGAAAGCTTGTCAGCAGAGGGAAGCATGAAGTGCTCTATAATTTCCTGGTAGACAGCTGCAGTGACTTTGGTCTTGATAAAACACAGTGGACCTACACCAGCAGATGACATGGCTTCCCAAACCATCACTGATTGTGGAAACTTCACACTAGACCTCAAGCAGCTTGGATTGAGGCCTCTCCACTCTTCCTCCAGACTCTGGGACCTTGATTTCCAAATGAAATGCAAAATTTACTTTCATCTGAGAACAACACCTTTGACCACTCAGAGCAGTCCAGTTCTTTTTCTCCTTGGCCCAGGTAAGAGGCTTCTGGCCTTGTCTATTGGTCATGAGTGGCTTGACACATGGAATTCGACACTTGTAGCCCATGTCCTGGATACGTCTGTGTGTGGTGGCTCTTGAAGCACTGACTCCAGCAGCAGTCCACTCCTTGTCATTCTCCCCCAAATGTAGGAAAGGCCTTTTCTTAACAATCCTATCAAGGCTGTGGTTCTCCCTGTTGCTTGTGCACCTTTTTCTACCACCCTTTTTCCTTCCACTCAACTTTCCATTAATATGCTTTGATCCAGCACTCTGTGAACAGCCAGCTTCTTTAGCAATGACCTTTTGTGGTTTACCCTCCTTGTGGAGTGTGTCAATGACAGCCTTCTGGACATCTGTCAAGTCAGCAGTCTTCCCCATGATTGTGTCGCCTACTGAACCAGACTAAGGGACATTTTTAAAGGCTTAGGAAGCCTTTGCAGGTGTTTTGGGTTAATTATTCTAATTTTCTGAGATAATGAATTTTGGGTTTTCCTTGGCTGTAAGCCATAATCATCAACATTAATAGAAATAAACACTTGAAAAAGTTCACTCTGTTTGTAATGACTCTATATAATATATGGGTTTCACTTTTTGAATTGAATTACTGAAAAAAAAAAACTTTTTGATGATATTCTAATTTATTGAGATGCACTTGTATATACGGAGCAGGAGAACAGAAAGGCTGAACACTGAGGTGAACTGTAACCTAACTGAGCAATACAGATGATTAAAATGCAGGATCAGTTCCTTTCTTTATTTTTCTGTTCTTCTGACGGATTAGATGACTGGACAAATAACGGTGATGTGAAATCGCCCTAATTCAGACATATGGACATTCTTTACTTGACTCTAATGTCAACATATACAATACTTGTCCCCCGGGAATACATTTTAGTTGGTATAAAAGGAAAGTGTTAAAATAACTCACCCCATCAACAATATTCACGAGCTCTATGGTCTCCACTTCCACTGCTGTGCTGTTTGACTTATCGCCAAGGTACTGTAAGAAGACACATGGGTTTACTAAGGAACAGAAGAAGTAACCCCCACTTTATGGATTTTAAAGGGTTGTCCAAGATTAGGGGAAAAAAAGTTTTTCTTTTGTTTTGTTCTTTTGAGACAGCGCCACTCTTGACCACAGGCTGGGTCTGGTATTGCAACTCAACCCCATTCACATGACTCAGTTTAAACAGTGTGGCTCTCCATAGGGAACGAAAAGTGGCATAAATATTAACACCTGAAGGTGATGCTGTTCCAGTTTCCTCAGTTCTACAAAAAAGGAATTACTTTAATGGCTCACGCACACGACCGTTGTTGTTTTGTGGTTCAAAAAACACGAATACCGGTCCTGCGTGCATTCCACAGTTTGTGGAACGGAACAGCTGGCCCATAATAGAACTGTCCTATCCTTGTCCGTAATGTGGACAATAATAGGACATGTTCTATTTGTTTGCAGAACAGACATGCGATGCGGACACAGAATGTACACTGAGTCATTTCCGTTTTTTTTTTTACAGTCCCATTGAAGTGAATGGTTCCAGATATGGGCAGCAAAAAAAATGTACACGGACAAGAAATACATTTGTGCGCATGAGTCCTAAGGCCTCATTCACTTTTCTGTGTCCGTTTCACAGCCGTGTTACATCAAGATGTCCATGAAGGGTCCGTGTGTCCGTTTTTTTACCCTCCGTGTGTCATCCGTATTCCATGGATGCTGCTCAGCCGAAAATTAATTTCCAGAGCATCTCCTATCAGTGGTCAGTGAGAAATGGAAGCAACACAGATGCCATGCATGTTGTGTCCGTGATTTTCATGGACCGATAGACTTCAGTGGGCATATTTGGTCTGTATCATGGACCAAAGTAGTATCTTGTGCATGTAATGCATTTTTTTTACTGACCCACAGTCATAAATAAATAAATAATGCTGATGCCTGAATAGACACATTGAAATAAATGGGTATGTGTGCTGTCCGTGAAAAATTTGGACAGCACACGTCTGTGAAAAACGGAAATGTGAATGAGGCCTAAGGGTTGGTTCACACAGAGGATTTTGTCCGCAACAAAATCCGCCGTGTATCCCACTGCTGCTGATTCTGCAGTAGATTTTCATTTTCTACGGTGTGGACCTGCTCTCGATTTAGCTCAATTGAATGGAGCTAAATTGTGAGCAGGTGCCCGACTGTGGCCTTGCAAGGGGTCGGCGTGGTAACTGTGCCATAGGTGGACCTCTATATTCTTGACACGGTCTGGAAAACTGCATGGCAAAAACTCTTGGGTGAATGAACTGTGGCGCTTCCTTCCTTTGAAAACATTGGAAGTCAGTTTAAAAAGCTTAAAGGGGCTCTGAACCCGGACATACCCAGGTTCTCACTCCGGCAGCCCTCCTGAACAGGGCATCGGAGCATCTCATGCTCGATGCCCTCCCTTGCCCTGCGCTGGATCGCGCAGGGCAAGGGCTCTTTGTTTGTAAACATTCACTGCGGGGCGGAAGCCTCGGTGAGTTCGGTGACGTCACCGGCCGTAATGGGCCGGCTTTAGCGCTGCCCTAGCCGTTTGAATGGCTAGGGCAGCGCTAAAGCCCGCCCATCAGCGCCGATGACGTCACCGGGCTCACTGCTGGGCGGAAGTCTCCGCCTGGCAGAGCCCAGTACGTCACCAGAATCGGGCTAAATTCCTTTGCCCTGCGCTAATTAGCGCAGGGCAAAGGAGGGCATCGGAGCATGGGATGCTCCGATGCCCTGTTCAGGCGGGCTGCCTGGGTGAATTGAAAGGTATGTCTGGGTTCAGCTCTGAACCTGGACAACCCCTTTAATTGCGCCAAACTGTGACAAGATTGTGTCAATTTTTAGAGAGTTTCTAGGTGCAGACAAATTAGTAAATCTGGGCCAATTAATCTGTATGAAGACGAGTGATCACAGTGGCATTCGCTTATCCCCATACAGAGGAGATGATTGCGGCATGTAAATGCAGCTCTCACCTCCGGTCAACGGTCAAGCAATTGTTTGGAAGGTTCGGTTTGTTCTTGATAATTGCCCATTAAGAAGTGTTTTTGAAGTCTTTAAGAAGACTTTAAAAGGGTATTTCATTTATGTCATGAAAACTGGGACACTGGATATTTTTTCACTGATCAGAACCAAAATGGAGGAGCCTGTGGAGTGAAGCATGTAAATGGCCGAGCATTCATTGCCATTTCTCTGCCATACAAGTTTAGGCCCAGCTTCTGGAAAATAATAGAGAACTGAGGGCCCTTGATCTCCCAAATGGCAGGTGTCTCAGTGGTCAGTCCTTTCACCAATTAGAAATTTAAGGCATACTCAAAGAATATGGAAAGGAAATAGGGTTCGATTTATTTCCTGCTTCTACATAAAATACAAGATAACACTTATGTGCAAGATGCATTTTTCTTTACTATAGTAATATATCTTTGTGTTATTATAATATCTATATTATTATAATATCAGGTTCCTTATTAAGAAGAAAATCGATTTCTTACCCTAAGATTATCCACCACTACTCCAAGCTCTACGTAACTGGTTATGGCAAGAACATCTCGCTTCTTCTGCATGGAAAAGAGAACACATGAGTGGATAATTTTAGGACATATATTGTATACTAGATATACGCACATCAAAATATAAAAAAAATAAATAATCAAATTATAAAAAATGTAGGCCATGGTGGTTGAGAAACCTCAAAGGATTTATTAAACAGGACATCCAATGATTAACGTGAACAGATTAAAATCGGACATCATATAGTACCTGGCAACCTCTTTCTAACAAAGCTAGAACCAGCCCACATGGATCCAGAGATCTCCCCATTCATTGTTCCAATTGTTCTGCTAGATTTATTTCATGATGGCATGCCTTTTCCTAGGGGGGCATGTCTTTTCTGCTGTACTTGGTGGCAATTGAAGGATGGAACCAATCATGTGTGTCCACCACAGTGAAGTGGACACAGAAATTAGATAAAGAGCAAAAACTCTCCTCACTAAACTCATCCCCTTCTGTCTGTCCTACATTTAGCAGCCAGGCTCATCTATCTGTCCACCTGCTACACCAATGCCTCTGGCCTCTGCCAGTCACTTCATTGGTGGAAGATGAACATCCTCCATAATTTTTACCTCTCACTCCCATTGTCAAGACTTTTCTCGAGCTGGAATACACTGCCCCAGACAATCATATTAATTCTCAACTTCTGTATCTTCAACATGCCTTAAAAACACATCTTTTCAGGCAAGATTATCATGTTCCCTAAACTGACTCTTCTGACTTTTATCCCCACAAGGTATATATACGAGATACTTGTAATTTGGAACGGCGGTCTGAATGAATTTAGTCAGTTCGTAATCCATCTGAATCAGAACCCAATTGGTCTCCGTTTCACTTACGAGATTCATCGAACCACCTTACCTGTTCTTGATATCAGGATAACCAAAACCCAATCAGGGGAATTCGTAAACCCACCACGACTAATGTCTTACTGAGGTGGAAGACCAGTCACCCCATTCCCTTTAAAAGTAAAATTCCAAGGGGTCAGTACCTCAGACTAAAGAGAAACTGTTCAGAATATAGAGACTTTCACAGTAAGGCCAATGATTTACGTTCAAGGACAAAGGTTACCCTGATGCAAAACATAGGACAAAGTTCCAGATGGGGTCACCAATGTCAGGGCGAGTACTCTGTGGATAGGTTCTTTAGGGTCTGACAGGACCTTTTCCCTAATTGTAAGGGTGATACTAGG
The DNA here is from genome assembly GCA_900303285.1 of Rhinella marina. Taxonomy (NCBI): domain Eukaryota; kingdom Metazoa; phylum Chordata; class Amphibia; order Anura; family Bufonidae; genus Rhinella; species Rhinella marina. Next base: position 115,991 of record ONZH01018082.1, read on the forward strand.
GAATGATAGGCAATTGTCCACAGGGGACCCAACCTTACAACCAGAGAAGAAATTACCTTGACTGACATCTGGCTGTAACATTACTGGACTTCAACTTCCAGCAACAAAAGGTCCAGAATAGAGTCTAAAAGAAACCATGGTGGTAATAGCTGCACCAAGTACCCTCTACTGACGAGGTAATACTACTCCCTTTAATATCTTGGATCCTGCACATGCTGTTTGATAGGCATTTAGTACAGACATTTTGTGTTCACCAAAGGGGTCACTTGATTGATATCAATTTTAAAACGTTACAGATTAAACGTTACACTTTAGACAATCCCCATTACTGTTCTTTTCTATAATCGCATAGGGTACTCACAGCTCTGATTCCAGCTGTTGGAGGTCTATCATTACCCAGTGAAGTCAGAGTTTATATTGTTTAGTTATCCCCACTTCCTTATAGATTGTAAGCTCTTGAGAGCAGGGTGCTCACTTCTAGTGTTTCAATTGTAGATTAGCCTCTAACAAATCCATTCATCTCATCAGCAGGGCTTCTTCACCTGTGGAGGGCTGTCCCCTTAGGCGAAGAATCACCCACCTGCCGCAAGATTGACAGGGGCGGATATTTAGCCCCGGCATGACAATTTCTTGACTGCGCTGCTGCTCTGAGTAGCTTAACAAGGTCACAGGCTCTGTTTCTGTGAAGAAGCTCTGCTGATGAGACAAAACGATTTGTCTACAGCATTGGGTGCATGGGCATTGCTATCAGGGGCGAATTGGCCATAGACCTTACAGGGAAATTTCCCGGAGGGCCGATGTCCAAAGGGCCGCCTGAGCCCTCCTCACGGCCGGCCAGTGGAGGTTTTTGGGGATGTATTTTGTGCTGCTGGCAGTATGTTGTGATGGACTGTGGTATTTGGCTCTGTTGGGTTGGTATAATGTGCCACAATATGGTATTTCTGGCCCCACTTAATTGCGTTGGCCCGGCCTTCCATCAACTTGGACCCCACTACAAAACGGGGCCACTTTTTGGCATTTTTTCCAGGGCTACTTTAAGTTCCCAGTCCGCCCCTGATTGCAGTGATAAAGCCACGGATGGTACATGTCACTTTACTGAGCACGTGCTGGATGTAACATCCTGGGCTTCCTTGGCGCAGCGCACATGTATTTGATGCCACTGGATAAGAGTCCTGGATGGTTTTCCTGGTATCATTTACTCTCTTTTGTGAGACAGATGGGTTTGGGACCCTAAATCCCAATTGCATGCTGGCGGTTTTAGTGCCCCCAAAGCAGGTGACAGGTTTCTTTTTAAAGGGGTTGTCTGACTTCAGTAAGTTGCATTTATCATGTAGAGAAAGTTAATACAAGGCACTTACTAATGTATTGTTATCAGGGGCGTTGCAAAAGGCTCATGGGCCCTGGTGCAAGAGTTCAGCTTGGGCCCCCCTTCCCTTAGTGCTCTGTGTGTCTTCCTATGCGGCCCCCTCAGGCTCCTGGGCCCGGTAGCAACAGCTACCTCTGCACCCCCTATAGCTACGCCCCTGATTGTTAATATCCATATTGCTTCTTTTACTGGCTGGATTCATTTTTCCTTCACATTAAAGACTGCTCATTTCTATGGTTACGACCACCCTGCAATCCATCAGCGGTCGTCGTGCTTGCACAATATAGGAAAAAGCACTATCCTATGTGAGCTCCCACGGTCCCGGCCACCAGAGAGGATGGTGCTTTTTCCTATAGTGTGCAAGTACGGCCACCACTGATGGATTGCAGGGAGGTCTGTAACCATGGAAACAAGCAGCGTATAATGTGGTGGAAAAATGAATCCAGCCAGCAAAGGAAGCAATATGGAGAATCACAATACATTAGTAAGTTCCTTGTATTAACTTTATCTACATGATAAATGCCATTTACTGAAGTGAGACAATTTCTAGGACACCATTGACCCTTTGTGGTAGTGCTGGCACATGTAAGAGACATTGCTTTTGTTCTCCTGCTAAGGGGCGCCTTCACACGTGGCAGATTTTGTCAGATTTTGAAAATCTGTTTAATTTATCCTAATGATGTTCTTTTAGCAAGATACACATGGATTTCTGCAAGTCCCATTCAGATGAATGCAATTGATTTTCAGAAATTGTCTGCAACAAAATCTTCCACGGGTTAAGCCGGCCATACACATTAGATAGAAGTTGGTTGCTGGTTGAACAGCAGTTGAAAAAACAAACATTTGGTGAGTGTTTATTTCGCAATCACGGCCATACACATTTTAGTACATATTGGCCAATACAGATCTTTCTGGGAAGTTTCTTTCAAAGAAAGATCTTTTGTTCATTAACGATCTTAGAGGAGGTTTATCTTGACGAAACTATTGGAAATTTTCCTATAGCAATCACTGGTTACATTCTCATTCACCTACAGCAAAGTAAAGTGCATTGGCTAAACTGCCTCCACCTCAAGGCGTAAAATCGTAAATCTCAATTGGAGAATTTATACCGCTTTTGTTTTTGTTTTGTTTTTTTGCTTTAAAAAATTTGCACATTTTGGTGCATGCCAATATTTCTTCAAGATTTGCAACTTTTTGTGACATTACACTGTTGTCATCAAGTAAAATCGGTGTGGTGAGCTAGGTGAGTAGGTGCACACCAGATTTATCAAATGTGACTTGAAAAAAAAAAGTCACAAAAAAGGTACCATCTCACTCCACTTGAGGGGCAACATAAAAACTGGAGTAAAATCTCTACACCGTGTTCATTTTAGGTTATGACCACATGGGAAATGTTGCAATTTCACCTCTTAGGATTTGTGAGAAGGAGTATTGTAGAGTACCAGCAAAGTCTTTAAGAAATCTTATCCATAAATTGCAAAAAAAATTTTGAAGCGTAAATTGACCTGCGGTGCAGATTTAAATCATCTGTATGTGAATTTAGGCTGCAAACGTCCACTGTGGATTATATCCATTGCTCTACATATTATCTGGTTAAAATCAGCACAGTCCATTTCATTATTTGGTTAACATTTCCGTAGAGGAATAAGTAATGTAAAATTATGTAACAAAAAAAAAAAAGTTTCATTCACAGATTCAAACAAAAAGTGCACTATATGAGACTTGACTTATTAAAGGACACTGGGGATTGGGACATTTACCCTACGGAGTTGAAAATACGAGGGCAGTAAAGTATGTGAGGTGTCCACGGTCTCCACCACGCCGCACATAGAGGCTCCATCAGGCTCATCTATCTGATACAGCCGGTGTGCTCCTCCAAAGGGATGCTCCACAGGCTCAATCCCATAATGCACCTCGCTCAAGTACATGACTCCCCTGCAAAATACGGAGAAGTAATTACTAGAACAATAGGAAATCAACGTGACACAAAAATATAGGACACGGACTTGAGATTACTAACAAAATACTGCAAATGTAGATGAGAACCATGAACTTGTGATGATGTTAATTGCTCCTTATGTCTTAGATGAATTTGAATATATGAATATGTACATTGGAATATTCAGAAATTACATGATGAGGGCACCAGAAGGACTATTACTAACTCTTGGCATAGCACATGGGTATCCTGCAGTGGTGTACATAGAGAAGTAAGGGCCCCATAGCAAGGATCAAACCAGGCCCCCACACAGGACAGAAGGGTTTCTGCCTAAACCCCTTTCAGTGACACTTGGGCCATTTTTCCACTGCTTCATTTACTAAAAGTTGTTCCTTTAGAGGGTAGAGTCCTGACCAAGTTTTCACCTCCAGTAGAAGAGGAGATAATCCCAACTAAGACTGGGCCCCCTCTTGCCCTGGGCCCCATAGCAGTCGCATGGTCTGCCGCTATGGTAGTTACGCCCCTGGTACCCTGTACCCATGTACTCTACCAGGATTAGCTGAGTGGAGCGGGCTCCTTCTTCTGCCTGCTCCGCTCAGCTAATCCTGGCATAGTACATGGGTATAGAGTACCCATGTGCTATGCCAAGAGTTAATAATAGTCCAGGGAGCACGGCAGGAGCAGCAATGTACACTCCTGCTCGTACTCACTGCACTGCTGTTGCCCATTGATAAAATGTGTACTCCATACACCGCTGAGAGAGTACAGATAACTGTAGGAATGGTGCGCTTTAGGTAGCAAAAAGTGTAGTAAAAATAGAAAATTTATTAATAACGTATATTAGAGTTAGTTTTATTAGGGCATTAGGGAGAACATATTAAAAGTTCAGATAAAGGTTTAGTTACTCTTTTATCCCTCGTTCTTGTGTTTGCATGTATAACAGTGTGCTGCCTTCCGTATTTTGTTTGCTGCCTGTATGTTAGCTTTATGGATGTGCACCTGTGACTTTGGATGTGTTAGTCTATAGTTTCTTGCAGTGTAGACAGGAGACATTTATCAGACAATACTGGCAGATTGTCCCATGATCATCGGGTGATAAAATTTCGATTTGACTAGTCCATGGTCACCTTTAGTTTGTTGATAGATACTGCCCAAATGGATGGGATTCACTGACAAAAATCTGATGTCTATGGAAGGATTTAGGGATATCACTAATAAAGAAAGATGATTAGAGTGATTTGGTAGAAGGATCACAGGACATCTTCTTTTATCACTCTCTCCACCACTGGAGTTGCCAGCCAGCTCATCCATGTTGTCACCTCATTTTTGCCTTTGCAAATGTAAATACATGCATGCAAACTAACCTGAGACCGTGACAGTCACTGAGCGCAACGACAGAGTCCTCCATTCCTTCCACCTGTCCATGATAATAACAGGAGTATTTCTGCAAAATACACATCCATTAGTGATCTGATGTCCACCCCTAATGTTTCGTTTTGCCTTTGATCCTGTGCAGATCAAAGCTTATCTTTGGGGGGGGGAGGGGTCCCAGATGCAGGACGCCCTGTAATCCGTTTTTCATTGAGGGTCCTTTAAAAGGTTAATGCTATTTTAAAGCAGGAGGAGCTGAGCAGATTGTGGGAAAAGATTCAGTACAACTTGTAATTTATATATTTATGTCTCTCCCTTTTCCACCTCCTGTGTACAGCTATCGGTACAGGAGGTTTTATTAGTGATTGTGCGTATAAATGTGCATACAGATAGCTGTCAGTCACTGATAACTCCTCCTCCCTCCTGTACCGATAGCGGTTTCAAAAAGCAGAGATATAAAAGCAGAGAACATTGATCACCCATCCACAACTGAGACGCATGCTATGAAACATACCGGTACTGTGGAATTGAGGGCCTTCAGTCCACCATCTTTGCTGTAGGTAAAGTGCTCAAAGTCTTTACTCACGAAATCTCTAGAGACGATGAAAAATATACAGGACACAATCAGAGTCTACCATGTCACTACTTCTATGTGATGTCATGCTTCTATTGTTCCTGTCTCTGCTTATCTTTAGGCTACTTTCACATCTGCGTTTTTGCTGGATCCGGCAGGGCTCAGCAAAGACGCTTCCGTCATGATAATACAACCGTCTGCATCCAGAACGGATCCACTTGTATTATCTCTAAAACAGCCATGACGTGTGTCAGAGAAAATGGATCTGTCACCATTGACTTACATTGAGAGGCATGACGGATCCGTCTTGCTCCGCATCCCAGGACGCACTCAAAAACACTGCTTGCGGCTCTTTTGTGTGCATCATGGGAACGCAATGAAACAGAATGGAACACAGTGAAACAGAATGGAACACAGTGAAACAGAATGGAACGCAATGAAACAGAATGGAACGCAATGAAACAGAATGGAACACAGTGAAACAGAATGGAACACAGTGAAACAGAATGGAACGCAATGAAACAGAATGGAACGCAATGAAACAGAATGGAACGCAATGAAACAGAATGGAACGCAATGAAACAGAATGGAACGCAATGAAACAGAATGGAACACAGTGAAACAGAATGGAACACAGTGAAACAGAATGGAACACAATGAAACAGAATGGAACACAATGAAACAGAATGGAACACAGTGAAACAGAATGGAACACAGTGAAACAGAATGGAACACAATGAAACAGAATGGAACGCAATGAAACAGAATGGAACACAGTGAAACAGAATGGAACGCAATGAAACAGAATGGAACACAGTGAAACAGAATGGAATGCAATGAAACAGAATGGAACGCATTCTGGTGCATTCCGTTCCCTTCAGTTGAGTTTTGACAATGAATGCGGACAAAACGGAAGCGTTTTCCTTTGGTAGTGAGATCCTATGACGGATCTCAATAGTGGAAAGGGAAATCACATGTGTGAAAGTAGCCTTAGGGCCCTTGCAGACGAGCGTGAGACTCGGACGTCTCCCGCATTGTGTGCCTTGTACTGACCTCCCGGCACTGACGGGGGTCACATAGCATTATAGTGATTTATGATGTTATGTAACCCTTACAGTTCTAGAATGTGTTGGATAACACTGACATAATGCTGTTAGTGTTATCTAACACATTCCAGAACTGTAAGGGTTACATAGCATCATAAATCACTATAATGCTATGTGACCCCCGTCAGTGCCGGGAGGTCAGTACAAGGCACCCGATGCGGGAGACGTCCGAGTCTCACGCTCGTCTGCAAGGGCCCTTAGCTCTACAAAATTCCTTCCAAGAGCCCCTGACAAATTCCACTGGTCCCCTGTTTTATCAGCTTTGCTTTCAATTTTATCCAAATTTCATAATTATATGTTATGCCAAATATTCCTAATGAGCCCTACCTTTGTTCCTCTGTGGAAAACCATCAAGCAAACCATCTTACTAAGGGACCGTTCACATGGTTCGATGATTGGAAGGGAAGAACGTTAATTCCTGATCATTGTCCACTCATTTACATAAAGCAATGATCACTAATGTATGGGGAACAACGATCGCTATTATGATTGTTCATCCCCATACAGTTTAATTGTTTGTCAGCAGTGCATTCCTGTTTACACAGAGTGATATGCTGCCAACAAGTAAGGTTTTTTGGTGACCCACGAAAGATGTGAAGCAGAGCAGTAACAGACCCGGACCACTAATGTAGCACCTAATAGATAAAGCAGAGCAGTAACAGACCCAAACTGCCGATGTAACACCTAACATAAGAAGCAGAGCAGTGACAGACCCGGACCACCGATGTAACACCTAATAGAAGAAGCAGAGCAGTGACAGACCCGGACCACCGATGTAGCACCTAATAGAAGAAGCAGAGCAGTAACAGACCCAAACTGCCAATATAACACCTAATAGAAGAAGCAGAGCAGTGACAGACCCGGACCACCGATGTAGCACCTAATAGAAGAAGCAGATCAGTAACAGACCCAAACTGCCGATGTAACACCTAACAGAAGAAGCAGCGCAGTGACAGACCCGGACCACCGATGTTACACCTAATAGAACAAGCAATCAGTAACGGAGCCGGACTGCCGATGTAACACCTAATAGAAGAAGCAGAGCAGTGACAGACCCGGACCACCGATGTAGCACCTAATAGAAGAAGCAGAGCAGTAACAGACCCAAACTGCCGATGTAACACCTAACAGAAGAAGCAGAGCAGTGACAGACCCGGACCACCGATGTTACACCTAATAGAACAAGCAATCAGTAACGGAGCCGGACTGCCGATGTAACACCTAATAGAAGAAGCAGAGCAGTGACAGACCCGGACCACCTATGTAACACCTAATAGAAGAAGCAGAGCAGTGACAGACCCGGACCACCGATGTTACACCTAATAGAACAAGCAATCAGTAACGAAGCCGGACTGCTGATGTAACACCTAATAGAAGAAGCAAGAGCGGTGACAGACCCGGACCACCGATGTTACACCTAATAGAAGAAGCAGAGCAGTGACAGACCCGGACTGCCGATGTAACACCTAATAGAAGAAGCAGAGCAGTGACAGACCCGGACCACCGATGTTACACCTAATAGAACAAGCAATCAGTAAACGGAGCCGGACTGCCGATGTAACACCTAATAGAAGAAGCAGAGCAGTGACAGACCCAGACCACCGATGTAACGCCTATTCTATGACGGGCAGTTCTCCAACCTTGTGTATCTTATGAAAAATACTTCCTTCGTCTGAACCACACTGTCTTTTGTAATATCTACAGTGTGCTACCCCAGTATTAATCTATGTAAAGCGCTGTGGATGTTGATAACGCTCTAGAAATAAAAAAAAATAATAAAAGGAAATAATAATGACTACCTTTACAACATTTAGATGTTCTCCATACCTGTTCCTCTGAAGATTAAGGATTAGAGTATGATTTGAAGTTTGGATGATGTAAGATATATTCTCATCCTGAAGATAAAAAGTGAAATAGCTCAAGATTGATTACATCTTTGATGTCGCAGGGTATGTAGGCAATTTCTTCTGCATATCATTCTCATTGCAACTAAGATATGATCTCCATTATAACTGCAATTCCATGATAAGTATTGGGTCGAGATTTGGGTAAAGTACACTGAAGCACTGCCACTCCTTAAAGGGATTGTGCAAGAATGTGAAGAGAGGGGATTGGCAAACACTCACAGGTGGCTTGACCTGTAAAGGGAAGTTTACTTACCTGCTTCCTGGCGCTGGCTCGCTGCTTCTTCTCCTCAATGTCTGCAATGTTCCACTTTTTTCCCTTGCTGTGAACATCTTTTTTGTCCACCACAGCCAATCACTGGCCGCGGCGGTGACCAGCTCTCTTTACGTCATGATGGTCACATGATGGAAGTGGATCTGGACTCCACTGCAGCCAGTGATTGGCTGCAGCAATTTCAAACTGGTTGTTTACAGCAAAGAGAAGCATTGCAGGCCTGGAAGAGTAGGAGTGAGGAGGCAGCACTGGGAAGCAGGTAAGTAATCTTCCCCATATAGGTCCGGCCAAGTGGAAGGGGTTTGCCAACCCCCCTTCCCATTCTAGCACAACTCCTTTAAAGGAACACTTCCCTCAACATTTTAAGCACATATTAACAGCCTGTATGTGAATATTCTATATATTTTTTCTTTTTCTAAAACACGGGTGGATCTTCTTCTGGATTCATTTTTTGAAGTCACTCCATGTATTTTACGTCCTGTCCTAGCTCTTTAACTTTCTCTTTCTTCGGACTTTTAGCACAGCAAAACAGTCTCACTTAACTGTCTCAGTCAGACCATCACTGTGACCAGAGAGATCTCATGTGGTAATTCAATTCAGGCGTCACATATTACACTGATCCATGCAATTCTCTTCTGTAGACGTATCAAAAGAGCGATACAATATTTTGTCGCACGGGTGTTTTTGCACCGTCCTCACCACTTTGGGATTGGCGAGCGAGTGGCGGGGGCTGGGAAATTTACGCCTGATTTACACCTGGACAAATTTGGCTGTAACTTTACATCCTTACCAGCCTGGAAGACCTGCTCACAACAGGACCTGTTTGGAGGTGGCTTTGGTGAATGGTCATAAGATTGTGAAGCAGAAAGTATTTAGGAATAATTTGTTAACCAGCACTCAGGCCATTTATGTGGCGCTCTTACGTGGTATTTTCAGGTTAAAGGTAGGGACTTTCTTCTGTACTAGTTGTTTCCGGAAAGTGATCCTGACACCAAAGTTTATTTGTTGTACTGGTAACAACCTTTGACTTGTGTAAATATGCAGCATTTTATAGACATGGTATATCACATGTATGTGCTGTTGTTACGGGTGTGGCGCCCGTTTAAATAAAAATATACATTAAAGGCAGCGAGTCAATTTTGAAGTGCGCCAGAACTCCTGCATTTACTGTGACGTGGCAGGAATCTTGGCGGCAAAGAAAATCATCCGGGAAAGAGTTTTTCAGAAGAGCTCATTCAGTAGCATTAAATAAGTTTTAGGGTAGGTCCACACAGTGGATTTTTGGCATGAGTTTCAGTGCTGGATTCAATGCTGAAAACCCGTGACCAATCTGTGCCGAAAATGCCTTTCAGTGGCAGCCAGGGATTTTTCATGTGCTGTTTCCAGACAACATCAAGATTGCACATGCCCATTCTTGGCGAAGTTACCATGTGGACACCTCCAAAAGCCGAGGCGAGAGCCTGCTGGTGGTTTAGCTCCATTCAATTAAGCTAAACCAAGAGTGGGACAGCAGAATTCAAAATTACAAACCATGGCGTTGGGATATGAAGCAGATTTTGGCACGGTCGATATCTGTCTTGTGAACATACCCTAAAGCCCAGGGCAGGGATGGCCAACCTGTGGCTCTCCAGCTGTTGTAAAACTATAATTCCCACCATGCCATGGGGTAGGCTGATAGCTGTAGGCAGTGTGGGCATGCTGGGAGTTGTAGTTTTGCAACAGCTGGAGAGCCTCAGGTTGGCCATCCCTTGCCTAGGGTATTACGAATGTCTTACACACTTTTAGGCTTTTCACAGGACTCAAGACTTTAAAGTGGTTGTGCAAGAATGGTCACATAGCACAAGGGGATCCATTCTTCAAGGAGGCCAGTGATTGGCTGTGGTGATTTCAAACTGGATGTTTTCAGCAAGAGTGCCTAGCAGAGCAGGCCATGCCTGGAAGAGAAGAAGCAGGGACCAGCACCAGGAGGAAGGTAAGTGAACTTCCTTACAGGTCCGCACAAGTGGGAGGCAGTGGCGTAGCTATGGGGGGTGCAGAGGTAGCAGTCGCTACCAGGCCCAGGAGCCTGAGGGGGCCCAAAGACCCTCGTGCCATATAAGAAGACACCTGTATTATAGAAAGTGCACTCTGGGAGCTATGGCTCTGTCATAGATTTTGCTCTGGGGCCCAGAATCTTCAAGTTACACTTCTGGCTGGAGGGAAGGGGTTAGGTAAAGAATTTGACATGGGGGTGCTATTTAAATTTTTGCCTTAGGCACCATGAAGACTATGTGCTCCCCTGCCCCTTGCCACAAAGCAGTGAAGGAAGGGGGCCCAAGCTGAACTCTTGCACCAGGGCCCATGAGCCTTTAGCTACGTCCCTGGTGGGAGGGTTACCAAACCCCTCAACCTATTCTTGCATAACCCCTTTAAGGGTCTGTTTATCTGACATATTATCTGACATACATTTCTACAACAGAAATCCGATGCTGTAGATGGAGAGTAGCTCCATAGTCATTTAGTGACTGAAATTAGTCCCACACCACTTGAAATCCACGCATGAATTTTCCGATGCATGTGAACAGGGTAGCAGAAGCCCCATTTATATGCATGGGATGCAGATTTCATGTGGTTTTAGGCTTGGAAGATGTTCAACAAACAATATTTATCCCTCATCTACAGCATAGGTCATAGGAGTCGGTTTTCTGAGGTTCCTACTGCTGGAACCCTGACTGATCAAAAGAACAGAGGTCCCATGTCCGCATGAAGGGACTGCCACTCCAGTCTATAGGACTGACGGAGGATAGTCGTCTGAGCTGCAGTGACAGAAGCCATGTATTTCTCGTTTCATGCTGTACACGCCCTGTAAGGCATTTTTATTATGTTTGTCTTTATGGTGCAATTTCCGTCATAATATGCAGGAGACATGTGGACATTACAATTACAGGATTAAGGCTTACCGTGCTGTCATCCACGTTCCTCCTCACTCTGTTCACCAGTCGCTCCGGAAAAACTATTTCATCATCCTGTAGTCCAGAAACGTGATATCCTAAAGATATAATCCCATAATGCTATCATTATGCAGGGCCATTTACACTTTGCAGGAGATACAAAGGTCGTCCAGAGAGACATCCATTAATCTGGTATTGTTATCACCTATGGATTCTCCAGTCTAATCCCTTTATAATCAGATGTACTCACGTGTCACTGTACAGGGTGTAGATTTCAAAGGAACACTGTCACCACACAAATGTGAGGATAGGTAATCAACATTCAGGAGCCTGGAAAAACCCCTTTAATTCCCCGGATCAGGTCTGTCTGATGAGTCATGCAACTTCTGGACGTCCTAAACATGGCTGGATATTGTGTTAATTAACATAGGCAGTGCAGGCGGCAATCGCAGTGCATGCGGCTGAGGCCAGTAATAACCTCACAACACTGCGCATGACCAGATGTCCTATGTGATATAAGGTGCCATTGGGCTCCCGCGAGACATCTGGGCTTCTTGGTTGCAAACTTCGGCCTATATACCTCTCGCAGTTGCCCTAAATTTTTGAAGGTTATGGGAAAAGTTAAAAAGAGTGTTAAAAAGAATGCATCTATTCTTTTCATTCACCAAGTGTCGAGTCATGTCTGAATGAAGGTCCTGGACTGAAACTATCTGAAACAGTGTACCTAATAAAATGCACTTTAAGCTATATTATGTGCAGGGTTCTTCTTCCACTACGGTCTTCTCAAGTACTATGCTAGGTACAGCACAGAGGATCAGTTTCTCTCAATGACCCTTCAACAGACAAATTGAAAAGTCAGTTATTGAGTAACAATAGAAGGAAGCTATAGAACATGTATAGGGGTGCAAAGGACCAAATAACTGCTTCTAACTTTATTTATAGGCAATGTTCTATTGTGGTGATGTCATAATCCACTTCATTTATACAAATGTGTTCTGTTGTGATGATGTCATAATCCACTTCATTTATACAAATGTGTTCTGTTGTGATGTCATAATACACTTCATTTATACACTGTTCTCTATTGTAATGATGTCATAATACACTTCATTAATACACTGTGTTTTATTGTGACGATGTCATAAAACACTTCATTCATACAGTTTTCTATTGTGATTATGTCATATTACACTTCATTTATACACTGTGTTCTATTGCGATGTGTTCTAATACACTTAATTCATACACTCTGTTTTACTGGGATGATTTCATAATACACTTCATTTATACACTTTGTTCTGTTGTGATGATGTCATAATACAATTCATTAATACCCTGTGTTCTATTAAGATGATGTCACAATGTGCTTCATTCAAAGACTGTATTCTATTGTGATGATGTCACAATAGTCTTTGTCCTTATTCCTGTTCTGTTCTGTTTTGATGATGAATTTTGTTTGCTTATTTCAAGGCTTTCTTCTATTGTGGAGATGTTGAAGTAGTGCTCGTATTTATTGTTATGATGTATTCTACAATGATGACCTGTATCTTCATTTATAGGCTGTGTTCATAGTGTTTGTTGGCATGAAATCTGTGTTCTCTTTTGATGAGGACGTGTATTTTGTATAACACAAGATTTCCATATGATTTATGTCTTTTATGTACCCTTCTTTAATATTACCCTGTTTTTGTTATCGTGCCTATTTGATCAACAACCTTTACACCAGGCAGGACTGGCTCAGCACAATCTAATAATACCCTTCCTTTTCTGATCTGAAGTTGACTACCTGAAATATAATGCTTTTTATTGGTGCACTCTAGCATCTCTGCTGTCCTCTGCCAGCCCCTCTCTTTCCTTCTTCATTGACCAGGCTCCTGCAATTGTTGTCTTGCCCTGAAATCCTGCGCCTGTGCCATTGATTGGAACGACGGCGCAAGCGCAGAATAGAGCTTTGTCTGGGGGACCCAGTGTTGTACTGCACATACACTGATGTTCTACTGGACGGTGGTGGAGCAAGGCATGGGATTTCAGGGCTGAGTGAGAAAACAATACAGGATCCTGGCCTTTTCAATTAGGAATGAGAGGTAGGGGCTGGCAGAGGAAAGTGGTTACACCGAGTGGTTTGGGCCTACTCTCAGTGCACTTAGCTCATGAGCATATTAATAAAAATCAGCATCAGAACAGGAAAGGAAAGGTATTATCAGATTATGCTGAGCCAGTCCTTCCAGGTATTGTGCCAGGTTTAAAGTGAAGTTCCTAACTACAGACTCCTTGTAAAGATGCCAAATCCAGCCAGAGACACCCACCTGTAGCCAGAAGACGGTTGGCCGGATGAAATGCCTTAAAGGGCCTCTTTAGCTTTTAAACAAATTTTGGATTCTCTCCTCCCTACTGGAACTGTGGTGTGAAACATACTTACCTACTCCCCATTACTTGGTTCCTGCTCCTTCAGTCCACCACTGTGATCACCGCACTCTGTTTTTTGCTCGTAAATTTATGGCAGATACCAAGGTCACGTGCGGCGCTGCAGGCAATGACTGGTCTCAGCGGTGACATGTCCCCCCAAGTGGGGTGCGACCCAGTGACCTGCTGCTTGGAGGACACGTCACCTCTGCAGCCAGTCATTGGCTGCAGTAGCACATGTGACCCCCATCCATACTGGAAGTTCACAAGAGGGAACTGGAGCAGGCGAAGGCAGCGATGTACCAAAGCGGAACCAAGCAGCGGGGAGCTGGTAAATGTGCTTCCCTCCACCGATCTGTAGGAAAGGAGCCATAATTTATTAAACATTTGGAGAAGCCCTTTAAGGCCCTTTTACCCAGGCCGACCATTGAGGCAATTATCACTAAATACATTTAAAGTCAATGTGTGACGGATCCGTTTTTTAGGTTCCTAAAAAAACGGATCCATCACCATTGACTTACATTGTTTTCAGTGCAGGATCTGTTTTTTTCCGTTTCTATGACTGAACACAAAACCGCAGCTTGTAGCAGTTTTGTGTCCGGTCACAAAACAGAATGCTGCCGGAACGGAAGACATCCTGATGCATCCTGAACTGATCTCTTTCTGCCTAGAATGCATGAGGATCCCGGATCTCAATACAGGAAAATAGCAACGCAAGTGTGAAAATAGCCTTAGTCTCCAAACTCAAAATAGGTGCACCAGGCGCAAATACTTCCAAATCAGCCACAAATTCAGTTGGTAAATGAGTGTTAAAAAATAAGACAGTTGGAAATAGGCTTTTTACTCATGAAAGCAGGAGCAGACACTATAGTAAAGGTGGCCCATAGGGTGCTGTTTTTGGAAGGAAGCGTTCATGTTTTTCTAGTCCCAGAAAAAAAACCCTGGAGCATAGATCTTTATGTGTTTTAATTATACACGACATGTACCATAACAGGACTCGTAATACCAGAATGGTGTGAATTCCACCCTCTGGCAAGATTAGTATGTGTGCACGGAGTAACTGCGGTCAGCCTGATCTTGGATGAACTGACAGATGACGTATTGCTATTGTTTGAGCGTCCTGGCGCTGGGAGAGGTGATGATGGCAGTACATAAAGCTTAGTCATTGTAAAGTGAAAGGGAGGTATATGGAGGCATTACATGTAGTGCCTCATAGAGACAACATATTGAGTGCTTGTGGTTCTGTAATATAAACCCATGGGGGGGACTCTGTGGACTGACATACAGTTTATGTTACGTCAAGTCCAGGACCAGACATCTCACTTGGACCTGTCAATCTTGCACCCCCACCATTGCTCAGAGTCTTGGCACAAGCACAGAGGATGATATACCAACTGCGCATGCGCTGCTAATTAATTAATTTGATTTGTTAGAATGTATTCTCTCATCTCTATTGATGATCTATCTTGAAGATAGGCCATCAATATCAGATCGTGGGGGTCTGACATCTCCTCGAAAAGCTGCTTCATTGCTGACCACTAACAATGTATGGAGAGGATGCAGAAGGCTCCGTACACTGTGTAGTTTCCGGCACCGGCGCACTGTAACTCAGCTCCCATTCACTTGAATTGAGCTGCAGTACTCCGACATGGCCACTACACGGCGTATGGAGCTGTCTCCACAGAGAACCCCTTTAAAATCCAAAACGCCATTTACATGCATTGTGCTTTACGCTTGTTCTGTATTTTTCATGCGCACCAAATTTCTTCAGCAAATCCACGTGTGTGAACAAAGTCCGACTCTTCATACGATTACGGTGGCCAGACATCCGGTTTTAGGCCGGACAGTCTGGTTTTCTGGTGCCCTGTCCTCCGTCCGGCGCAGGGTCTGGACGGATGCAGGGATGTCCACCCTTTCAGCAGCTCACACTCAGACAGCAGCACTGCGCTATCTGAGCGTGAGCTGCAGCAACTGACTGAGGCTTCTCTCACCCGAAATCATTTACTAGAGTCCGCAGACATGGCTCCCTGTGGCTTAGTGAGGGGGAGAGAAGCACCCTGGCTGCCCCTGCTCACCTTTCTGTCAGAAACTTCTTCTCCCCATTTCCCCCGTTTTTCCAAGCCGGTGATGGGTGGCATGCTTGGGGGCGTGGGCGGTGAGGTTATATCTGACATGCCATTAAAGGGGTTGTCTGAGTTATGTAAAAAAATAAAAAAGTACTGTAAATCTGATGGTCAGCAATATATATATATATATATATATATATATCCTAAAAATCTGAAACCCCTTCAAACTACCCTACCTATACCGCATAGATAAGCCTTGGGCAGCTAAGTCTGTAACTTGTTTGTCCAAGTTTTAGGCAAAATTCTATTTTCTCATTTCCCTAGTTCTGTTCTGGCCCTTTTGTTTAAATGCAGATGCAGAGCTGTGGGGGCATGTAACAACAATCTCTGAGGTTTTGCTCATAAATATTTGTGAATGTCAGCAAAGACTGCCTTTCTCCTCCCCCTGTTCTAAAAAGGGAGTGAATAAAATTGCTGCACTGTCTGCAGTCTGAATGCTGGGATACTCATGTTGTATGTGTGGGACTACAAGCCCCAGCTGTACAGTATAATGACAATACTCCTGTTCCTGTGCAATGCTATGGATACACTTCCCCAGCCAGTAGAAGAGTACAGAGGAGAGACCTTCTCTGGTCTTAGTCAGCTCTGTGTCTGCAAGGTGAGGAGGGAGGGAAAATCCTGTGCAGAGCATTTATCTCCTCACTGCCTGGAGAAGAGAAAACCCTTCAGCTGCTCAGTACCTAAGGCAGAGCCTCCAACCCTGAGTCTGTGCTGCTTATGGATGAAAGGGTTAAACATTGCTGAAGAGTCCAGTGGGAGGGGGGACAGAGGGCAGACAGCTCAGCCAGCAGATTGGGCAGTGCAGGGGGCATGGCCAACAGATTGGAAGTGCAAGGGGCGTCTTGTTGCTCCAACCAGCACAGCCTTCAGAGTAAGGTTCCGTGACCAGAGGCAGAGCTGCTCCTCCTGCTCCCTCAGGCTTGTGCACGGAACGTCATCAGAGCAGAGACAGAAGCTGACATCACAGGTCAAGTGACATCAGCTAACTAGGAGAACAGGGCCACTGGAGATGAAGAAAGTGAATTGAAAACCCCTTACATTTGCTTAGTTACAAACATACAAAGAACAAAAAAATAAAGCTGACAACCCTCTTTAATTCGCCAATTTGTGGTATAGGACTTTGATGTTAATAGTTCCAACTAGTGATGAGCGAATTGACTTCAGATGAAACATCCAAAGTCGATTTGCATAATACTTTGAATACCAAGGTACCACTTGTAACCGTACACAAGTTCGGAAAATGTTTTTTTTTTACAGTAAAAATTAATTTATGAAGTTATTAATGCGAAGTCTCCGAGACTTTGCAAAATAATAACTTCTGCTCATCTGAGCCAATACATTCTAATACTGTACGGTGCGCTCTCTCCAAAGAGTATTCAAAAGAAGTATTATGCGAATCGACTTCGGATGTTTCATCCAAAGTCAATTCGCTCATCCCTTGTTCCAACCGTAAGTTATAAAAATGAATACAATCCCATTACTAATGGGATCACCACAAGTTAGATGAAGCGCTGCCAACTGAACAATAATCCAAATAAATATAGAACTTTGTGAGATCGATGAGAGCCTGTAAGGGCTATATTTATTTGGATTATTACATCTACTTATGCTGGTTATTTTATATATGGGACAATAACTATTATATCTACATTAGAAAATTGGAGTCCACTAATCAACAACTAATAGACCTATTGGACTGTCACTAAAACTTTGCAAAATCAACCCAGTATGGATTGATGACTCCATAATGTGTTGGAACATTTCTCTTTAATTGATTTTATTAATTTTATGTATATTTTTAACTGTGTGTTATTATTTTTGATTAAAATTCCATACAACTTCAGCAATTGAGTGCAGGTCTTCCTATGGTCTGACTAACATCAAAAACTACTAAAATTCAGCATGTCAGATATAACATTCACCCCAAATAATTTTATGTTTGTTTGACAACACTGGGCTGATTTGAATTTTGTTTGATGGCATTTTCTATGACAGATCTGTCTTAGTTAAAGAAGAACTCCCGACAAAAATTTTATTCCATGTCCTGCTAGAAATGTACATGATATAATCTGTAGTGAATGTAATTTTCTTACCAGTGTCTGAATTTTTGACTTATATCATCCTGAAGTTTCTTATCTGTGTCATGTGACTAGGAATTAGACCCACCAACTCAAACAGAGACTTATGTGTGGACAGGAAGTCTAATTCTCTATGTATTCCTATGAGACTGAAAGTGAGGCTCCCATAGGAATGAATAGAGCAGTTACTGGCTTTCTGTCCTGGGTCAGTTGGAGGTCAGGGAGTTGGTCACATGACCCAGCTACAATAAGAAGAGAGGGGATAACTCACAAACAGTCACTGATAAGAAAATGACATTCACTACAGATTATATCATGCACCTTTCTAACAGGTCAAAGAATCAACATTTTTGCGGGAGTTCTTCTTTAATTATATGTATGTGTGTGGCTGCAGGGCCCGCCGCTGATTTTACTTTAAGCAATTACCTGAACTGGTTTTAGGAAGCTGTTATTTTGCTGACTATATATATATATATATATATATATATATATAATAATATTTGCTTTACTATTACTTTTTGGTTTTATTACGACCATATTACTACTTGATTGATCTATGTATGTATGGTGTTTGCAGATTTTTTAATTTATTAAATTTATTTACAATTATTTTACATTCTAGGTACAGTATTTATTGCCTAGGGAGCCTTCCTTTCCTGGCCATGTGGTTTTAATGCTGTGGCTGATCGGTGTAAGGTGGTGACGTTACTGTAAGGTTATAAAATGCAAATCTATAAAGCTATAACCGTTCAGTATGTATATTCCTGGAGTAGATAAGACGGATTCTTGGAGCGCTCATTATAATGAGAATTATATGATAATAACTATAATAACCAGTTAGGCTAAGTTCACACTTCAGTTATTTGATTAGTTATTTTGAGCCAAAACCAGTAGTGAATTCTACTCAGAGATCAGGTATAATGGAAAAATATTCACCTGTTGTGTGTTTTTGACCTGCACCTGGTTTTGGCTTAAAATAACTGATCAAGTAACTGAAGTGTGAACACAGCCTTACCTTGCAGACTTGACATATTTTGGTAGCAGGCAGCTATCAGGAGGCCAGGGGCAGACTGAGAATTTAAAGTGGCCCTGGAAAAAATACTAAAAGTGGCCCCGTTTTGTAGTTGGGTCCAAACTGATGGAAGGCAGGGTCAGCAATACCATATTGTGGCACATTATACCGTCCCAACAGAACCAAATACCACAGTCCATCACAAAATACTGCCAGCAGCACAAAATACATTCCCCAAAACGTCCACTGGCCGGCTGTGAGGAGGGTTCAGGCGGCCCCCTGGCCATCGGCCCACCGGGAAATTTCCCTGTAAGGTCTATGGCCAATCCGCCCCTGTAGGAGACTAAACAATTAAGGCCACCCATCTCCATTCAGATTAAGATGATTGGGAAAGCAAGGAATGAAGCAGAAGGCACAGAGGACAACGTAGAGATCAAGGTAAGAAGGAACAGAGTCCCATCTGTATTTTGCTATGTGGCTCCTTAGTTACTCTCTGCCCTGTGTATATTCCTAGGTCGTTCTGCCCCACACATACCACTGCCCAATTTACTCACCGCTCAGCAGAATACAGAGGAAACTCCATAGCAGCCACCTCTCCCCCATGTCTGGAAATTGTGCTTTGTGTGTTTTTGGGTTCTTCAGTACTAGACCAGTCCATAACGTTGTGACACAATCATTTCACAAAACTGGAAAAGTCAGGTTCTCGCCCTTTCCTGGTAGACACAGAATGAGAGTCCGCAAATAACTTGCAGTGCGGTGCTCCTCGGCTCTCAGGTATGTGCAGGAACCAGTCCCACAAGTTCTTCCACTGTTGTGGACACTGCTTGAATGGGGAACAATTAGCTGATGACTCATGTGCATGTGGGCAAGGTAAGACGGAGAAGGCTTATTCCTCTATACAATATCGTTCCCTTAAAGGGGTTGTCCGAGCAACCGATAATGATGACCTCACTTTGGGATAGGTCATTGATATCAGATCATCCGACACTTGGCACTCCTACGATCAGCTGATTCAAGCAGCCGTTGCATTGGAAGCTATAGAGTGTACACAGCGTAGCAGAAGGCTTCCCTTGAATAGGCACTGACCTGCAATACCCCAGCACGGCCACTAGACCGTGTACTGAGCTGTCTGCTTCCTACACTGTATAGTTTATGGCACTGGCAGCTACATAAAATAGCTGATCGGTGGGAGTGGTGGGTGTCAAACCCCCACCGATCTGATATTGATTACCTATCCTGAGTATAGGTCATCAGTCTCTAAATCCTGGAAAACCCCTTTAACAGGTATAATGGAGTGGAATGGAGCAGCAGTGGACATACAGGACTGGAGCTCCATTCAAACAGGGTTAACACAGGACCCCCACTGAATCCAGTAAGGCTGGGCGTCTCTTATCTGACATCATATGATCCGACAAGATGACTATTATCATGCTGATCCTTTTTTTTCCCAGGGTTTACAATGGCCAATGTTACAGCCGATTGTCGGGAAGGAAGTGTGATGGAAGTGGAGGTGAAGCTCTGTATTCACATGCAGCGATCACCTCCACAGTATGAGCACGAGGGTCGCTACTGCTATCACTCGTCCTCATACAGCTGCATTATTTCTGGGCACAGACCAAAATAAAAGCTCAGCCCTTGATAATAGAAATGAGAGCTCTCACATTAACCCCTTCATGCTATATGACGAGTTTACTCGTCATGGAGCACTGCTATTTAGAGTATACACGTCATGGCATTAAACAGTCACCATGTCTGCAGACAAGGTGACAGTGCTGAGACCCCGGCTGCTACATACAGCCAGGGGTCTCAGCTAGCTGGCCCGAGACCAATGAGGGCGGTCCCGGGCCAGCGATCGCTCTGATTGGCTAGTCTGTACAGACTAGCCAATCAGAGGATAATGGTGCCAGCAAAAGGTTCTGATCCCCAAAGTCCGTGACTGTGGTGATCAGAACCTTGATAAATATATATATATATATATATATATATATATATATAATAGCCCCCTCCCCACCCCCTGCAGCTGTTGTTATGTCCCCTATATTCAGGATGGCCGAGCGGGCGGGGTAGATGAGCGAGCGGGCCGGTCGGAGGGGCGGCGCGGGATTCCCCCCCCCTTCCCCCGTTTTCAGGATGGCTGAGCGGTTCAAGCAGAGTGTCAGCATACAGCTACCGATGTCGGCCGTTTAACCCCTTCCATGCTGTGGTCCATAGGGACCGCTGTATGGAAGGGGTCAAGAGATGGAGGGAGCTCCCTCCCTCTCATCGGGCTGCTGCTGTGCTGTGGCAGCAGCCCGATGTTTGATGGGTTAACAGAGGGAGGGAGCTCCCCCCCCCCCCCCATCGGGCCATAGCACTGCTCTGGCAGCGTCCCGATGGTCACCATGGCAACCAGACGCTTTCACAGGCGTCTGGCTTGCCTTGGTATAGCTGATCAGGCTCCTGCTAAAGGCAGGAGCCAGATCAAGCTAAGTGTAAAGGAAAATACACTGCAGTACACTACACAGTGTACTGCAGTGTATTGTAAACCATCAGACCCATTGGATCTTCAAGAACCAAGTGGGTCTGGGTCAAATTTTCTTTTATAGCCACAAATTTATAATTCATAAAAAATGTAAAAAAAATAAAATACACTACACATATTTGGTATCACCGCGTCTGTAACGACCTCATCTATAAAATGATCACGTTACTTTCCCCGCATGGTGAACGCCATAAAAAAAAGAAAGAGAAAAACTATGATGGAATTTAAATTTTGCCCACCTCAATTCCCAAAAAAGGATATTAAAAGTGATCAAAAAAGTCGTATATACCCAAAAATAGCACCAATAAAACCGTCACCTAATCCTGAAAGAAATGAGCCCCTACATGAGACAATTGCCCAAAAAATAAAAAAATATGGCTTTCAGAGAATGGAGACACAAAAACATGTTTTTTTAAAATGCTTTTTATGTAAAACCAAAATAAATAAATAAAAGTAGACAAATCAGGTATCGCTATGTCCGTAACGACCTGCTCTATAAAAATATCACACACTCTTCCCCCAAAAGGTAAATGGCGTAAACAAATAAATAAAAACTATGCCAAAAAAGCCATTTTTTGTCACCTTATATCACAAAAAGTGTAATACCAAGTGATCA
Organism: Rhinella marina; assembly: GCA_900303285.1. Classification (NCBI taxonomy): domain Eukaryota; kingdom Metazoa; phylum Chordata; class Amphibia; order Anura; family Bufonidae; genus Rhinella; species Rhinella marina. The sequence goes on from ONZH01018082.1 coordinate 138,211, forward strand.
AAAAGACATAAGTACCCCGAAATAGTACCAATCAATCCGTCATCTCATCCCGCAAATAATGAGCCCCTACATAAAACAATCGGCCAAGAAATAAAAAAAAAACTATGGCTCTTAGAATATGGAGAAACTAAAACATGATTTTTTGTGTATCAAAAATGCTTTTGTGTTAAAATAAATTAAAAAAGTATACATATTAGGTATCGCCGCGTCTGTAACAACCAACTCTATAAAAATATCACATGATCTAACCCCTCAGATGAACACTGTAAAAAAAATAAATAAATTGTGCCAAAAAAGCCATTTTTGGTCACCTTACATCACAAAAAGTGTAATACCAAGCGATCAAAAAGACATATGTAACCCAAAATAGTACAAATAAAACCGTTACCTCATCCCGCAAAAAATAAGACCCTACCTAAGACAATTGCCCAAAGAATAAAAAAAATGTGGCTCTCAGAAAATGGAGACACAAAAACATGATTTTTTCTTAATGCTTTATTATGTAAAAGTGAAACAAATAAACAAAGTAGACATATTTGATATCATCGCGTCCGTAACAACCTGCTCTATAAAAATGGCACATGATCTAACCTGTCAGGTAAACACTGTAAAAAACAAAAAATAAAAACTCGTAATTTCTAAAATGGGGTGACTTTCTGTTTTTTTCTACTGTAGGGGTGCATCAGGGGGGTTTCAAATGGGACATGGTGTCTAAAAACCAGTCCAGAAAAATGTACCCTCCAAAAACCATACGTCGTTCTTTTCCTTCTGCGCCCTGCCGTGTGCCCATACAGCAGTTTACCATCACATGTGCAGTGTTTCTGTAAATCACAGAATAAGGGTAATAGATTATGAGTTTTGTTTGGCTGTTAACCCTTGATGTGTTACAGGAAAAAATTGATTAAAATGGAAAATCTGCAAAAAAAATGAAATTTAGAAATACTTGCTTTGTGCATAGGGCAGCAGGGAGCTTACCATGGAAGTCAGGACTTCAGTAGCATCCTGGTTGCCATGGTAACCGATCAGAACCGATTACACTGCTGGGGCTCCGATCGGAATCTCCACTGCCACCAATGAAGAGGGGAAGAAGGAGGGCGCCTGTGGTGACTACTGCCACCAATGAAGAGGGGAAGAAGGAGGGCGCCTGTGGTGACCACTGCCACCAATGATTTAATACTGGGGAGTTGGGGGATGGAGGAGGTCTATCTATGGTCTATACAAGTCTATGGAAGCGATTCTTCTCATAGAAATGAATGGGGCAGTGAGGTGTAATTACACCTACTCACCACTACCCCGTTACAGCCAGCATGTAAACAATGAAGAGGAGGCAGCGCTGATACGGCGCGCGCCTCCTCTTCAAACAGCTGATCGGCGGGGGTGCCGGACCCCCGCCGATCTGATATTGATGACCTATCCTTAGGATAGGTCATCAATATATATAACTTGGAAAACCCCTTTAACCCCTCAGGTGCCGCACCTGTGCAGTGTATCGCAGCTCCCTTTCTGACAGGTCAGGTGCCGGCTATGTGATCCTGCACTTGTATAAATGATAGTAATGTTCATTGGTGGCGCAGCGGCCACAGCCCCTCCCCTCCTCCACCCTCCTCTTCTCATTGGTGGCAGCGGCAGCACAATGGGAGACTTCCTTCTCCCTTGTGCTGCTGAGGGAACATGGAGCGCGCTGAGAGCAGCGCGCACCATGTTCTCTGACACTAGGCTGCGCGGTAACAGACAAATCCCGGTATCGTATTGATACCGGGACAAAAGTATCGACTGGGTATCCAGAATTCAATACCCGATGCAACCCTAGTCACGGTTCCAAAACTTTGATTACATTTCAATACCATAAAAAATATTGTGATATTCGATACCACGCAAAAGAAAAATAAAATACCAAAAAAGCCAAGTGCATTCTGCATTTTATGGAACGTTCGGACCATAATAGAAAAGTCCTATCCTATTTTTTTTTGGGGGGGGGGAGGGATAAGGTGACACATAGGAGATATTTTATAATATTTTAATAGTTCTGACTTTTTCCGGACACGGCGATACCTAATATGTTTACTTTTTTATTGTTTATATATTTTTATATGTAAAATTAGGAAAGGGGGTGATTTAAACTTTTAATATTCTGATGTTTTTTTTTTTTAAAAAACACTTTTTATTCAATAACTATTAGCCATGTTAGCTGAGGGCGGTACGCCATGTTTACTAAAGGATACTAGGCTACGCTAGTATCGGAAAACAGCAAATCCCATTATCGTACTGATCCGGGTGCAAAAGTATTGATTGGGTATTGAAAGTTCGATACCTGGTGCTACCCTAGCAGGTGGCAGTATTTTCAGCGGCACTGAGATATTTGGTTCACTTGGGCCAGTATATTTCCCTGCACTAATGTATTGCTGGCCCCGTCTACTTCTGTTGTCCCACCTTCTGCTAAGCTGAACCCGCCTACAACATGGGGCCACTTTTAGTTCCCAGTCAGCTCCTGCATAGTGGATTTTACAAAGGCAAAATCTGCAGCGCATTACTCTGCAGAAACCACTGAGTTTTTCAGTTTCAATGCTCTGGACCAGCTTAAGGTACAGGACACAAACGGATTTGTTTTGGACATATCTGCAGCGTTTACGGTGTGTGAACTAGGTTTTGTCCTGGAAACTGTGCCAGCTAACCACAATCCAGCTCGGTGCAAACCATGGGAACAGGGCCCAAGTCACAAAATCACACCATCTGCACGGTCTGCGTATTTTACCACTAAAATCTGAGAGAATTTCGTTTTGTTCCGAAAATTTGTTGCTGAAAACTGTTCTAAACCTGCACTGAAACCGCCTCCAGTTGTTTTCAAAGGAAGGCTGCTCCGCAGTGCCCGATGCTGACTGTTTCTGCTCTGTGGTTAGTGGGTCATTCACATGGCGGGCTGTGTCTTTTCTGCCTCCCATTCATTTCAAAGTGAAGCAGCCCCGAGGACTGAAAAGTGGAGACTTACAGCCGGTCGATACAGAATATGTCCAACACGGCCGCAAGTCGCCACTCCGCTATCCTCTGTGGTCAAACCCACTGTCCCCCAAAACGTGGGGCAAAAACTGCGGTGCGGCCACCAACTGAAAACAATAAGATTCATTCTGGTCCAGTACAGGTCCGTTTTTGGCGTGGTTACCACACGGTGCCCTCACAAAAGCCTGGTCTTGGTTTAACTCCATTCAAATGCGGGCTGGAAGAAAAACCCGTGGAAGAAACCGCAGCGTGAAAAACAAACAAACATCTGGCGAACATGCTACATGACGTATAAGACACGCCCCCTACCCTAAGGACAGCCCTTCTACTGGCACCCGGAAGCACTTTGCCCTGGCAGACGTCCCAGTGACGTCACTCGCCAAACTCTCGCGAGACAATCAGCGTAAACGTCGCTTGTAGCCCAGGCCCAGGACTATCGGTATCGTCGCTCCGTGGTCTGTACGGAAGCCTGCAGGGGCCGCACTGCCTCCAGCTCCTAAAGATAACCGACAGTGGCGGTCGGCTGAAGGTCTTGTTAAAAAAAATAACAACATAGGAGACGATGGAGACTGCAGAAGAAGAGGACATATGCAGGGTCTGCCGGTCCGAGGGAACCGCAGAGAAGCCGCTCTATCACCCCTGTGTGTGCACGGGCAGTATTAAATTCATCCATCAGGAGTGTCTGGTGCAGTGGCTGAAGCACAGCCGGAAGGAGTACTGTGAGTTATGTAAGCACAGGTTTGCCTTTACCCCCATCTACTCCCCGGACATGCCATCTCGGCTGCCCATCCAGGACATCTGTGCTGGACTCATCACCAGTATTGGCACCGCCATCCGCTACTGGTTTCACTACACTCTGGTGGCGTTTGCGTGGCTTGGCGTGGTGCCCCTCACAGCATGTCGCATATACAAGTGCTTATTTACCGGCTCCGTGAGCTCCCTCCTCACCCTCCCCCTGGACATGCTGTCCACGGACAACCTCCTGGCGGACTGCCTGCAGGGCTTCTTCGTGGTCACCTGCACCCTCTGCGCCTTTATAAGCCTGGTCTGGTTACGAGAACAGATTGTCCACGGCGGGGCCCCTCTGTGGTTGGATCAAAACCTCCTCCCGCCTCCGGCTCAAAACGGCCAGGGCCCCCAAAACGAGGCACAGGGCCCTGGCAACGTCCCGGCCGACAACGGTGCCGTGGAGCAACCTGCTGTTCCGCCGGTGGAAAATGTGGTGGTGGGTGAAAATCCTGAGCTGCCTGAAGATCAAGCGGAAGACGAAGAAGACGACAATGAAGATGACGCCGTGATCGAGGATGCCGCCGACATAAACAACGGCGCGCAAGACGACATGAACTGGAACGCCTTAGAATGGGACCGAGCCGCTGAAGAACTGACTTGGGAGCGGATGCTGGGTTTGGACGGGTCGCTGGTTTTTCTTGAACATGTCTTCTGGGTGGTGTCCTTGAATACCCTCTTCATCCTGGTGTTTGCCTTCTGTCCTTACCACATTGGACACTTTTCTGTCGTGGGGCTCGGATTCGACTGCTACGTGAAAGCCTCCCACTTCGAAGGCCTCCTGACCACCATAGTCGGCTACGTCCTGCTGGCAGTCACCTTGATCCTCTGCCATAGCTTGGCCGCCGTTGTCAAGTTCCAGCGATCCAGAAGAATACTGGGCATCTGCTACATCGTGGTGAAGGTCTCCTTACTGGTCGTGGTGGAGATCGGCGTCTTCCCCCTCATCTGCGGCTGGTGGTTGGACATTTGCTCACTGGAGATGTTCGATGCCACCTTGAAAGACCGAGAACTTAGCTTTCAGTCCGCGCCTGGGACCACCATGTTTCTTCACTGGCTTGTGGGGATGGTTTACGTCTTCTATTTTGCTTCCTTCATCCTCCTCCTACGGGAGGTGCTGAGACCGGGAGTTCTGTGGTTTCTCCGAAATTTGAACGATCCGGATTTCAATCCAGTCCAGGAAATGATCCACCTGCCGATTTACAGACATCTCCGGAGGTTTATATTGTCCGTCATTGTCTTTGGCTCCATTGTCATCCTCATGCTCTGGCTCCCCATCCGTATCATGAAGCACGTGCTGCCCACCTTCTTACCGTACAATGTGATGCTCTACAGTGACGCCCCCGTGAGCGAACTGTCCTTGGAGCTTCTACTTCTTCAGGTGGTCCTGCCGGCTTTACTGGAGCAAGGACATACCAGGCAATGGCTGAAAGGTCTCGTCCGAGCCTGGACTGTAACCGCTGGATATCTACTGGATTTACACTCTTATCTTCTCGGAGACCAAGAGGAGAGTGACAACCAAGCTAACCAACAGGCTGCCAACAACCCGATTATCCGAAACAATGCCGCTCCAGTGGTCGGGGAAGGTTTGCATGCAGCTCATCAAGCCATATTGCAGCAAGGCGGCCCTGTGGGATTTCAGCCGTACCGTAGACCCGTCAGATTTGCTCTGCGGATATTTTTATTGATCATTTTCATGTGCATCACCTTGCTGATTGCTAGCCTAGTCTGCCTTACGCTGCCAGTATTTGTAGGACGTTGGCTGATGTCATTTTGGACTGGAACTGCAAAAATCCACGAGCTGTACACCGCCGCCTGCGGCCTCTACGTGTGCTGGCTGTCCATTAGAGCTTTTAACCGTGCTGGCCGCCTGGATGCCGCAAGGACGGCACGTGGATCCTGCTGAAAGTGAAAGAGTGGTCCCTCACCATCATAAAGACCCTGATTGTGGCGATTCTGCTGGCGGGCGTTGTCCCTCTGCTGCTTGGTCTTCTCTTCGAGTTGATCATCGTCGCCCCTCTTCGTGTTCCTTTGGATCAGACCCCCCTATTTTATCCATGGCAGGACTGGGCCCTCGGTGTTTTGCATGCAAAGATCATCGCCGCCATCACTCTGATGGGCCCTCACTGGTGGTTGAAAGCCGTCATAGAGCAAGTCTACGCCAACGGGATCCGCAATATCGACCTCCATTTCATACTGGGCAAACTGGCCGCGCCGGTCATCGCCGTCCTCCTTCTGTCGCTGTGTATACCGTACATTATATCTGCCGGCATTGTCATGGTCATCGGGGTCACCTTTGAAATGCAGAATCTAGTTCAGCGCCGCATATACCCCTTCTTACTGATGGTGGTGATATTGATGGGGGTACTGTCTTTCCAAATCCGCCAGTTTAAGCGGCTGTACGAGCACATTAAGAACGACAAGTATCTGGTGGGCCAGCGCCTGGTGAATTATGAACGCAAATCTGGAAAATCCAAAACCTCGCCTTTAACCTTTCCTTCCCATTTGGCGCGGGAGTGAAGGGGACAATGACTCTCTGATGGTTGAACCCCTAGAAACTGCTGATAACCTTTCTTAGAGGAATGTATTAGCACTGGTGGTCTACAGCATCGCACTCTCATAATGTTAGGACAGGACTCATAGAATGCCATTGTGATTATTGTGTGGATTGTAAGGAGCAGGAACCTGGGGGTTATCTCATGAAGAATTGTGTCAATATCTTTACTGTAAATCTAAATACCTTATAAATTTATTAAAAACGACAAGGGAGTGTAATATAAAATTATGATGTTATAAGAGCAAATAGTTAAAGGGCATCTGTCAGCAGTTTTGTACCTATGACACTGGCTGACCTGTTCCACGTGCGCTTGGCAGCTGAAGACATCTGTGTTAATCCCATGTTCATATGTGATCACATTGCTGATAAAAAATTTTATTATATGCAAATGAGTCTCTAAGAGCAACCGGGGCGTTACCATTACACCTAGAGGCTCTGCTCTCTCTGCAACTGCCCCAGCCTTAGCACTTTTATAGGGCTGGGTAAGATCACATTTACACTGCCTGGCCCTGTCAATCAAAGTGGAGAGGGAGCGGCAGTTGCAGAGAGAGCAGAGCCTCTAGGTGTAATGGCAACTCCCCCGTTGCTCTTAGAGACTCATTTACATATATTAAAACATCATTTTTCTCAGCAATGTGGACACATATGAACATGGGACCAACATAGATGTCTTCAGCTGCCAAGTGCACATGTAACAGGTCAGCCAGTGTCATAGGTACAAATCTGCTGACAGATACCCTTTTTAAAGGGAGCCTGTCATCATGAAAATGCAAGATAACCTGCGGGCAGCATAGTATAGAGCAGGAGCAGCTGAGCGCTTTGAAGTCCAGGAGGCGGTCCTATCAGTGATTGACAGCTCTCTGTATACACAGTCATAGAGGGAAGGCTGTCAATCACTGATAGGACCTCCTCCTTATAGACGGAAGGCTGTCAATCACTGATAGGACATCCTCCTCATAGAGGGAAGGCTGTCAATCACTGATAGGACCTCCTCCTCATAGAGGGAAGGCTGTCAATCACTGATAGGACCTCCTCCTCATAGAGGGAAGGCTATCAATCACTGACAGGACCTCCTCCTCATAGAGGGAAGGCTGTCATCACTGATAGGACCTCCTCCTAATAGAGGGAAGGCTGTCAATCACTGATAGGACATCCTTCTCATAGAGGGAAGGCTGTCATCACTGATAGGACCTCCTCCTAATAGAGGGAAGGCTGTCAATCACTGATAGGACCTCCTCCTAATAGAGGGAAGGCTGTCAATCACTGATAGGACATCCTCCTCATAGAGGGAAAGCTGTCAATCACTGATAGGACCTCCTCCTAATAGAGGGAAGGCTGTCAATCACTGATAGGACCTCCTCCTCATAGAGGGAAGGCTGTCAATCACTGATAGGACCTTCTCCTCATAGAGGGAAAGCTGTCAATTACTGATAGGACCTTCTCCTCATAGAGGGAAAGCTGTCAGTCACTGATAGGACCGTCTCCTCATAGAGGGAAGGCTGTCAATCACTGATAGGACCTTCTCCTCATAGAGGGAAAGCTGTCAATTACTGATAGGACCTCCTCCTCATAGAGGGAAGGCTGTCAATCACTGATAGGACCATATCCTCATAGAGGGAAGGCTGTCAATCACTGATAGGACCTCCTCCTCATAAAGGGAAAGCTGTCAATCACTGATAGGACCTCCTCCCGGACTTCACAGCCCAGAATGAGCAGGAATGTAAATGAAAGAAATAAAAGTTTTACTGAATAATTTCCTACAAAACTATTATGCCGCCTTTGGCTCAGACACCAACCTGACAGGTTCCCTTTAAGATGCTGCTATAATTAAAGGGATTGTTGCACCATGAGATCTTCTCACTTATCTACAGGAAAGGTGATACATATCTGATTGGTGGGGGTCAGACTGCTGGGGTCCTCACCGATCATGAGAACTGAGATCCCTGGAGTGAATATAACGAGAGTCGCACGCTGCTGCCTCATTTAACTTTAAAGGGTTTGTCCCATCATAGACAATGGAGGCATATCGCTAGGCCCGATGGGACCCGCACCTATATCAAGAACAGAGCGGGGAGCTCCCGGGGTCCGGCCACCACCAGGCTCAGCTCCCATAGAAATGAATGGATGGCGGCTGCACACGTGCAGTGCACCCTCCTAAACTTTACCCGCTCTGTTCTCAATATAGGTGTGGGACCCACACCTATCAGACAATGGGGGCATATCCCAGCAATATTTTCTATGATGGAACAAACCCTTTAAGGGACTGCCAGAAAGAAGCCAAGAACTATGCTCCACTATGTCCACCAGTCTCATAGGAAACAATGGAGCAGTAGTGTACGTGCGCGGGCCTCACTTCATTCACTCTGGTATTCCAATTCTGTGATCAGTGGTGGTCCCACTGTGTGTCATCCTTATTGCATGAACAATGCTAGGCTGAAAATTTACAGAGCGTATGCTAGCAATGATCCGTGAAAGCCATGGACCAAACTGTTTTAATGTAAACTGCTCCACGCTAAGATGACTTGTCGTTTAAACCTCTGAAGTGTGTCTTAAAGAAGAACTCCCGCAAAAATTTTTATCCTCTGAATTTTTAGAAAGGTACATGATATAATCTGTAGTGAATGTCATCTTCTTATCAGAGGCTGAAATTGAGAGTTTCCCCTCTCTTCTTATTGTAGCTGGGTCATGTGACCAACTCCCTGACCTCCAACTGACCCAGGACAGAAAGCCAGTCACTGCTCTATTCATTCCTATGGGAGCCTCACTTTCAGTCTCATAGGAATACATAGAGAATTAGACTTCCTGTCCACACATAAGTCTATATGTGAGTTGGTGGGTCTAATTGCTGGTCACATGACACAGATAAACTTCAGAATGATATAACTCAAAAAGTCAGCTACTGGTAAGAAAATGACATTCACTACAGATTATATCATGTACATTTCTAGCAGGACATGGAATAAAATTTTTTGCAGGAGTTCTTCTTTAAAGGGGTTATCCCACGAATAATGCAAAAAATGAAAATCAGACATCATACAGTACATGAAAACCTCTTTGTAACAAAGCTAGAACCAGCCCTGTACCTCACATGGATCCAGAGATCTCCACATTCATTGCTCTGCTAGATTTATATCAAGCTGACAGCTCAAGGGGAGTGTCTTTTCTGCTGCAGCTAAGGGGGCGTGTCTAAGCTCTACTTATCACAGCTAAGGAGGCGTGTCTAAGCTCTACTTATCACAGCTCAGGAGGCAGTTAAAAGTTGAAACTGAGCATGAGCGGCCATCTCAGTGAGCAGGTCAAAGAAATAAGAAATTAAGTGGTCCTGTACAGATACATGTTACTGAATAACTCAGTAGCTGTACAAAATTTTTAATGACATGCAATTACAAAGTATTCAGATCCAGGTACTGGTTTGAAAACTGTAGAATATTTTTCGTGGGACAACCCCTTTAAGCTGGCAGTGCACATTCAGCCAGCAGTCTCCTCCCTGACTACCCCCCCCTTCACATGCATGCTTACCTTGGCCTAGCATGCATGTGTTCTGATTAGGAAGAGGGGAGTGTGCTGCTGCCAGATACCTCTGGTGGTAGCTTGTCTTCTGTCAGAGCAAAAAGATTGGCCATGCTGAAATCCAACTGCCTGGTCCCTCTTTTCCCTGAGACCTGCCATTGGGGAAAGTCGGGAGGCCCCCACACATCTTTCTATGAATGCAGACATTACTGAGATGGAAAATCCGTCCCATTTATCTGAATGGGGTTGTCTCTGCAACATGTGCATAGATTTCTGCAAGCCCCATTCAGATGAACGGGACGGTTTCTGCAACATGTCGGCCTTGTGTGAATTCATCCTTATGGGTGTATGTAATCTGCATTTGCAAACTGAGGCCCCTTTCAGACGGGTGAGTGTCACGCTCCAGACTCGCAGCGTGAGTATGCAGCAGCTCCCGTCCTGACCTTCCAGCACTGCCGGGGTCGCATAGCATTATATTGACTTATGAAGCTATTTAACCCTTACAGTTCTGGAATGTATTACCCAATACATTCTAGAAAGGGTTACATAGCATTATAAGTCAATGTGATGCTATGCGACCCCAGCAGTGCTCCGGAGTTCAGAACGGGTGCTCTCCCTGCCACGCTGTGAGTCCGATGCTTGGGACTTGCTCGTGTGGAAGGGGCCTTAGGCTAACGCATGTTCACCTATCCTATTAGGGAATTCTGAGGTAAACGGGGTTATCCCTCAAAGTATTTGTCCCTTATCCACAGGATAGATGCTAAATGTCCCAATGGTGGGATCCCGACCCACAGGATCCTGAGAAAGGAGGGCTCTCCGTTCAGTTGTATGGGACTAAGGGCTCATTCACACAACCATATCAGTTTTTGTGGATCTGCAAAACACAGGTACCGCCCGCGTTCCTTCTGCGTTTTGCAGAACGGAAACTTCCTTCTCCATGATAGAAATACCTATACAGACAAGAATAGGACATGTTCCATATCTTTGCAGATGCCGTGGGACGGACATACAGATAGCACACTGTGTGTGTCTGCATATTTTGTGGCCCCATTGAAATGAATAGGTCCGCATCCGATCCGCAAAATTGCAGAATGGATGGGGACGGCGATATACGGTTGTGTGAATTGGCCCTTAACAGTGATGTCTACGTCAGCCCCATAGAATTGAAGTGAAGCAGTGGATCAGTATATGCAGTACTGATCCATTCAGTGAGGGGACCTCCATTCTAGAGACTGGTCAGACCACCAGCTATCCAATATGTATCACTTATCCTATGTGCATATCCACTCATCAGGACCACCTTCTATTAGCCAGTGTGAATAGTGGCTACAAAGAGTGTCTCTCATGCTGGAGGACCCGACGTGTCCAGACAGCCCATGTAATGCTTAAAGGGTTATTCCCATCACAGACAATGGGAGCATATCGCTAGAATATGCCCCCATTGTCTGATAGGCGCCGGTCCCACCTCTGGGACCTGCACCTACAACCAGAACGGAGCGGGGAAAGTATTGGCTCCCTGCTGCTCCCATAGAAGTGAATCGGTGCGCACCGCATGGGCGGCCATCGCTCCCATTCATTTCTATGGGGCCGACAGAAATAGCCGAGCATATTTTCAGCGGCCCCGTAGAAATGAGTGGAGGGTGCCTGCGCATGCACAGTGCGCCCTCCTTAACTTCCCTCACTCCGTTCTCCATTGTAGGTGCGGGTCCCACAGGTGGTCCTAGCGATATACCCCCATTGTCTATGATGGGACAACCCCTTTAAAGAGGAGCTCTCCCCTCTCCTGACATGCTTGTATCTCCCATTAAATAACCATTCTGGAGCATCTTTTACCAGAACTCTGCATTGTGCTTTTTCTCTGTTATTCCTCCTGGAAATGTATGTATTGGAAATTGACAGCTGGGCGTTACCACTCCACCTGTCAAGAAGTGTGTTCTTACAGCAGTCAGTCAGTATAAAGGGTCACACCTCCAGATGGTAACAAGCAGTTGTCTATGTATTCATACATTTCTAGGAGGAATAATAGAGAAAGGGCACAGTGTGGAGTAGAATAGATGCAGCAGAAATATTACTTCATGGGGGTTCCAAGTATTACTTGACAGACACGTCAGGAGATGCGAGGGTCATCTTTAAAGAGGAACTCCCACAAAAATTTTTATTCTCTGACCTGTTAGAAAGGTGCATGATATAATCTGTAGTGATTGTCATTTTCTTATCAGTGACTGTTTCTGTGAGTAAAAACCTCTCTTCTTATTGTAGCTGGGTCATGTGACCAACTCCCTGACCTCCAACTGACCCAGGACAGGAAGCCAGTAACTGCTCTATTCATTCCTATGGGAGCCTCACTTTCAGTCTCATAGGAATACATAGAGAATTAGACTTCCTGTCCACACATAAGTCTATGTGTGAGTTGGTGGGTCTAATTGCTGGTCACATGACACAGATAAGAAACTTCAGGATGATATAAGTAAAAAATACAGACACTGGTAAGAAAATGACATTCACTACAGATTACATCATGTACATTTCTAGCAGCACATGGAATAAAATTTTTGTCGGGAGTTCTTTAATTTCTCCAGTTTTGCACAGTTTATGGGGGGTTGAAGCCACAGGACTCGCTGTCATCGTCTTAGTTCTTATGTTTTCCTACTTTACACACAATATGTCATTGGATTATTATTATTTGTTTGTAAAATCCCTCAGCGTTCAGATGTTACATAAATGTGAATAACACAGCAAGACGCTCATTCAGATTTAGGCCTCATGCATGCGGCTGCCCTTCCTTTGGACTGCAATGCACAGGCACCGACCGTGTGGCTGCTGTCTGCCCGTTCACTTGAATGGGGTCCGCGATCCGTATCTGACAGTCCACACCGCAAAAACGTATTGCCTGCACAACTTTTTTGCGGTGTGGAGGCACAGATGGAAAACTCCCATTAGCACTCCATAGTGCTCCCGATCCGTGCCTACGTTCCGCACAGCACCTCCTGGATTGCGGATCCATTCAAGTGAATGGGTCCGCGTCCGTGATACAGAGCGCACAAAGCCGGTGCCCTTATATGGCGGACCTGCTGTTTGTGGGCAATGGCCGTGTGCATGAGGCCTTAGGATTTGGACGCTACACATTACATTAATACTTGCTGCATAATGCTCTATTATGAATGGAAGCCACAGTGCAGTGCTGGATCTGTCACATGATGGACACCGGCGACGCCCAATGGACGCCAATGACTTGTAATGGGGTCCATGGAGTTCCACTGATGTGACACTGTCTTTACAGCATACGGCCAATGGAGAAACTGCAGAACTTGTCCTGTGTGCAAAAAATAGCTCTAAAGGGGTCCAGCTTTTTTACACTGATGACCTATCCTCACAGTACGTGATCAGTATCTGGTAGGTGGGGGTCCGACCTCCAGGACCACCGCCAATCAGCTGCTTGAGGAAGCCGCAGCACTCAGCGAAGCTCCTGTGTGCGCTGAAGCCTCCTTGCAGCTCCCCCAAGCACAGCGCCATACATTGTATAGTGGCTGTGCTTGGTATTGCAGCTCAGCCTCATTCACACCAATGGCTCTCAGCAGCACCCAGGCCATGTGACTGATAAACATGACGTCAGCGGCCTAGGGTAAGCTGCGAGAATGAGAAGGCTGCGATGGCACGCTGCAGGCTCCTCAAATAGCTTATCAGCTGGGGTCCCCATCAGATACCGATGACCTAACTTTATGAGGAATCCTTCCTGGGTTGAGACATTTCATTATTCAGAGAATAAACTGCTCTATAGCTTTTTTTTTTTGCACATTGGACAAATTGTGTGATTTCTTTTTTTCTTCTTCTCCTGTTCGTTGGGTTCTTGACCCTGATGCCGTGAACTGCTCTCATATCATTATAGCAAGATTTCTCATCTGTATTTTTGGAGTGCCGCTGACTTCTATAATTTGAGAACCTGACTGATAACAGAGCAATTCAAATTGAGCGCAAATGGAGATATATATATATATATATATAGTGTGCCATAAAGTGTATAAAATAAAAATAGATATTTAAAGGGGCTTTCCAGGAGTAGAATATGGCGCATTCTACAGTGCTGTGAAGTAGCACCTGCGGTTCTTCAGCGTGTTCATGAAGACTGGATTAAACGTTTAACCATGTGCATCCGGCAGAACGGTGGACACCGCAAACACGTCACGTTAGGAATCTCCTAAACCGGTAAAGATAAGTGAAAACTGACATTTCTAGAGTAAATTCTAGCCAAGGCTGATATATCACCCCGTGTTGCATCCGTGTTTCATGGATCATTAGGAAGAGATGCTTTGAAAATTATTTTTCAGCTGTTCAGTGTCAGTGAAACACGGATGCCTCACTGACCACCTGCTCATGGATTTGAACACGGACGTGTGAATGAGGCTTTGCCTCAGGGCTCATGAACATATTTTTTTTCCGTTTAGTTTTTTTTTACAGGTCCTTATGCAAAACCTTTCACTTCAGTGGGGCTTGAAAAAAAAAAAAACGGAAATGACTCTGTGTGCATTCTGTGTCTGCATTTCTGTTCCGCAAAAACAAAATAGAACTATCCTATTCTTCTGTCCTATTCTTGTCCATTTTGCAGACAAAGACAGGCATTGTTATAATGGATCTGCAAAAAAAACAGATGCAACACAGACGTCACGCGGATGTCATCCTTTTTTTTTTTTGCGGACTGCAAAATACATATGGTCGTGTGCATGAGCCCTCCCCCTGTATTCATCAAAAAGTGGGCAAAGGAGAATCTAGCACCATATCAGATACCTTTTTATTCATTTTTAAAGGGGTTCAGAACTGAACCTGGACATACCATTAATTTCACCCAGGCAGCCTGCATGACAAGAGCATCAGAGCATTTAATGCTCTGATGCGCTCCTTTGCCCTGCACTAAATTGCGCAGGGCAAAGGCAATTTGCCCAGTTGCGGCGATGAACCGGGCTCTGCCAGGCAGAGGCTTCCGCCCAGTGACGTCACTGACACTGATGGGCGGGCTTTAGCACTGCCCTAGCCAGTAAAATGGCTAGGGTAGTGCTAAAGCCGTCCCATCAGAGCCGGTGACGTGACCGAACACATTTCCAGGCGGAAGCCTCCGCCCAGCAGTGTGTGCTGGTAAACAAAAGAGCCCTTGCCCTGCGCAATCCAGCGCAGGGCAAGGGAGCACATCAGAGCATAAAGTGCTCTGATGTTCTTGTCATGCTGGCTGCCTACAGTTTTCAAACCAGCACCTGGATCTGAATACTTTTGTGATTGCATGTAATTAAAAATGTATGATAGCTACTGAGATATTGAATAAAATGTTTCTTAATAGTGCCACTTAATTTCTTATTTCTTTGACCTGCTCACTGAGAAGGCCGCACGTGCTCAGTTTCATCTTTCAACTGCCTCCTGAGCTGTGATAGGAGGAGCTGAGACACGCCCCCTGAGCTGTGATAGGAGGAGCTGAGAAACGCCCCCTGAGCTGCAGCAGAAAAGACACTCTCCTTGAGCTGTCAGCTTGATATAAATCTAGCAGAGCAATGAATGTGGAGATCTCTGGATCCATGTGAGGTACAGGGCTGGTTCTAGCTTTTTTAGAAAGAGATTGTCGTGGACTATATGATGTCTGATTTTCATTTTTTACATTATTCGTGGGATAACCCCTTTAAGTATGCTGGAATCTGCCTCGTTGCTGTAGACCTCTCATTTTTTTACAGTTTTGATAATTCTCCTTAGGCAGGGCTCATGTGAGTGATTAGCTGCGGATTTGAGCACGGCAAACCCACAGTGTTGTACGGTACCAGCAAAATGGATGAGAATTTCTGAATTCTCGTCTGCATGCCGCATAAAAAAAAAAAAAAAAAAAACGCAGTAGAAAAAGTGCGGCATTGTGGATTTGAAATCTGCAGCATGTCAATTTAGACAGCGGACTTCTCTTGCCGATTTCACCCTTTACAGTGAGAGATGGTGAAATCTGCTGGCATGTAATACAAGTGGGTCTTGCTGCGGAAACAGCAAAATCGGCAGTGGATTTTTACTCTGCATTTTCAGTCACTTGTGAACCCAGTCTGAAGGTGTCTGCACACTGTGCAGATTTGTATGCGGGAATCTGCACCAAAAACGCACAGAAATCTACACTATTTATCATGATTCTGGTGCATTCTTTAATGCACATGATCAGGATTTTCAGCGCGAATTTGCATGTCAATTTATTTTATTTTTCCTGACTGGATTTTCTCCATTCACTTCAATGGGGAGAGGAAAATCTGCATCAAGTCCGCAGGTAAATCCGCACCAATTGATGCGGATTCACCGCACGGATTTCCTGATAAATCCTGAACGTGTGCATGTACCCTCACAACCCCAGTGAAGTCTATTGGGAAAACTCCTTTACAGAACAATTGACATGCTGCTGGTTTTAAAATCCGCACAGCAGGTCAATTTCCGCACCTATCTGCGCATGATATTTCTGTCATCTCATTCATTTTGCTGGTACTGTATTACACTCTGGTTTTTCCACACGAAATCCGCGCAGAAAAACAGCATGTAATCTGAAGCCACCCATAGGCCTCCTGCACACAGAATCCGTGCGTTTTTTTTCATGCAAAAAAAAACCGCAGAGTAGTACAGTACCAGCAAAGTGTATGAGGTTACACAAATCTCATGTACAGGTCGCAGATTTTTTTTTCTGTGCGGAAACTGACCTGCCGTGTGGATCTCCAAATCCGCAGCATGTTAATTATGTCTGCGATTTTAGCTGCAGGTTTCACCTTTTACCAGTGAAGGGTGAGATCTGGGGCAAATCCGCTGTTTGTGGATTTTGGTGCGGATATGGAGCAGAAACTCACACAAATCCACGTGGAAATTCATGGGGGTCTTGTGTGCGTTCACTTGCACCCGTGTCCAGGTGGCCTTAGAGGAAGTTATATGTGGATTTTGTCGTAGATTGAGCTGTGCGTTTCACGCCATTCATTGCAAAGGGTGAAATCTGCAGTGAAAATCCATAGGCTCCTCCATACAGGAACGGGCACGCTCTGATTTCCGGGTGCAGCTACTTGCACCGCACTATAAACTGCTGTATATTACTAGTGCAGAATCTCCAGCCACACATCCACAGAGAAAGTATAATGAGAAGCTGAAGAGCTGTCCGTGGTCCTGAACTCCTGATACCAGGGGGCAGTGCATTGTGGGAGCTCGATGGCAGAGATACGAAGCTAAACCGCTGTCAGGCAAAAAGTCATGCAGGACACAGTAAGAAATAAATCAATGTAAGATCAGTGCAAAGAGGCAGCGGCCTCGTTGTTCTAGGAGTTAACGGGATTTTGCCATGATTGATGTAAAAAATGAAAATCAGACATCATATAGTGCCAGTCTGTTTTTAACAGCGCTAGAACCAGCCCCGTACCTCACATGGATCCAGAGATCTCCCCATTCATTGCTCCAATTGCTCTGCTAGATTATCTCCAGTCTGGAAGCCCAGGGGGGCGTGTCCTTTCTGCCACAGCTTCTAACAGGGCATATGGGTGGTGACAGTTGACGACTTGAATCGAGCACGTTCAATCAGCTCAGTGAGAAAGACAAAAAAAAATAAGGAAAAGAACCAACAGCAGGTCGCGCTATATAGATAGATTTCAGTGAATAACTCTGTGGCTATGCTAAATGTTTAATTACATGCAATTACAAAAGTGTTCAGATCCAGGGGCTGGTTTGAAAAATGTAGAATAAGTTTCGTGATAAAAACCCCTTTATGCTGATCATACATTTTGGCTAACTGCTGGTGAAACTCATTAGAGAAATAGCTATTCTGCACTGAGAAGGCATGTTTTATCAGTAGTGAGAGGGGGACACCTTTTATTCTACGTTTATCAACAGTAATTGTAGTTAGAGGTCCTAGCCAATGTAGCATGATTTAAAGGGCATCTGTCAGCAGTTTTGTACCTATGACACTAACTGACCTGTTACATGTGCACTTGGCAGCTGACGGCATCTGTGTTGGTCTCATGTTCATATGTGTCCACATTGCCGAGAAAAATGGTGTTTTAATATATGCAAATGAGCCTCTAGGAGCAACGGGGGCGTTACCATTACACCTAGAGGCTCTGCTCTCTCTGCAACTGCAGCGCCCTCTGCACTTTGACACGGCCAGGCAGACGTAATAATGTTTACACTGTCTGGTCCTGTGAAAGTGGAGAAGGTTCAGCAGTTGCAGAGAGAGGAGCCTCTAGGTGTAATGGTAACACCCCCGTTGCTCCTAGAGGCTCATTTGCATATATTAAAACTTAATTTTTCTTGGCAATGCAGTCACATATGAACATGGGACCAACACAGATGTCTTCAGCTGCCAAGTGCACATGTAGCAGGTCAGCCAGTGTCATAGGTGCAAATCTGCTGACAGATTCCAAAATCTGTTTTACTATCTGATTGTATAGAGATACTGTAAGAGGGGCCGGGATTCAGCATTAGATGCGGCGCAGTCTTGGAGCGCAAACCACCTACAGAGGGTGGGGCCCTGTGCAAACAAAATTGGGGTGTTGCGCAAATGAGGCCTCAAAAGGGGGCGTGGCAATGGAAGAAAACTCTTCAGCACCGCACCTCTGAGACAACCTGCAGAGGCTGGCAATTACGGGATAAGGTCATGACATGGGGTGCCGAGACATTTGGCCATAAAACCTTCTCATTATAACGGCCGTATCACCTGGACTGATTTGTACACACGTCATCTGGATCAACCTTCCAAGTCCAGTTTTGCAGGAGGTGCGGATCTTCGTAAAACAGAAGCTGAAATGCGACCTTGTTTTAATCGTAAAGTGATTTTTACATGAATTATTGTAATCTTTTTTAAAAATTAGCTTGAATTTTAATTATCCTGCTGTTACCAGATTAAAGGATTTTTACACTTACAGTGATTTATTTGGTGTCAGTTTTTATACTTAAATAACCTATAAAGTTAGGACTGCTAAATCATCACGTGCGCTAAATCCCAAAAAGTGTGTCTGGTCATTAAGGCCTTTTATATTTGCCCATGATATCAAGCTTGGAGAAAGATACGTGAATTATGTATATGGTCTGATGGCTAATGCAGGGGATATGACGTTCTTATAAGGCAATACTAGTATAACACCTTCTTCAGGACACAGACAAAAGGGTCCATATCTAATATATAAAGCTGAGTGTATGTGTGTGTGTGTATGTCCGCTAAAGGAATCCGCACCGCTGCAGCTACAATCACAAAATTTGGCACACATGTACATCAGGTGTCCGGGAAGGTTTTAGAACAGTTTTCAGCTCTCCAGGATGTACCGTTCCTGAGATATTCCCAAAAAATGCATTAGCCAATAGTAGCCTGGTCACATGACCCTTATGAGCCAATAGAAGCTCACAGGCACACATCAGGTTTCTATGACAACCTAGCCAGTTCACTGCACTGTGGATAACAATGGTAAATGGGTATTCCCGGTTACCATAACTATAACTTATGTTTTAGATTAATTCATCATCATCATTACCTCATATAATGTAAATTTTACATATTTACTGTTCAGTAGTAATAAAAGATGTTTTCTTCCACTGCTACCCACCTTCCTCCTAAATCAGGCATCGACCTGTAATTCAGGCCACCGTCAAAAGAAGGACTTAAAAGCACCACCCCCAGATCCCACTAAGTCACGCCCCTGACTCAGTCAGGCCACGCCCCGTCCATGCCGCATTTGACCGGGATTAAAAATATTGGTAAAAATCACCTTCTGTCAGCTGCAGGGGTGGGGGGGGGGACTTTCTCCCTGCAGCTCATGCTCAGACTGCACAGTGCTGCTGCTGAGAGTGCTGCTGCTGAGTCCATCCAGGCCCTGTGCATGACAGAGGACATGGAGTCTGAAAGCCAGACTATCCAGCCTAAAACAAGACCTCTGGCCACCCTAGGGGCAGGCTGATGTTAGGGTGGCCAGATGTCCGGCTTTAGGCTGGACAGTCCAGTTTTCTGGCTACCTGTTCTCCGTCCGATGCAGTGCCTGGACAGACACAGGGATGTCCACCCTTTCAGTAGCTCACACTCAGACAGCTTCTCCTCCGTGTCTTCACAGAGCCAGGGGGGTGTTGCCTCATGTTTAGTGGTGTGTCTTCATGGGAACTGGGGGCGCTGTTTCACGTTTGGGGGAATGGCCGTGAGGTCTGGCTTTCTGGGGTGAAGACAGTGGCCACTCTAGCTGCTGTAGAGGTCACAGTTAAAGGGGCAGGCTGCTGTAGAGGTCACTGTTAAAGGGGTGGGCAGCTGTAGAGGTCACTGTTAAAGGGGCGGGCTGCTGTAGAGGTCACTGTTAAAGAGGCGGGCTGCTGTAGAGGTCACTGTTAAAGAGGCGGGCTGCTGTAGAGGTCACTGTTAAAGGGGCGGGCTGCTGTAGAGGTCACTGTTAAAGGGGCAGGCTGCTGTAGAGGTCACTGTTAAAGGGGCGGGCTGCTGTAGAGGTCACTGTTAAAGGGGCAGGCTGCTGTAGAGGTCACTGTTAAAGGGGCGGGCTGCTGTAGATGTCACTTTTAAAGGGGCGGGCAGCTGTAGAGGTCACTGTTAAAGGGGCTGGCCGCTGTAGAGGTCACTGTTAGAGGGGCGGGCCGCTGTAGAGGTCTCTGTTAAAGGGGCGGGCAGCTGTAGAGGTCACTGTTAAAGGGGCAGGCACTATAGAGGGCACTCTCGATATCTTTTAACGACACACACACACACAAACAGTAAAAGAAATAAATTAAATGTACCCGGGCGAAGCCGGGTCCTTCAGCTAGTATATATATAGAGGGGGCACTTAGGGGCATCATATTGTGTGGGGAGGCATAAAGGGGAACATCACTCTTGTAGATGGCAATAAGCGGATATTCTTAGTGTGTGGGGGTACAGAGGAGATTTGATGGGAATAGAGGCACTGAAAGGGTATATAGCGCAAGGACTGGAGGGTATATAGTGTATATAGAGGGAGGAGTAGAGGAGGGTATATAGTGTATATAGAGGGAGGACTGGAGGGTATATAGTGTATATGGAGGGAGGAGGGTATATAGTGTATATAGATGGAGGACTGGAGGGTATATAGTATATATTGAGGGAGGAGTGGAGGAGGGTATATAGTATATATTGAGGGAGGAGGGTATATAGTGTATATAAGGGAGGACTGAAGGGTATATACTGTATATAGAGGGAGGACTCGAGGAGGGGATATAGTATATATAGAGGGAGGACTGGAGGAGGGTATATACTGTATATAGAGGGAGTAGTGGAAGGTATATAGTGTATATGGAGGGAGGAGTGAAGGAGGGTATATAGTGTATATATAGAGGGAAGGGTGGAGGAGGATATATACTATACATAGAGGGAAGAGTGGAGGAGGGTATATACTGTATATAGAGGGGGCACTTAGGGACATCCTACTGTGTGGGTAGGCACAAAGGGGGCATCATTCTTGTAGATGGCAATAAGTGGACATTCTTAGTGTGTGGGGGTACAGAGGAGATTGGATGGGATTAGAGGCATGGTTTATTGTAAAAATCTGTGTGTGGACTACTGTGTACTCAGCAGGCAAAACTACTGTGTGGGGCACTAAAGGGGCAAAACTATCAGATGAGGGGCACTAAGGAGGCAAAACTACTGTGTGAGGGGTAGGGATGCAAGACTATTGTGGGGGCACTAAGAAAGTGAAACTAGCCTGTGGGGGACACTAAGGGGACTGAACTGCCATGTTGGAGCACAAAGTACTGTGTGGGGGCACTAAGAAAGCAAAAGGCAAAACCACCCTGTGGGGGGACGGGGGGCAATGGGGTGGTAAAACCACCATGTGGAGGAGCACTACATTATGGGGGTCACTAAGAAGGCAAAACCACCGTTTGCAGGGGGCACTAAGTAGGTGACTTTATAAGAGCTTCCAGCAGCTGTCAGAAACCTTATACACTCCCCTACAAACTACAGAAAAATACAGACCCCTCACCAGAAACCACTAACCACATCAGAAGTGCCCGCACACTCCCTGCCCTGTACTCTGCCCGCTCTGCCCTAAAATCTCTCTGCTCCGCACTTCTCCTGCCCTCTCCCTGTTCTGGACTCAGCAGCGACGCTCTTGTCCTGCATCTCGCACACACTGTAAGGGGCGGGAAGAAGCAGTCACATGACCTCATGACGTCACGCCCTCAAAGAAGCCCATACATTCTAGGCCTTATCGCCCCCTTCCTATCGCTTCCTGCTTTGCGGCTGTCATTGATTCTCGTCCTGCCCGTGTGCTCCATTTTTCTTATGTCCGCCTGTCCCTGTATTACACCGCACTTCTAGCCATGTAATACCCGGAGCCGGTCCGCTCTGCCTCCCTGTGTCCGGTGATGTCTGACTCTATGGCCGCAGTGCTGGGTGGGAGCCTTCAGCCCCCTGTGCTGTGTTCTAGCTCTTGGCACTGCCAGGCTGAGCTGGCCTCTGTGCTGAGGTTGTCTGGAGCTGACCTTCCTGCCCAGGATGAGGAGGAGGAGGCCTATAGGTAAGACTCCACTATATTGTCAATTAAAGGGGGGATCTAACCCCTAAAGTGTCCCAAAACGACAAACATAAGTATACTTACCTTTTATGTTCTGTCCCCTGTCTTCTGTGACAGTCTGAATGCATAGTCAGGGTGAACAGCTGCTTTGGTGACATATTATGTATTGAACTGATGGCGGCTCCTCTGACACAAACTCATTGCACTGCAATCATTTACTATGCAGTGAGTTCTGATCGGGGGTCTTTTTTATACTGTGTATACAATAGACCCTGTATGGGAACTCACTGCATTGTAAATCACTATGACGCAGTGAGTTTGTAGCCGCTGTCAGTCCAGGAGACACATGGTCTCTGTTTCCTAGACTGCGCACGGTCATATTCATGAGCCCTTAAAGGGGTTGTACAAGCCTGGGGTGGGGATGGATGTTTATATTGAGGGACCCCAGTGGAGCATCGCCTACAGAGACTGCATTTTTGGGTGCTGCAGTTACCGTGGCAACTGTACGGTGCCCAGCAAGTATCACGCATGGGTCCTGTTGATTAGAATAGAGCTTCACATAGCGGCAGTAAATCGCAGCGACCTGCTTCTTGTCATCTGTGCCGCAAAAATCCTGCATCCGAAAAAGAGCATTCATTGCAGAACCAAGCCCATTTGCAGCACAGCCGCACTCTGTTGTGGTTTTTTGGTGGCAGCACAGCCACACTGGCCAAACCGTAGCTGCTACGTGTCCTCAGCACTGAAGATAAGCACTCCGACGCCAATCTCTGGCTGAGACCTGCACCTATTTGACATTTGTGGCATACAGTGGCTCAGTGGTTAGCACTGGTGTCTTGAAGTGCTGGGGTCCTGGGTTCAAATCTAACCAAGGACAACATCTGCAGGGAGATTGTATGTTTGCGTGGGTTTCCTGAGGATAGGTCATCAATATTAAAAGCCCGGACAAACCCTTTAAGACGTCTTTGTTTCTTATAGTTTGACATTTTTTTTGTTGCTTTCTTTCAGGGAGCACTGTGTACTTCTGGAGCAGCCATCACCCCCTGAAGAAGACCCTTCATGCACCCTGTCTTTACAGTGCGCAGCTCAAGGGACAGATCACATACTGAGTGTCACAATCTGCAGCGAAGCAAGGACCATCGAGGTTTATGGCGGGTCCCAAGATGGACAAGAAGAGGAGTACTTGGGAACTGGTCGTGGAGAGAGATTTTGCACCTTGGCCTCCGAAGGAGAAGACAGTCCTGTCATTTTGTACAAAACTCACCTGAAGTTCCAGTTCCCTGTGCCATCGTCTACTGTCAAGGTACATGGCTCCAGAATATAGAGTGTGTATTAACCCTTTTTGTATTAAAGGCGTCATCCAACCGCTATAATGCCCCCCAAAATGCCTGTATCTAAATATCCGGCGATGGGGGTTATGGCTGGGGGGACAGCCAATAGCAGGACACGTTGGGGACGAGCCTCCCTAGGGTCATGGGTGTCGCCAGCGGGCCTCATTCCTGTAACCGCCTGCTATTGGCTGCCCAACGACCCCCGGCACCGGATGCTTTGATCCAAACGACAGAGAGATGCGGCAGCGGGCGTCAGAAGTGGCGTGGGTGCCAGGGAGTGGGATAAGTATAACCAGTATGAGGGGCTCGGGCATTTTGGGTGGCATTATAGGGGTTGGACCCCTTTAACTGTGTAATAGCAATCTCAATGAGGAAAGGGAACTCGTCCTGGTGGTGAGACCTTAGTAAATATATTTACAATGATATGGACACCTTTGGAGACATTTTAGTAATAGATTTTTTGCTTTGCTTGGCTTCTTTGGCATTTATATTTCAGAGTAGTAACAAATCGGTCGTATTGGCTATCTTCGCCTCCAGCCTCTCTCCCTCTCTCTCTCTCTTTCTCTCTCTCTCTCTGTCTGTCTCTCTCTCTCTCTTTTCTAAGCTGATTCATGACCAGATGAAAAGCGAGTTTTGATTTGGTCATAAATCAGCTTAGATCCGCACTCCAGCTGTTGTGAAACTACAACTCCCAGGATGCTCTTTCCACTTGTGTGGTAGTTTAGAGTGCAGCCTAGCAAGTGTGCATGATGGGAGATGTAGTTTTACAAACACCTGGAGTCCTGGAGGTTGCTGACCCCTGGCTTAGATGAACATTCAGGAGAGGAGAGAGAGAGAGAGGCTGGAAAGACCGAAGCATCCAACAGACTTGTCACTGATCGGCCTTCTAATGCTATGTGCTGTGAAATATAGAAGCCAAATGAAGCAAAAATTGTAATAAAAATCCATCACAGCAGTGTATTTTTAGCCTAAAATACATGTAAATAATAAAAAATTATTCCAAAGGTGTCCATATACTACTGAGCGGCTTTCTGCAGCTGCTATGTACTGTGAAACACACAAACCACAGAAGCCTAATGAAGCAAAACGCGGGTGATAAGCTGTTTGGTGATGGACAAAATGAAACGTGCCTTTGCCTTTTATTAACTTTTTTGCTTTTCTTTCTTCAGCTGCTGTCCCTTGGTGGACGGTGCAGCGTCCTGCTGAGTGAGATTTCAGTGCAAATGACCTCCGTCCCTAAAAGATGTCCTCAAGTGCCTTGCGTTCCGGGGCCGTCCATTAATCTAGAGCGCGTGCAGAGTATTATGGACAGCATGGGTGGGAAAATGTCACCTGGAGCAGAGCAGCTCATGAGCATGGTGCGTGCTCAGCAGAAGGTGCGTCCGTTCACTGAGCTCACAGACCTGCTATATATATATCGATCTACATGATTGTTGTTACACTCCAGAGATATTCAACTAATAAGCTTGGTTTAGCTGTCTTTATGCAGTTCTCTTTCCTGCGTCCACCTCGGTAGATGCGGAGAGTGGGCGGTAACACGCTCGTCATTTTGCTGCTACTTCTCAGCTCTCTGGGTCTCATAAGCAATGTTGAGGGATCCCTTCTCTGAAGAAACTGCATAGATGCTGTAGTGTATATTCAACTGGTTTATACTTTAGCAGCTTAGGGGAGGGTTACTATTGTTGGGTACATGTGGCTTCTGGGCAGAAGGACCTGAACTACAGGACCATGCTGAAAGTTCTGAGAAAGATAGACAGCGTCACATGTCCAGCAGTATAGAAATGGAGTATAGTATATAGTATAACTAACAGACTCTTGAGGTATGAGAAAAATATTTTAGCTTTAAAGAGAATCTGTCATCAACTTTATTGATGTCCATACTAACGGTATGGACATCATCAACGGTATGGATTTTAACTAAAGGTAAAAGTAAGCAGTTGCCGAGAACCAACATCACAAACATTGCAGACTAGGCCTGGAAAAGAGTCACGACCACCTGAGAAGAGTCCTGGTTATTCATGAATTCTTGCTCTCCCTGCCCACCTGCTGATGACTGGCAGGCTTCTACCTAGTTTTCTCCCTTTCTCTCTAGGAGAGAACTGTCAGTCATCAGCAGATGGGCGGGGAGAGCAGGAGATTAGGAATAACCTTGACTCTTCTCAGGTAGATTTGACTCTTTTCCAGGCCTGTGCTGCAATGATTATGATGCTGGTTCTCAGCAACCACTTACTTTTAGCTGAAGTGTGACACACCGCTGAAATCAGCATTTCTGTCACTATTTTATGCTGCTCTCAGTGAGGTCAGCATAAAGTTAATGACAGGTTCCCTTTAACTACCTTAGTATGTGTATTTGCTGCTAACCCTTTAAGCCCTTTAATCATTGACTAATGAAAGTCTCTAATATAGTCTGTCTCAATGGTTTACTTGCTGTAATGAAGCGAAATGTGCGTGTGTGAGGTTGAGAGTTTTCTACTATACATGTTTATGGGGTTTTCTTTGGACTACACACCGTTTTAGAGCCATTGCAGTCTGCGTATAATCTGAGCCGACTTAGATCTCACACTCCATGGCTCCACAGATGCAGTAGTACCCAAAAGATTAAAGGGGATGGCCCATCTCATGCATTTTGGGGCCTGTCGCTAGGATATGACCCCCAGTGTCTGATAGCTGCAGATCCCACCTTCTTAGAGACCTATCTCTAGAACAGACCCCTGCAAAGTGCAGGAGTGGCATTGTCTTTATGTACATAATGGGCACCACGTCACTCGCCGGTAGAACAGGCCATGTGGCCGGGAGAGTGGATGGCACACTTTCTTAGTTCAGACGCAGAAGCTTCACCTGCAAAATTCCTTACTGCCCAAGTAACCAGCACACTCCTCTTCTGTCCATTTTGAATTTCCATTTTTTGATTGCATTGTCATTGCTTGCACCCTTCATACATGTGAAGGTAGCAGACTACTTGGATGAAATGAAATATTGATCTTTTGGTAGACCTTTTTATCCATACAGACTGCTTTGGGTCCATAGAAAAGTAGATGATCTTTCCCCTGCAGCTCATTTTTAGGAACCAAATTCTCATTAAATGGGTTCTCCGGGAATTAAGAAAATGAAAATACCTAAATATTACTTAATTATAAATATATTCCTAAATATATTTTATTAGTTATAATGGCTCGTTTTGTCTGGGGAGCAATCATTAAGAGAAATAAAATGGCCGCCGTCCTATTAGTGCACACAGAACCTGTCCTAATCACACAGGAGGACACAGCCACATCCTTGTCTTCCTCTCTGTACTTCATGTCTCCTCATGGACTCCATTCCTACAGAGATTCAGCTGAAGATCCTATCCGCTGTATTCAGGCTCATAATCCCTGACAAGCAGAGCAGAGAGGAGGATGAGGCAGCTCTTTAGCTCAGTGTTGTGAAGTAACTTGTGATTAGGACAGGTTTTGTGTGCACTAATAGGACGGAGGCCATTTTATTTCTCCTAATGATTGCTCCCTAGATACAATGAACCATTATAACTAATGAAAGGTCATTTGGGAATATATTTATATTAAAGTAATATTTGCATATTTTCATTTTCTTAATTCCCGGAGAACCCCTTTAAGCCTCATTCACACGTCAGTGATTGTGAGCCAAAACCAGGATTGGAGCCTTCACAGACATAAAGTATAAGGGAAAGATCTGCTCCTGTTCTGTGTTTAGACCCGCGCCTTGTTTTCTGTGGAAGCTTTTGTTTTCTGTGGATATTTCAGTCCAATCTGCAGTTAGGATCACTAATAGTCTTCATACATTGCTTCCTTGTAGCATCAGGCACCTTTTGGAGCTCACTTCATGCAGCTCTTTGGAGGTTTCCAGCACGGCAGGCATCCGACTACAGCGGAGGTCAAGCAACATACGGTTCTACCTGGTACGGTTCCTGAGGCAAAAACAGAATATCACGGTCAGACCTCCGCACCTCATCCCTCAGTTCAACTTGCAAGTCCTGGAAATGATGTGAAGTCCATTATGTCTTCACTGCTGCAAAGTTCACTTGGCCCAGCTGCAAGTTCTGCTGGTCCTGACTCTTTGGTGCCTCTCCTGCGCAATCTTTGTGGAGAAAACCAACAAAAATCCTGTTCAGCATCAAAGTAAGTTCCATGTTCTCCTGTATACACGCTGTAGTCATATTTGGTTTATATGCTGTAATTCTGATCAGGTCTGGGCATTCATTAGCGGTGGGCGGCCACTGGTTTAGGAATATTTCTCAGTCATCATGTCATGTAGACTGCAACCTACCACTAGGTTGGGTTGGCTCATTGAGGCATTTTTCCCCCTTAAAGGGGTTGTCCAGCTTCTACCACCATTGTATATTTGCATTGTACAGTGCTGTATTTAGCATCACTGACCTTTCAAATAACTTTTGATATGTCATAACATGACATATCAAAGAGACTAGACTAGCCTTAGTGGTGACATCTCCCCAAGAGACAACATGATACAGCAGAGACCAGACTAGCCTTAGTGGTGACATCTCCCCAAGAGACAACATGACCCAGCAGAGACTAGACTAGCCTTAGTGGTGATATGTCTCCAAGAGGTACATGTTCCAGCAGAGACATGCTGCTTGAGGATACATTAGTGCTAAGGCCAGTGATTGGCTGCAGTGGCACATGTGACCCTGTCTTGACGTTTACACGCGGGTGACCGCAAAAGGCAGGACCAGACCCTTGTTGCCGGGAATGGAGCTGTGGGAAGCAGGTCAGTGCCTTTTCATGTTGGGTACAGTGCTGTCCAGGACTTGGTCCAGGAATTGTGGTAGAACCTGGATATCCACTTTTGAAAAGAATTTTTCCACAAAGGACAGGCGGTAAATGTCTGATCGCTGAGCATACAACTGCAGTGAGTAGGAGTTGGAATGGAGTGGTAGTCATGCTTGTGCTCCTTTCATAGTATTTGGGACTGATATAGACTGTCCAGTACAGTATTATTTTGTCTGGCCCATAGACATTGAATAGACTACCGTCCCATTCAAACTCCTCCTCATTTCAGTCATGTTGTGAGGAGGACTGGGGGCTTGGGACCCTAGTTTCAGTGATCGGTGATATTCTGTGCATAGCTGTTAAATATCGGTTGTGGCAAAACCCTTCAATTCCTCCCCATTTTCAGGATTTGTGCTTGCTGTCAGTAAATGGAAAGATTCTTGTTTCCATTCAGAAGAACACCTCACCCAGTCCTACTTCCAGAGTCTGGTACGTTGTGCTAGTATAAGTAGAAGCCAGGGGTGTAGCTAAAGGCACATGGGCCCTGGTGCAAGAGTTCAGCTTAGGGCCCCCCTTCCCTCAGTACTTTGGGAAGCACATAGCCTTCGTTCTGCCTGATGCAAAAATTGAAACGGCACCCCCTTCCCCCATGCCAAATTCTTGTCCTAACCCCTTCCCTCCAGCCGGAGGTGTAACTGGACCAGCGTGCACATTCTATAATATGCGGCACAAGGCTCTTTGGTCCCCCGCAGGCTCCTGGGCCCGGTAGAGACGGCTACCTCTGCATCCCCTATAGCTACACCCCTGGTAGGAGCTATCAACCTGCATTCTGGGATAGGAGATAGATTTGAACCACTGCTGTGTGTGAAAAATACATTGGTCAGATCTGGCCTTTACTGAGGAAGATGATGGTCAGAATGGAGCCATAGCAGCCAGTGAACTGCCTGACATGAATCTCCAAATATAAGAAAACAAAAGGTAGCATGTAATATATAAAAAAAACTGTCTGTCCTTAAAGAACCTGCTTTTTATTGCAGAGAAGAAAAGACGGATTCTTCGTTGGAGAAGCTTCTGTCTGCGCACATGGAGCGCATGGAGAGGACACTTATGAGGCATATTGATGAGAGGATGAGGAGCTTACAGGAGCACCTGGACACTAGGCTGGACCAGCTAATACATCTAATGCAGGCCAATTCAGTATCCGAAAACTCTGCAGAGAAACTAGTCAATGGTCAATGTGAGCACGGGCAGCAGCCAGATCAGACGCTGGTGAATGTTCCTTGAATTAGTTATGGGACCTGCCCATAGTCATCTTGGACCCGTTGCATGAACACGTTAATGGTCTGTAAGGGTTCTGCAGTAAATTTAAAGAGGTATTCCGGTTTACATTATTTATGTGGGGAATAGGATGTTGAACAATTTTCTAATATACATCTGTATAATATACATCTATTTAAAATTTTATATCCACACAGTAGCCTCTCCGTAAAGAAAACAAAACTGGTACGGCCCATTTTCATCCTGTAAAATGCATCCATAGGAGAGCTGGATAGAACTCAACATGGCGTCAGTCATGTGACCCTCATGTGTCATGTGCGTTGAAGGGGTTATCCCATGACTAATGTAAATAATGAAAATCAGACATCATATAGTACACGACACCCTCTTTCCAACAAAGCTAGAACCAGCCCTGTACCTCACATGGATCCAGAAATCTCCACATTCATTGCTCTGCTAGATTTATATCAAGCTGACAGCTCAGGGGGAGTGTCTGTTGTGCTGCAGCTCAGGGGGCGTGTCTCAGCTCTCCCTATCACAGCTTAGGAGGCAGATGAAGGATGAAACTGAGCATGTGCGGCCATCACAATGAGCAGGTCAAAGAAATAAGAAGAAAACAAACTGCAGGTGGCGCTATACAGATACATTTTATTGAATAACTCACTGGCTATATTGAATTTTTAATTACATGCAGTTACAAAAGAATTCAGATCCAGGTGCTGTTTTGAAAACTGTAGAATATTTTTCGTGGGACAGCCCCTTCAACTGTCCAGGTATCTAACAGGGGACTAGTAGCGTATTGCGGAGCAGAACATGTACAGTATATACAGTATGTAGAGTATTATTACTACCTGCAGCAGCATCTGTTCATGTCTGTCAGTGTCTGTGTAGAAGCAGATCTGTTTTTTTTTTTTTTTTTTTTAACACTAAACTTTATTAATAACATGACAACATCATCTAGAGACAGGCAGCCATTTTACAAATCACCTAGCAACAGGTAGACGTGTAAATAGACAGTGATTTAGTTACTTTGATAACCACAATAAAATCATGATTCCACTACTAGTCCTATTTAGTTATCTCATGTATGTGACCTGTGTGCTGACCCAGCACATGTATGTCATGTAACACTGCTGCTTACTGAATGTCAGGGATTACATGACGTGAAGAGTGTCGCATGACTGATACCATGATGTGAAGAGTGTCACATGACATTGTGTTTCGGTTAGGCATGGATACATTACACCAGGACTGATATGTGGGCTACACCATTATACTACATATAGGGGTCAACTGTCTAATATAAGACATTTTAAGTACATGTATTTTAGAAAATAGTATGATTTCCTATTATTGAAACAAAAAAAAACTGGAATACTCCTTTAATGGTAGATACTTAAAACAAAAGGTTTACCCCAAGGTAGTAATGAATGCAGGAGAAATGTTGCCCTACAGCTGTCACTGTGATGATAAAGGCAATATCCAACGTAACAAACCAATTTTTTTTTTTTTTTTGTTTTCTCAGTTTGTATAAAAGGAGAAATGAAGTAACTTTAATTAGAAACGTTGTTCTGTTTCTACAGCTCCTATGTAACAGACAGAAAACCTACTGGGGGGTCATTTATCAAACTGATGTAAAGTAGAACTGGCTTAGTTGCCCCTAGCAACCAATCAGATTCCACCTTTCATTTTTCACGGCTCCTTTGGAAAATGAAAGGTGGAATCTGATTGGTTGCTATGGGCTTTACACCAGTTTGATAAATGACCCCAGCTGTGTGTAGTGTGACCCCCGCAGTCATGTTCTCCTCCATTTGTCCTCTTCTTCCGCCTTTTCTACCTATTGTACACATAGGTAGGGGAATCTACTGGAATCTACTGGATTGGACTGTCCAGGGTGTGTTGTTGTCTCTAATGTAAGGGTGAGGGTTTTTTAACGCATTTTTGATGCAAATTTTGATGAATTTATTTTTTTTTTTAACCAATCCAAAACTTCATTTTCAGATCCCTGCCAGAAAACGTGCAGAAAACACTCAAAACTGCTTGGACATGGAGCTGTTTTTTTATGCTTCCCATTCAAAGTGTAATTTAGCACAGATTCCGCGCCAAGATAGGGCATGCTGCTTCAGCTCCACGTGAAGAAAAAAAAAACAAGTGCTGTTTCCCGTTGAATTGAGGCGGTTTTGAGGCCTTGTTTGGAGCTGATCTTGAGACGGAAATGCTCCAAAATTGGTGCCAAATACTCAGTGTGAATTGGCCCTTAGTATGGAGACGCCTGGTTTGCACAGGAGCTGTAAAAACAAACCGGTTGGAAATTTCAGATTAGCAACTGCTTCATTTTCATGTTAAATTTATCAGGACAAGAAATTGGTTGGGAAGGTGGACGTGGCCTTTAACTTCTCAATGGCATTTCATTTCCCACTTACAACTGTTCTCCTGTGGATTCTCCTTTGCTGCTTCGAACGTCTTGTGTTTATTGGTGGTGATGTATTCTCATAGGTGCCGCTTATCTGTATTACATAACTGTACTATATCATCAGTAAAAGGGTTTTCCAAGATTTTTTTTACTGATGACCCATCCTCAGGATAGGTCATCGGTATCTGATCTGAGGGGGTCCGACACCCAGGATCCCCGCTGATCAGCTGTTTTGATAAGGAGCGCCGCTGCTTTCTCACAGCTCACCAAGCACAGCGCCGTACATTGTATAGTGGCTATGCTTGGTGTTACAGCTCAGCCTCAATCACTTGAATGGGGCTGAGCTGCTCCTAGGCCACGTGACCAATGAACGTGTCGTCACTGGCCTAGGAAAAGCCGCAAGAAGGCCACGCCGCCACTGAAAGCACTGCTGCCTTCTCAAACAGCTGATCTGAGGGGGTCCCGGGTGTCGGACCTCCACCAATCAGATACTGATGATCAGTTAGAAAGTCTTGGAAAACCCCTTTAAGGGGTCTTTTGGTGCAAGAATCCAGAAAAAAACCCTGCACTAGTTACATGTGGATTTTCCACAGATTTGATCTTTTGTAGTGTCCGGGGTGGAAATCCACCATAGAAATCGGCATAATGAAGGTCAATTATCACATGGATTTTATTATTACACAGAATGTATACGACATTTGTTCATATCACATCCACTTTGCTGCTATTACATAACGCTGTGGATTCTCCTCAGTATTTATGCCACATGTGCAAACGCCCCCTAAAGAGGTGAATAATCGGGGCATATGCTACAGTTTGCGGATCTGTGAGAGTCCAACTGCTGAACCCTCCACAATCCTAAGAACAAAGGGTGTACAAAACAGGTAAAGCATTGGACCCCCTCCCCCCTCACGTCAGTTATGGCTATCGCTTTTAAACTTTCCATATTTTTTTCCCCACAATTTTAAATTTTAACTCTTCACTGGCCAGTCCGTTTAGGACCAAGTGATTTTTTTTTTTTTTTTCATTGTTGCCTATGACTTTTTTATTTTCCTTTTGATGCAGCGATATGAGGGCTTGTTCTTTGCAGGACAAGTTGTAGTTTTTAATGGCACCATATTGGAGTACTCCTAACTGGGGATGGGAAAAAGTAGCATTATTGGCATTGAGTTCTTGTGTTATAAATTTTGCGTAGTTCATTTTTTGGCAAAAACAACATGATACCTTTACTCTCTGGGTCAGGACGATTACAGTGATACCAAATGCATATACTTTAACTTTTTTTTTTTATTTCTTTTTGTACTGCATTCACCATATGGGATAAGCTACATGATAATTGCGTACTATGGGTCATTACGGACTCGGCGATACCAAATATGTAGGGGGTGGGGGGGGGTGTTAAAGGATTTTATTTAAGCAAATTTTTAAGCTTATTTTTTTCAATGGAAAAAAAGGTGTATTTTTTAACTTTATTTTTTTTATTTAATAAAGTTTTAAAGTACTTTTTTAAAAAAACTATTTATTAGTCTCACAAGGGGACTTTAGTAGGCGATGTTTTGATCGCTTCTATTATACATTGCATTACTTATGCAATGCAATGTATTATACTGTCAGTACTCTACTGACATCCATCCATGCTAGATATATTCTGAAGGCTGGCCTGAGCTCCATTAGGCCCTAGGCTGCCGTCCCAAGACATCGGCACCCCTCGATTTTATTTGTGGGGTGCCGATTGGAGACATAGGGAGTCTGCTAGCAGCTTAGATGCCATGGTCACAATTGATCGGCGCTTTTGCATGTCCGGGCCGTTACATGTGAGAGCCGAACACCCACTCCGCTGGACAAGAGACCCGTGCAGCTCTTACTTTGGGCCTCCGTAAAAAGGCGGCAACCCAGCCTGAGACCTGAGACGCCCGTAAAAAGGCGTATTGATGGTCACTAAGGGGTTAAGGGTACAGCCACACGTGCGGGTTTTTTTAATTCAGTTTTTGAAGCAAAAATCACGAATGGGGGTCATTTATGAAACAGAAATACACATATGTTAGGCGTATTTCTGACAGATCGCATCTCAAAGGTCGTTTGTGCCGCAATCTGCAACTTTTTTTCCCAGCTCATGCCAGATTTAAAAAAGTTGAAGGGGACGGGCTGACAGGCCCATCTCATCTACCATTTTCTACACCTGTTATAGGCATAGAAAATGGTCTAAATGTAAGACAGCAAGGGAGCTGCCTTACATTTAGAAGCGGCGGTGGATCCACTGAAGTTATGTAGAGGCCGGCGCCAGTGTCTAAAACGCCCGTCTTAATAAATGTCCCCCTATTTCTTATTTCTCCTTTTTTTTTTTTTTTTTTAAATTCGACTGGTTCTGGCTTCATAAATTGCATTAAAAAAAAAAAACCTGCACGTGTGACCGTAACCCTTAAGGCTGCAGATTTTCCATCCTCAATTCTGTGCAGCATATCCGCCCCGTGTGGCCATTGGTGGAAAAAAAAATGATTTTACATATATGCAAATCACCTGTGAAAAGAGCCCAAGGGGCTGTCCTAACCATCAGTGGAGCCCAGCCACGCCCATTCTTCACCTCCGCTCATTGTCAAATCTCCCTCCTAGCTCCTCCGACATCATTCTGAGGCCACACTGTATTCTCGTGCGTGCGCGTTTACTTGTCCTCACACGGTTTCACATCCTCGTACTGGCATCAGCCTCATGAAAAGAACTGCGCATGCACCAGCTTAAAACACAATAAAGCTGCTATAGGAGACCTCCAGTAACATGTAATCAGGTCTATATGCCCCATCTTTCTGACAGAATCCCTTTAAATGCTATTAGACCACTCTTTACGATTTAACTCTTTCACTGTATTGGCTGCAGCGATCCAGACACGTGCATGAAAGGAATCCATACTGTCAAAATTGTCATTGTAGAAGTGAATGTACTCTGAAATGTTCCACTATCAGTATTGAATGTCATGTTTTATATTTGCCTGTGTGTGAATCTTCTTAAAACTCGCTCTGCCAAGGTCCACTGTGTCAAAACTACCCGGATTTGGATCCATTCCCAGTAACAAACAGGGACTTTGTACCATCAGCAGTTTCCTGATACATGGTTCACATTCCAGTAATATTCCCTGGCATGCTTCACTTTCAGATTGTGTTAACCGCCATATGGTACGGTATTGCTTATCATTATACATATATATTATACCTGTGAGGTCACATCCATCGGTCACATCACCTTTCCGCTGCTTAGTTCCTTTCAAGTGAATGGGATTAAGCTGCAATACCAAGCACCACCACTATGCAATGTATGGCGCTATGACTGGTATATTATAAAGGGACTGCAGCTCGCATTAGATGGTCAGGGGTGCTGGGAGTCGGACCCCACCGGTCTGGTATTGATGACCTATCTTTTGACCACAACTCGGAGAACCCCTTTATTTTTAGAGACTCGTTAGTGCACTGCCCATTGGATTATTCACATTGTATTGCTCTTTATTTTATTATATTTATTCTTGGATCTTTGATCAAATACAGACATTTTGCAAATCTGAGAAACAGATGGTTCCATTGTTATTTGTTCTTTGTGTTTGCAGTGAATGTCCCGTCAACGACCATGAAAATGATGTCTACGTCAGCACCTATGGGTGATGATCACCTGCTGTTTATTTTCCTGCCTTTCAGATCTGTTCCACTAACCAAGAGCTGTGATCTGTGACCACCACTTAACTTCTGTATCATTTGGGTGTCTGAGATCCATGAGCAGAAGACTGCTGAACACATACTGAGGAAAATGAGCCTGAGGGTCATGCACACGACCGTCTGTATTTTGTTGTCCATAAATATGGATCGTCATAAAATACGGATGACGTCCATGTGACATCCGTGTTACATCTGTTTGCTTTGCGGATCCATTGTAACAATGTCTATCCTTGTCCACAAAACGGACAAGAATAGGACATGTTCTATACTTTTTGCAGCGCGAATATACGGAAACGGAAATGCATACAAAGTCTTTTCCGTTTTTTTGCGGACCGGTTGAAGTGATAAAATAAAAGGGAAAGGAAAGGGAAAAAAATATGTTCGTGTGCACGAGCCCTTAGGAGGCTGCTTTAAAGGGGACATCGCAAATGGGCATTCTCTGGTTCTATACCTTAGACTAGAGCTCCATGCCATCTGTCAGCAGATCTGTACCTATGACACTGGCTGACCTGTTACATGTGCAGCTGAAAGCATCTGTGTTGGTCCCATGTTCAAATGCGCCCACATTGCTTAAAAAAATGAAATTTGAATGTATGCAAATGAGCCTCTAGGAGCAACGGGGGCGTTACCATTACACCTAGAGGCTCTGCTCTCTCTGCAGCTGCTGCACTTTGATTGACAGGGTCAGGTGTGATGAGGATTTCCTTGCCTGTCCCTATCAATCAAAGTGTAGAGGGAACATTTCCCCTCCAGTGGCCGCTGAAGGTGAAACTTGTGGCCGCCGGTAAGCTCAGCAGCTCGACCTGATCACTGGGTCAGTTTTATTCTAAAGTGGGTCACTTGAGAAAGCAACCCCTTTAATTTCTCACTTTAGACATAGTGGGGCATCACTTAAAATACCTCAGTGCTGTTGAAGTGAAAGGTGCCAAGCTGTGACAGCATACCCACCTGTGGACAGGTATGGTATAGTCTTGAACAACGTCTTCAAGAACCCACTCTAAACCACACCGCCTTCAGAACGGACAGTAGGGTGGCTTGTGTGCAATGAAAGCCCCCAGCATATACGTCAAATTTATCCATAGGCTCCCAATACCTTGACAAGGCCAAGATTGTCCTCATCGGCCCTATTGGACTGGTATTCATATGTCTGCCTGCTGTTTAGGATAGTGTATGCCATCCTATACTGTGTGCTATTGTTTGGGCAGGCTATAGGCAAACTTTACCAGTGTATTCCCACACAGTGGCATGCATTGGAGGCATCTCTCATGAAATCCAGCATACACCCTATCATACACTATGTATGGCAGTGATCAGCAAGCTGTTGAAAAGCTACAGCTTCCAGTGCGACCCGTCCGCCATGCTGAGAGTTGTAGCTTTGCAATAGCTGGTGAGCTGTGTGAAGGAGTGTGCTATTTGTAAATTTATCCATGGAATTTATACTCCAAGAAGCAAATTGGTCTCGTACTGGAGTCTTAAGGCTTTATTACACTGGCTGATAATCTCTACCGAGTGTTCACATGAGTGTTTGTTAGTGATCATAATGCAGTGTAATAATGCTGCCAATTACCCGATAAATGAGCAAATGCAGTTCTGATTTTTAAGAATCTTAATAGCAATCTGCCGCCGCTAAACCACTAGACAGTATTGGGTCGAGTGATGGCATAGCGATCCCTCCTTCCCATGCTGCATGTAATAGCAGCAGTCCCCTCCGCTAGCTAGCAAGCGATTGCAGAGAGGAAATGCTATCCTCCCAACAATCTCTTGCTGATCTGCCCGTCTAAGGACTCATGCACACGACCATATCTATTTTGCCGTCCGCAAAAAATACAGATGACGCCCGTATGCATTCCGTATTTAGTGGAACGGAACAGCTGACCCCTATTAGAACAGTCCTATCCTTGTCCGTAATGCAGACAATAACAGGACATGTTCTATTTTTTTGTAGAACGGACATATGGAAACGGAGTAACTTCCATTTTTTTTGCGGACCCATTGAAATGTATGGTTCCACATATGGTTCTCAAAAAAACCCGGAACGGACACGAAAAGAAAATACGTTTGTGTGCATGAGCCCTAATACAGGCTTACTTTCTTAAAGGGTTTCTGTCACCAGTTTTTTTGGTATGAATCAGGCTGACATTAGATATGTGCTAATGTCACCTGATTCCAAATATATATGTTTTATTTACTGGTGCCCCCATTTTTATATAAAATGAACTTTTATTTTATGCTAATAAGGCTCCTAGGTGCAAGGGGCGTTACCCCTGCTCTTAGAGGCTCTGTTGATTGACAGGCCCAGGCAGAGAAGAAACACTCCATTCACCATAGCTTGCAAGGACCTTCAATGATGTCATGACCATGTGATCAGTCACATGGTTAGGATCACACAAACAGCCTGTCTCCTCCTAAACCATGTGACTGATCACATGGTCATGACATCATTGAAGGTCCTTGCAAGCTATGGTGAATGGAGTGTTTCTTCTCTGCCTGGGCCTGTCAATCAACAGAGCCTCTAAGAGCAGGGGTAACGCCCCTTGCGCCTAGGAGCCTTATTAGCATAAAATAAAAGTTCATTTTATATAAAAATGGGGGCACCAGTAAATAAAACAGATATATATTTGGAATCAGGTGACATTAGCACATCTCTAATGTCAGCCTGATTCATACCGAAAAAACTGGTGACAGAAACCCTTTAAGGGCTCATGCACACAAACGTATTTTCTTTCCATGTCTGTTGCAGTTTATTATTTTTTATTATTGTCCGCACTATGGACAAGGATAGGACTGTTCTATTAGGGGAGAGCTGTTCCGTTTCGCAAAATACGGAATGCACACGGACATCATCCTTATTTTTTGCGGACTGCAAAATACATACGGTCGTGTGCATGAGCCCTAATTCCGATGATCAGGCCACTAAAACACCCTGAAGTCTATGCTCCACCCTACTTTATCTATTTTCAGTATCACATGCATCCAGTGATGTACTTACCATGGAGTCAGACTATACCACTACTATGAACTCCTTCCCCTGTGTCGACATAGATCCATGATACTTCCTACAGTCACCACTAGGAGGAGCTCAGTGCAGTGAATGTACAGCTTCCACTGAATTCACTGGTACCTATAAATTCTCTAGTAGTGGCCCCCAGGCGGTCAGTTTTATTGTGTACTAATGGAAAGCAAGCAATTTACAGTTATATGGAGAGTTGTCTGTTATATAGAGAAATATAGTGTTCACAAAGAGCACCTCTAAAGTGATTTTTTTTTTTTATTATTATTATAAAAACTTATTACACTTAAAAAATCTAATATAATCCTTACAAATCTCCAGGGGGACATATGAGAACTGTGCACCCTCCTACATATATCCATGATTCTTTCTTGCTCTGGACTGTCGGCCATGATAAAATGTCTTGTTTGTCTTTAGTATTCAGCTGGGAACGGCCACATCTGCTGTTTATTCTAAAAAGAGATAAGTACAGTAAAATTGGAAAACTATGGAAAAGATTATGTAAGAGAAGAGAGATTATCTTATCCAATATTGTGTAATAAGGAAGGAAAATCAAGCAGTGAGGCCCATAGTCACCCATTATATACCCCTCAGAACCACACATATATAAAAACCCATGATAGACAGCACTAGCACGTCCATAGAGGCAGCAGTGTCTTCTGTGAGAGCCAGGCGACGAGCTCTATATAACATATCTCCCTCAGACAGAAGCATAGGGGGAATTTTAGTGGGTGCTGGTTATCTTAGACATGTCTAAGGCCTCATGTCACAGAGGATATATGACGACACACACACACCGCTCTGTACGATGTGCACATTTTATGTACCTCCATGCGATGCTACATTGGGTAGCAGCTTCTATTAGAGAATACTTCTAGGGATGATCGAAGCAAGCTTCGGAAGTTACATTCAAAGTTGCTTCGTTCATAACTTTGTATTAAGGCCTCTTTCACACGAACGTTGTGTTTTGCGGTCCGCGAATACAACGGATGGCATCCGTGTGCATTCCGTTTTTTGCGGAACGGAACAGCTGGCCCCTAATAGAACGGTACTATTCTTGTCCGTAATACCGACAAGAATAGGACATGCTCTATTTTTTTGCGGGCTACGGAACGGAGCAACGGATGCGGACAGCACACGGTGTGCTGTCCGCATTTTTTGAGGGCCCATAGAAATGAATGGGGAAATGAATCATGAAAAATGCGGATCGGAGCCCGCAAAAACAACGTTCGTGTGAAAGAGGCCTAATACTGATTTAAGGGCTCATGCACATGACCGTATGTATTTTGCGGTCTGCAAAACACGGATCCTCAAAAAATACGGATGACGCCCCTGTGCATTCCGTATTTTGCGTAACGGAACAGCTGGCGCCTAATAGAACTGTACTATCCTTGTCCGTAATGCGGATATGTCCTATTTTTTTTATTTTTTTTGTGTGGAACGGACATATAGAAACAGAATGCACACAGAGTAACTTCCGTTTTTTTTTTTTGGAGACTCATTGAAATGAATCGTTCCGCGTACAGTCCACAAAATAACGGAAAGAGAATATGTTCATGTGCATGAGCCCTAAGACTGGTACCTTGGAAACGAGGCCGAGTTCGGTTTTAAAGTGGTTTTCTACTTTAAAAATAAATAACTGAAGTTATTCAAAGAAGTCACGCACGACTTCGCAAATAACTCGTCGGAGTCCATACATTCTAAGACTGTACAGAGACGGATCTCTATCCGAAGTTATGAACAACGGTTGTAACATCTGAAGCTCGCTTCGCTCATCTCTAAATACTATCGTACATATGGCATCTATAGGAGCATGCTAAAATTTTCTGTTGAATTTGCGGAATCTGGCAAAAAATGCTTATACGTCTTTTTGATATCATACAGAGGTAGAGTAAAGGCCTCAAACGATTCTATATGTGTGCTAGAGCTCTGTTCAAACTGAGCCATCATACAGCTATATGTGTTAGGCCTAAATTTAAAGAAGCATTCCATTTTTAAAATTTTACATATATTATTCACATACCTCCAGTGTTCTAGCAGCTTTAATTTGTTACACCCTAACTCTCTCCTGTGTGACTGACTTCCTGTGAACTACAGAATAGAAGAAAAAAAGAACAAGCACGCCATAGTGTAAAACTGTACTTTAAAGGTATAAGAGCGCTTCCCTGATGTAGAATAAATAAGGATAAGATATCCACGTAGAAATCTTAGGGAATGGCGTTCCAGGTGCAGTCTGGAAGTAGGCTGCAGCTTGCTCTGTGCGATCCCCAGATGGTGATCCCCAATTGAAGATAATGAAGATAAAAGGTAATTACAGATTCAGGAAGCTGACGTTCCAGGGTAAAATGACAATTTATTAACAAAAATGTAAAAAGCACAACATGTTATGCTGATGGTTTGCCAAATTCCTCAGGTGTAGATAAAACGGCAGGTATACAGTACAGACCAAAAGTTTGGACACACCTTCTCATTCAAAGAGTTTTCTGAATTTTCATGACTATGAAAATTGTAGATTCACACTGAAGGCATCAAAACTATGAATTAACACATGTGGAATTATATACTTAACAAAAAAGTGTGATAATGTGTGAAAATATGTCTTATATTCTAGGTTCTTCAAAGTAGCCACCTTTTACTTTGATTACTGCTTTGCAAATAGCCCTTACACAGCCTGGAGGTGTGTTTGGGGTCATTGTCCTGTTGATAAATACAGTAAATGATGGTCCAACTAAACGCAAACCGGATGGAATAGCATGCCGCTGCAAGATGCTGTGGTAGCCATGCTGGTTCAGTATGCCTTCAATTTTGAATAAATCCCCAACAGTGTCACCAGCAAAGCACCCCCACACCATCACACCTCCTCCTCCATGCTTCACGGAGAGAACCAGGCATGTAGAGTCCATCCGTTCACCTTTTCTGCGTCGCACAAAGACACAGTGGTTGGAACCAAAGATCTCAAATTTGGACTCATCAGACCAAAGCACAGATTTCCACTGGTCTAATGTCCATTTCTTGTGTTCTTTAGAAACCAGTGTCAGACAGCTGCTGCCAAGGCTAATAAGAAAATGGGTTGCATCAAAAGAGGCATAGATGCCCGTGATGAGAACATAGTCCTGCCACTTTACAAATCACTAGTCAGACCACACATGGAGTACTGTGTACAGTTCTGGGCTCCTGTGAACAAGGCAGACATAGCAGAGCTGGAGAGGGTTCAGAGGAGGGCAACTAAAGTCATAACTGGAATGGTGGACTACAGTACCCAGAAAGATTATCAAAATTAGGGTTATTTACTTTAGAAAAAAGACGACTGAGGGGAGATCTAATAACTATGTATAAATATATCAGAAGTCAGTACAGAGATCTCTCCCATGATCTATTTATCCCCAGGACTGTGACTGTGACGAGGGGACATCCCCTGTGCCTGGAGGAAAGAAGGTTTGTACACAAACATAGAAGAGGATTCTTTACGGTAAGAGCAGTGAGACTATGGAACTCTCTGCCTGAGGAGGTGGTGATGGTAAGTTCACTAAAAGAATTTAAAAGGGGTCTGGATTAGAGTTGAGTGAACGTGCTCGTAACGAGCACTGTAGTGCTCGGATCCCCTGCGCTCGCATGGCCGCAGGCATCTGGATCCGTCCTTACTGTGAGTCAATGGGTGCGGAGCTGGATGGCTGCGCCCATGCGAGCGCAGGGGATCCGAGCACTACAGTGCTTGTTACGAGCACGTTCGCTCAACTCTAGTCTGGATGTATTTCTGGAGTGTAATAATATTACAGGTTATAATTACTAGAGATGGGTTGTTGATCCAGGGAGTTATTCTGATTGCCTGATTTAGTCGTGAGTCATCCTGATTGGATACTTCATCCGAAGTCA
Organism: Rhinella marina; assembly: GCA_900303285.1. Lineage (NCBI taxonomy): Eukaryota > Metazoa > Chordata > Amphibia > Anura > Bufonidae > Rhinella > Rhinella marina. Next base: position 180,891 of record ONZH01018082.1, read on the forward strand.
CTTCGTTCAAGACTTCGGAATAATACTGTCTGGAGATCCGTCTCTGTACAGTATTAGAATGTATGGCCTCCGATGAGCCAAAGTAAGTTATTCGCGAAGTCACACGTGACTTCGTTAAATAACTTTGGTAGTTGATTTTAAAAGTGGAAAACCACTTTAGTTGAAACCAAACTCAGCTTCGGTTCCGACTAGTACCTCAGAACCGAAGGCGAGTTTGGTTTCAACTTTTAAAGTGGTTTTCCACTTTAAAAATCAATTACCAAAATTATTTAACGAAGTCACGTGCTACTTCACAAATAACTTACTTCAGCTCATCGAAGCCGGTACATTATAATACTGTACAGAGACGGATCTCCGTACAGTATTATTTCGAAGTTTTGAACAAAGCGACTTCGGATGACGCATCTGAAGCTCACTTCCCTCAACACTAGTTGTAATGGGATGACACCTGTTGTAAAATAAAAACTTTTAAAAGAAATGGTTCATTGCTATATAATCTTGCAAAATCGCGGGATACGCTATGGTCCATTTTTTTTATATTTAATGTTGAAACAATGAGTATTCAGGTGTGACCGTACAGTTGTATGGTGCGTCCAACATATTGTAGCCTGCAAGGGCATAGTAACATATAAATGGAATAGTCACTGGCACAAGTAAGATATTGGGAAATCTGAAATCTTTCTTTAGTGACAGGGCATTTGCTATGAGGGCACTGCATAAACACTGAGCTCCACCTTGTTTAACATTGCCTGGTTGGCTGGTAATTTCCTTTAGACCACTTGGTGCCAATATATTCTTAAGGTTTTCTCCCCTTTTTTGAATGTCTGTTTTGGTTTGGGGGAATGGTTTGAGAGAAGATGGGGTCCTTAATTAAAATATGCCAATTTTGTATTTATTGTCTATTTTGCCTGCAAGTTCTCTATCTGTAATTTATTGCACCTTGATTGGTACCACCCCCTAATCTCCATGTATGTGCATATATACCTGTAGCTACACCTAAGGAAGCTGACAGAACCACTGCCATTTTACCCTGGAACGACAGCGCCCCAAATCTGTTATCTATTATCTTTATTGTGAATTACAGGATAACATCATCACCAATCAAATCCTTCCTGGCAGCTCTCAGCCCCCCCCCACTCCTTCCATGTTCTTATGCATATCTCTGTATTCTGTTGAAGATATAGGGGTAGATTTATCATTCCCTTGCGCCTGAAAAGTGGTGTTAAAAAGTTGCAGGTGTGACTTTTTGAAAAATTGTCACATCTCCCCTTTTTCGCCTTCCTTGCCACTTTTCTAAAAGGGGGAGTGGCAAGGGCAGGGAAGGGAGGAGGATGTGCCTAATTTATGATGAGTAGGGGCGGATTGGCCATAGACATTACAGGGAAATTTCCCGGTACCCTCCTCACAGCCAAACAGTGGAAGTTTTGGGAATGTATTTTGTGCTGCTGATAATATGTTGTGATGGACTGTGGTATTTGGCTCTGTTGGGGTGATATAATGTACCACAATATGCTACTGCTGGCCCGGCCTTCCATCAATTTGGACCCAACTACAAAATGGGGCCCTTTTTTAGTATTTTTTCCAGGGCCATTTCAACTTCCCAGTCCGCCCCTGATGATGATGCGTGTGCCTCATCATAAATTAAGTGTATCCTCCAGCTTCACAGGCGATTTAAAGACAGACTAAGAAAGCGCCAGTCTTGATAAATCTCCCCCATAATGTCTCCCTTATTGGATGGACCAACAGTGCAGATATATAGTAGGTGAGTGTATACAGTGATTAGCTGCAGTTATATAAACCTCCTGATTCACACTGCCTTTCTGTACTACCTGTGTGTGCTGACTCTCCAGTGTAGTTCTGTGATATGAAGCTTCACACTGGTCTCCCTGCATGTTAGAGCTAACAGGTGAGAGAGAGACGGCAGGCACAAACTGCATCACATAGGAGAATATAGAGACCCTGCAGTGTGAGGGGACCGCAGCTGTGCCACTACTTTTTCATGGCTGCCCTCAGAGGACACAGAGCAGTGCAGAGTGATGAGATTCCATCCCCTCTGTCTCTGTAGAGCCAGGTATGATGGGAAATGTAGGATTCATTTGGAAAGCCATATCTCAGGGGAGAAGCAATCAAGATGACTGACAACCCACAAATTACACATCAAATAAACCAGGTATACACCAGAGCCTCTGTCTTATTCTTTAATAATGGCCTATCCTGCACTATATAGACAAATAAAAAAAATCCAAGAGTGCTTCTTCAAAGGGGTTATCAGAGATTTTTATATTTATGGACTATCCTCAGGATAGGTCATCAGTATCAGAGCAATGGTGGTCCAACTCCCAGCAACTCCACCGATCAGCCTCCAGTGAGCTCTGCGGTGTCTTCCAAGGCCAGTGATGTCATGTTCATCAGCCGCATGGCCTAGGTGAGTCTCAGTCCTATTCAAGTGAATTGGGCTGAGCTGCTTTACGAAGCAAAGACGCAATCCACTGGACAATGCTGTACTTGGTAAGCTACAAGAAGGCCACAGCAACCCGCCTTCTCAAACAGCTGATTGGTATGTGGTGCCGGGTGTTGGACCCTCCATGATCACATACTGATCTCCTATCCTGAGAATAGGTCATCAATATACCTAGTAACAGGTTGGGTTGGACATTTGTCATCTATGATGTGGATAGGTGATAAATCTCTGATCAATGAGGGCCCCATCAATGGAACCCTTAGTCATCACTAGACGACCACAGTGAGGAGTTTGGAAGGAGCAGTGGTCCGGCATGCACACTACTGCTCTATCCATTGATGGAAACAGATGAGTCAATCTCATAGAAGAGAATGGAGCAGTAGACTGGAAAGCACACTACCAGGGGCGGACTGGGAAGTTAAAATGGTCCTGGAAAAAATGCTAAAAAAAGGCCCCATTTTGTAGTTGGGTCCAAATTGATGGAAGGCCGGGCCAGCAGTAGCATCTTGTGGTACATTATATCACCCCAACGGAGCCAAATACCACAGTCCATCACAACATATTACCAGCAGCACAAAATACATCCCCAAAACTTCCACTGTTTGGCTGTGAGGAGGGCCCAGGCGGCCCCTTGGGCATCGGCCCATCGGGAAATTTCCCTGTAAGGTCTATGGCCAATCCGCCCCTACTGTTCTATTCAGAGAAGGGAGCTCTTGGTCACCCATTGGTGGAGATTAACAGGGGCCTCAGCAGTCAGACCCCTGGTGATCCAATATTTATCATTTATTCTGTGGATAGGTGATAAATACACTCATTGACACAAAAAAATCGCACTAAGACAGATTTGATGGAATTAAATGAAATCTTCTATGTGTGAATGTAGTGATGATATATGTAAGTGACTACAGTATTAGACCGAAAGGATACATTTATTGGGAAAAACTGTACAATAGAAAGGAAGCTTTAAGACCATGTTGTGCTGCCTGGATATAATATGAGATACGGTTGGGCATGGAGGCATACAGGTTTGGTATGGTATCCTGCAGCACATTTGCCCACTGTTGTTTGCAGCTCTGCCTGTAGATCTTGCACTTTCATAGATTGACGAAGCTGGCGTCTGAGCTGGTCCCATAAGTGCTCAATTGGCCATAATTATGGAGGCCAAGGTAGTGTTGTAATATGACGGAGACATTCATGGGAAAGCTGTGTGTGGGCGATCATCGTCCAGTTGGAAGTCCTGCCATGAAATGCAACACATGTGGCCGCAGGATGTCCTGCACATAACACTGAGCTGAGCTAGTGGTGACCGAAGGAGATTATATATAATGGCTCCCCAGATAATAACACCAGCAGTTGGGGCAGTGTGTGGCTCCACAGCAAAGGCAAGATTGAAGCACTGACCACTATACTTGAACCAGACCAGGAGCGGCCAACCTGCGGCTCTCCAACTGTTGCAAAACTACACTCCCACCATGCCCTGCTGTAGACTGATAGCTGAAGGCAGTCTGGGCATGCTGGGAGTTGTAGTTTTGCAACAGCTGGAGAGCCACAGGTTGGCCATCCCTGAACCAGACCATCATGGGATCCCCAACTGAAACTGGATTCATCGCAAGATGGTACGGTTCCAGTCCATATTAGTCCAGGTTTCTCAATTCACGACACCCCTGCAAATGAAGGTGATGGTGGTTGGCTGTCAATGGCAGGACACGTAATGGGCTCTGTGACAGCAAATTTTCTCCTGCTAAGCAGAAGAAGGGGGTGTAATGAAGGTGCCACCTGTGGCTGGATGGTGGACAACTTAACTGGGAGCTGCTCATTCTTGTTGGAGGATTAAATTATCCTCTCTAATAGTGATCTGTCTGGGCTGTCCAGAGACTGTTCATCATGTGTGCGTGCAATTCGTCAGCACTGCCTAAATGGTGGGCAATTTGTTGAAACAACCACCCTGCTTCTCTCAGTCCGATGATGCGACGCCTCCCATAATCTTTCAACTGGCAAAATGTCTTTAAGTGCGATGCAGAGGCATGTCTATCAGTCAATGATCTCTCACCAAGAGGTACACTACTCAAAAGTAGCCTCTGAGAGCTTTTTTTTTTATAGCGCAGTACGGAAGCACTTTTGCACTCCTGTGGCATGACCCAGTGTCTAATCACCTCTAATTATTCACATATCTGCCTGAGACATAACTGGATGCTGAGTTTTGCAGCAATTTCTATCTGGGTAGGTTATATATTTTTTTTTTGTCAATGAGTGTACTTTCCAGGGGATAAACCAAACCTTAAAATCTGCAAATGGTCTTAATTTCTGTAGCAGTGAGTGGTTGGATGGGATTAATAACCCCTCCTTTCCACAGGAGCACATGGTGGGCAGGGGAGGGGGGTCTGGCTGAAAGGCCCCTATTTGGAGGCCTTTCAGCTGGAACTCCCCCCCCTCCCCATGTTGTGGGACGATTTTTGAGAATCATACATACCTGCCCCCCACCGCAGGGTTTTGGCTCTTTCATTCCCCATTGCTGTGCTCTAGTGCCACTTGCCAATATCCAGTTTGACTTGTGTCAGTGCCGCAGTGGTGACTTGTCGCCCATGGATCGAGTGACCCATTGATGTGGCGCATGGGGGGCACATCACCACTGCAGCTAATCATTGGCTGCAGCTGCACTCATGGCCCCCATCAAACCGTATGTTGACAAGCGGGACCAGAGTTCCTCAGCGGGGTGGGGAGCCAGTAAAAATGCTTGTAAGGTGGTGGTGAGGTCTGGCCTAAAGGCCCTCTAAGGTGGATAATGCATTGAAGTCCTGGAAAACCCCAGTAAATGGTTTCAGATGCTAATTATCTTACTTACTAATAACATATTAATCAGAATGCACTTAGTGGCTCTTGTCATCTAGTGTCTCAGCCACACAGAAATTTGTAGAGAGAAGTTCTTGCTTTTGTGATTTTATTTTTGTGAGGTATTCTGCCCTGTGCAGAGCACTAAGGGGCCGATATGTATGGAGGCATGGGCTACTGTGTGGCCACTGGGAGGTATCTGTATTCGGTAGATTGCTTCCTGTAATATCTCGTCAGCACCAGTGCTAATATGGCGACATTGACCACCAGAACAGAGATGAGCACAACATATAAGCTGCCTTGGTCTGACTTGACAGGTTCTTCTTTCTTTTCACTGATGGAACCTGTAAAAAGAATCAAGACCCTTAGAAGATCTTCTTGGTGAATGCATGTACATGACATGATACATTTCATTCTCTACTAACATGGTTTGGTTCTACTGCTCATACATAGTCCAATTAGGCCCATATGATGGGAATTATTGAGCGCTTCTGGCAAAATTTTGCACATGATTTCCTAACCACCTAATCACCTGGAGATGGAATATTTTGTATTGACTTCTCTTTTTTTTAGAAAATGAAAGGTATGGATTACCATCACAGCAGTGTCCTCTCCTCCAAATGTTGTAAAGCTAAAACTTTAGGCATGCTTTAAGGGCCTGAGGACAGGGAATCGCATCATGCTCCAATTCCAGGCCAATTGTGTGGCTGCTAAATGGGGACAGGGATGTAAGGTAGGTTGTAGAGACTTCAGGAACCTAAAGATGTCCGTACAAATTCAATAGTTGTTGGCTATGGTGGGTCATTTGTGACTGTAGGCTGCTGGAGTGTGTGGCTGGGCATGTGCTATTTAAATACAGGGTAAGGGCAGCAACTTAAATCTTTACCCCAGGTAAAAGGAATCTAAGGTATACCTCTCCTTGTGCAGTACCCTAGACTTAGGGGTATCTGCAAAGTTTGGGTTTGTAATGTAATATTTTAAATGTTTTTGACCTGTTATGCACTGTTAAACCAGCAGGTGGCATATGGGTGGCACTAGGAATGGAGCTAACCCCTCTATACCTGCCACCTCTTGATAGTAGTGGCCTGGTCCGACTTCCTTCAGCAGGGAGAGTTAGCTTGGCAATTCTGTAGTGAGGGAGCATCTGATCCATCTGTTCTCGCTCCAAGGGCCTTAAGGACTAGTCCAGCTCATTTGTGAGAACTACTACTCCAGGGAGACAGCAGGGTCCCAGGCCACAGAAGTTCTTCAAGCTACAGTGTTTACAGTCAGCAAAGTGATTAGCACTAAAGCTATACAGACTCCACTGCAGGTAAGGGGAAACGTGTTAAGACACCCATCATCACAATGCAAGACAATCACACTCACAAACCTGCATTTCACGGTGGACACCTATAGCCTTAAGGGGAACCTGTTAGCTCCGAAACACCCCCTGAACTAGAGTAAGAGATGTATAGTGTAAGTGATGCTGAATCCGATTATGTAAGTTTTATCTTCATACTCACTTCCATTCTGACGCTGTGCTCCCACAAACTGGCAGTAAAATACATTGAGAGAACTCTTCTTTGAGTCCTCTCCATTATGTGAGTGAGCACCGGAGTCCTCTGGGTGCATTTTATTGCTGGTTTGTCAGAGCACAGAGTCAGAATGCAAGTGAGTATGAAGATAAAAACTACATAACCGTACTAGACGTCACTTACACTATACAACACTTACTCTAGTTTGGAGGGTGTTTCAGAGCTGACAAATTCCCTTTAAGTGCCAGACTATTGCTGTTAGCAAGAGAATCAGGAAAGAGAGACTTTTGTTGGCTGGTATACTCAGAGTGCCATTGTCAGCCACATACGTCATCATCATAGAGATTGCACTTTGTGTAAACTACTGCTGGATGTACTACAGCTTACGCTTTAGGGCTCATTCAGACGGCAGTATGAATGAGTCTGCATCCATTCCGCAATTTTGCGGAACGGGTGCGGATCCATTCATTTCAATGCGGCCGCAAAAGATGTTCATGGTTCTGTTCTGCGGCTCCACGGAAAAGATAGAACATGTCCTATTCTTGTACGTAATTGAGGACAAGAATAAGCATTTTCTATTATGGGTCCGCTTCAGTGTTTTGCGGATACGCAAATTGCGGACCTGAAAAGCATTATGGCCACCTGAATGGGCCCTTACATGTAGTAAAGAGAGACTTTTGTTCTTTTACTTCAGGGCTGATTCCTTATACCATTTTTTCACTACACCGATCCCCAGGAAGCGACGACTTGAGGCGGTACACTGTGACACAACATCTCATCAGGGCCACTACCACTCCTATCTTCTGCACAAGGGTTTGCTGCACTTGGCTGGTGTATGTTTTAAAGTGGTGAAATGTGCCAAGAGGGCATCTGAGGGTGACCGACTGAGAGAAGTGCGGTGAATAATAAGGTTGCAGTTGACCCATTTAACCAGTGACCGGTAGATGATTTGCCTCTGGCTCGAAAAAAAAGTAGCTCATACACTAGAAACTTTTGCTCACCCGCATTGTAGGACATCTCACCTGCAGCTTCTGATTCACTGTGACGCTTGAGACGGATGGGTCCAAGCACCGCATTAGTTTTCCATTCCTTGGATCCCAGATCTCTGCGCTGACGTGTGATACACCCCTTGTTACAGCGGGATTCAGGGTCATTGATGTCACATATTATTAGCCGGCACTGGAGATACACAGAGGTATGTGCATTCAGGAACTTGAAGGCATTAAAGCTGAACTGGGCAAATCCACTGCCAGAATTGAGGTCCTGGTAAGTGTTGTCTTTTGTACATCTGTAATAGAAATGAGTTCACATGGAGAAATATTAAAGGGATTGTCCAGAATGAGGAAAAGGGATCTGATTTTTTTTCCCTGCAGAAACAACACCACAACTGTCCATTGTATCTGGTATTGCAAGCATTCCCCATTCAAGTAAATGGGGCCGAACCTTCATACCAGATACAACCAGTTGACCGACAATGCTGTGTTTCTCAGAAAAAAAAAAATCTGATGATTTTTCCTAATTTTAGTCAACCATTTTTTAAAACCATGAGCTCTGGAGCTTCTCTTCTTACCCGCTTCTGATAAGATCGTAATTAGGAGCTTGGAAATCTGCATTGGGGGAGGCAAAGCAGGTATCTACAAGTACAGTGAGGTCTTGGTCCTGGGTCTTTACTGAAGCCTCAATGTATACTGGCTCATTGAGGTCGATGAGGTAAGGAGAGTCCAGCACTGGAGTGGTGAAATCCTGTGATGTATAGAAGGCCAAGCTGGCTTCATATTTCCCATTCTCGTGTAGGCTTTGGATGATGTCATCCCGCGTCATGTACATAATCTCTGCTGTAGCGTTATTGTCCAGCTCACAGGTTACAATGATCTCCAACCTGTTAAGTCTAGTGATCACGCCACTGCTTGGTTTAGCAGAGATTGTATTGGTGTAATAAATGAGGTTGTCCTCTACCTGGGAAAAGGACAGAGAACACGTCAATAGAAAGGGAGCATCAGTATGAATATGTTTTCTATGGCTATATTTCGTTATCAAAGAGTGGTGTCATCTCAAGTATTGGTAGCATGTTGCTAGGATATGTCACAAAGTGAAAAAGAACAGCCACCCTCCATTCATTTCAATGGGTGTACCATAAATATCTGCTCGTTTTTGGAAGTCCCACAGATAGGGAGTGCAGTTTGCTCTCCTTTACTTTGCTGCTGTCTACAGATAGCTGCAGGTCCCATAGGACATTGTTGTCATATGATCCAGGGATAGCTAACCTTGGACACTCCTACAAGTAAGTGTACATCTTGGGAGTCGTAGTTTTACCACAGCTGGAGTGCCGGAGGTTAGCCATCACAGGTCCTATGTGGTGTAACTCACCCTTTTGTATTTTATTTATTTTTTACTGGAGCACTTGTTTCTTCCCTTTCTGTGGGTGTGCAGCAGCTCATCACATGGAACAATCAAGCACCTGCATCTCCCAGGAGCGCTGTCCCAGTCAGCTCAGCACTGCCCACATAGCTAGGGATGAATACATGAAAATTAGTCCGTCACTAAATGTAGGAGAAGGTAGACCACAAGGACAAACAGCAGGGAATGCTACTAGAGAGAAAAATGTATTGTACATAAAAAAAACCTCACAATATTTTTATTGCATAGCAGAAAGCTCTGAAGGACCTGTCTTGTTGTGCATTACACAAACAGCCCATTGACTTGAATGGGTACCATGTAATGCTTAAATTCTCCTGTGGTGGCGCTGCAGGGAAACAGAAATCTAACTGCCAGGTTTCAGTCCAGGTTACAGCTGATCGCTGGAAGTGACGGCAGAAGGACACTTAGTAATCAGCTCATTGTCAATGGATCCTTCTGACAAGTGTTGATTGTCCGAAGTGGAGAACCTTGGAATTGCTGTGACTTGACATGTTTACTTGAGATTTCCCCCCGGTATTACGCTTTATTACCGCATTTCAAAAAGTTGCTTACGTTATTTGATCCTAATGTTTTTTAATCCCCAGATACAGTGCCACTCCTGTCCTTGGGATGCATTTGGGATTGCAGTGTATAAACATTAAGGGGGTCATGTACTATCCAGAAATACGCCTATATTAGGCTTTTTTCTGGCACAGATTGCGGCGCAAAGGTTATGCGAGTTTACCCTGCTCACGCCAGGTCTAAAAAAGGGGGTTTGGAAGGGGACGGACGGACAGGCTTGTCTCATTAATCATTTCCTACACCTGTCCTAGGCGTAGAAAGCGGTCTACATGTAAGATAGCTCGGAAGCTGTCTTACATTTAGACTGGCGCTGGATAGGCCAAAGTGATGTACAGGTCAGAGCCCTTTCATAACTTTAGCGCTGCCAGCACAGGGGCTTATTAAGACTGGTGTCTAAAACTCCGGTCTTAATATATGACTCTCTAAATATGGAGATTAATCAAAGTGGTGGAAAGGAAAACAGGCTTAGTTGACCACAGCAACCAATCAGATCTTACCTTTCATTTTTCAGAGCTCCTTTGGAAAATGAAAGGTGGAGTATGATTGGTTGCTAGGGGCAATTAAGCCAGTTTTCCTTTACAACCAATTTTATAAACTTCCCCCATTTTCTTGAACGGAACTAGTGCTCTCATTAAGAGAAACAAAATAAGAGTATTGAAGGTTTGATACCTTTTAATGGCTAGCAAAAAATAAAAGTAATGATGTTACATAGCGAGCTTTCAGGACATCACCAGTCCCTTCCTCAGGCGTACTACAAGAATATATGAAGAAACAGCAATATATGTACAACTGGCATATTTAATCTATTTCATTTAATGTTTGTGTGTGTGTCGTTAAAAGATATCGAGAGTGACCTCTACAGCACCCCGACTCCTTAGCAATGACCTTCCCCCACAGTGCTCTGTCTCCTTAAAATGGGACCTCCATAGCAGCCCACCCCCTTCACTCTGACCTCCATAGCAGCCTGAACCTTTAACAGTGAGTTTCACAGCACCTCACCCCCTTAACAGTGACCTCTACAGCACCCGCCCCTTATCACTGACCATAGGTTACAGTCCCCTTAACTGACCTCCACCAGAATTTGTATTCCCAAATTCTTCTGGCTCTTTGGGATTTGAAGGTACCATTTAATATGAGAACACATGAAAGTTCTCATATTAAAAGATAACTTCAAATTCCAAAGAGCCAGAAGAATTTGGGAATACAAATTTATAACACTGTTTGAATACTGTACTGAATTTATCCCCGGGTTTTATAACACACTGCAAGATCTAAAGAGTCTTCTATAGACATAGTGGGGGCACCAGGTCTTTGAGATAACATCATTTTAGAGACCATAAAACTTTCACACCCCTTATCTGTAAGATAATTAAGGACTCATTGTCAAGATCTTTGAAATTCTGTTGTTTTTCAAATGTCCACTCATCCTCCCATGTCTCTGTTCTTATTGTATAGATATATTGCTGTTTCTTCATATATTCTTGAAGTAAGTCTGATGAAGGGACTGGTGATGTCCCGAAAGCTCGCTATGTAACATCAGTACTTCTATTTTTGTTAGCCATTAAAGGGAACCTGTCACCTCAAAACACAAAAAAAACTGCCAGCATTACCTTAAACTCGGGTCCAGTGTGTAACTAATGATGCTTTTCATCCATTTCAGTGATTCCTCTAACCGTCAGAAAAAGACTTTTTTATCCCCATGAGTGCGCACTTTGCAGTCAGCTTGAAGTCAAGGAGGCAGCGGCCTCCTTGCTTCAAGTCAAGTAAAGCACCACCCCTCTTCTTCTTGATTGACATCCTTCCTTTGGGCCGGGGATCGCGTGCGCGGTGCGCTCCTTGTTCCTGCGCGATCCCGGGTCCGGCTCTCCAGCTTGCAGGCTTTCTTATGCGCACTGCGCATGCCCCAGCAATTCAAACGAGCGCGCGTACAAGCGCCCACCGTCCCCGCACGGACGGACGCACGCCTGCCTGATCGCTCGTACGCTTGCTCGTCTGAATTGCTGGGGCATGCGCAGTGCTCATAAGAAAGCCTGCAAGCTGGAGAGCCGGACCCGGGATCGCGCAGGAACAAGGAGCGCACCGCGCACGCGATCCCCGGCCCAAAGGAAGGATGTCAATCAAGAAGAAGAGGGGCGGTGCTTTACTTGACTTGAAGCAAGGAAGCTGCTGCCTCCTTGACTTCAAGCTGACTGCAAAGTGCGCACTCATGGGGATAAAAAAGTCTTTTTCTGCCGGTTAGAGGAATCACTGAAATGGATGAAAAGCATCATTAGTTACACACCGGACCCAAGTTTAAGGTAATGCTGGCAGTTTTTTTTGTGTTTTTGAGGTGACAGGTTCCCTTTAAAAGGTATCAAACCTGCAATACTCTTATTTTGTTTCTCTTAGGCCCCATTCACACGACCGTATTATTGCGGGTCCGCATTATTGCGGACCCGCAATAATACGGGGGCTGCCCGGCGTGTGTTCCGCACCGCTCGGAACACACGCCGGGCGTCCCTATTCAAAATGCCTATACTTGTCCGTGCATGCACACAAGTATAGGACATGCTTCATATTTTTCAGTGGAGCCACGGCACGGAGCTAGGCTCCCCGCTCCCATAGAAGTGAATGGGGCAGCATCTATTCCGCAATATTTCGGAATAGATACGGCTCCATTCATACGGTCATGTGAATGGGGCCTTAATGAGAGCACTAAACTAGTTTTCTATTGGCTAACACGGTACCAGACTTTTCCCTTTTTCTTTTGACTTGAATGGAACTGAGATGCAATACCAGACATGACGCAAAAGGTACATGAGATTTATAAGATCTCATTCACTTTGCTGGCACTGTATTATGCTGTGCTTTTTTTCCCAGATGAGATTTTGTGCTGTAAAAACCACATGTAATCCGCAACGTGTGCAAGGAGGAATGGGAGTAAATTTGGAATGTGTAAGTCCTTGTCTCACCTTTTTAACCGTGCCGCATCCATAGTATGGCACCTCAAATACCAAAGGATCGGCTGACTGAGCGACACAGGAAGGATCGATTAGTGTCAGGTCAGAGGCGCTGTACCCCAGAGAACCGATAAAACCTGGATTGAGAACAACCAGCATGGAGTCGCCCGAACAACTCAAGGAGCCTGCAAGAGAACACAGATCCCAGAAATTATTGGTTCAGTCAATACAAGAGGTAACGAGTCCTGTGAGGGGAATAAAGTCCTGATCCTTTAATTTGTAGTACTTCTAATAGTTTACAGGAAGGGTAAGTAAGGCTGGATTCAGATCACCGCTATTTTTCTGTTCTTCTGATCCATAAGAAGAACAGAAAAGTAAAGAAAAAAATGGTTCCTGTAAAAAAATACGAAAACAAAAAACGGATCCTGAGGATCTGTTATTTTAACCCTTTTGGTACCTGTGCCGTACATGCGTACATACGGCGCGGGAGCAATAGGAAAACATGGCGCCGTATGTACGCATGTATGGCACAGGTACCAAAAGGGTTAAAATAACAGATCCTCAGGATCCGTTTTAATGCCGATCGCTGTAATTAAAGCCTTTAGATTCCGGTATTGTTACCGGCATCCCTGGCAGCCAATGTAGATGCCGGTAATTGGTTTGAATGCGCTCAGCCTTGCTGAAGAGGCTGAAAGCATTCAAACTGCAATTCTAATTTTGGCCACCAGATGGCAGGCCAACATAAGAAATCTATCTATCTATCTATCTATCTATCTATCTATCTATCTATCTATCTATCTATCTATCTATCTAATATCTATCTATCTCATATCTATCTATCTCATATCTATCTATCTATCTATCTATCTATCTATCTATCTATCTATCTATCTATCTATCTATCTATCTATCTATCTATCACAGCAGGCCTATATGTGCTAGTTTGATGCTGTGATATTATGATAGGTCATTGTGATAAGAAGAAATATAGTAATCAGTGATGGCAGCCCAAGACAAGGTTGTAGGTCTCCTCTGTAACATTGTAGTCTGAAGGCCATGTAAAGTCTGCACAAGGAGTATCTGACATTTGTCCCTGTAATGATCTCCAGTCTAGCACCCCCCTCCCCCACACTGGGCATCAGTCACCGCTACATATAGATGAAGTTGACAGAAGTCAGACTTTACACTTCTCCTATAGATTGCGTGCACCGTCTCAGTACTTACTGTCGCTGGATTCAGGTAATGCTGAATATTTAACAGAGAAACCAAAATACGGAGTTTGCATAATCTGCGCTAAACAGCAAGGTCAAAGAATTGGAAGTGGTCTGCAGCTCTGCAGTTGTCCGACCGCACAGGACATTCAGGAGAGGTGCGTTAGTGTCTGGACCATCGTAGACCGCAACAAAGTCAAAGCGACAGAGCGCATCAACTTCTACACTGTATCAGGGAAACAAAATAAGAGAATAACAACAATTAAAATGTCAGCAAATTACAATGGATAAAGCTGGAAAAGGCCTCATGCACACGACCATAACGTCCATGTCCGATGGGCATATTTTGTGGATCACACTAGTGGACCCATTCAATTCTGTGGGTCCCCAAAAAATGCAGACAGTGCATGGATGTTATCCATGTGCTGTCCACATCCGTGTAGGTGTTTCAGAAATTATAGAACATCTACTGTTCTGGTCCATAGCCAGTTCTGATAGAAAAATGCGGCATGCACATGGCCAGTATCCGTATTTTATGGATGTGCGGTTTGTGAACTGCGTAATGGATATAGTTTTGTGCATGAGGCCTAAAGCGGATCTGACACTTCTCACATTTCTGTTTTTGTATCTACTTGCATCCCCTATGAAATAACAACTCTTAAGCATCTGTTATCATCTGTACTCTATGTTGTCTCTATTATTCCTTCTAGAAGTTTAATAAAAAAAGATATAACTGGGTGGTACCAGTTATGGGCGTGTCCATTTATAGTCTAACACTATCCAATCAGTGCTGCCAATGTGAAACTGTGCAAGGATCCACCCCCAACTGGCAACACCCATTTTTGCCTTTATTCAAGAACTTCTAGCAGGAATGATAGAGGAACAGCACAACATAGAGTCATAAGAATATATGCTCCAGAGTTGTCATTTCATGTGGAATATAATTATTTCCTAAAACAGGCATGTCAGGAGTGATGATAGGTCTTCTTTAAAAGGAGAGTATGCTTTTGCAACCAAGTTTTTTTTTAATTGCCTCAGGATTTCTAAAGTAAAAAAATGAAGCAAGAATTTGAATAGTCTTGATTAAAAACATGTGTCTCCATGTCTACAGACTAGAAAAGAAAGGTCTGTGTGAGTTTAGCCACATGTGTAAAGGGTTCCTCTCACTTCAGCAAATGGCATTTATCATGTAGAGAAAGTTAATACAAGGCTCTTACTAATGTATTGTGATTGTCCATATTGCCTCCTTTGCTGGCTTGAATCAATTTTCCATCACATTTTACACTGCTGTTATCCAGGGTTTACGGCCACCGCTGCAGCACAGATACGAGGTGGCCGAGATGTCTGCTGCCATGGTCCTAGCCACCGGAGAGGCCTTTTTTCTATACTGTGCAAGCACGACCACCACTGCTGGATTGCAGGGTGGTCATAACTCCTGGAAATGAGCAGTGTATAATGTGATGGAAAAATGAATCCAGCCAGCAAAGGAGGCAATATGGACAATCACAGTACATTAGTAAGTGCTTTGTATTAACTTTCTCTACATGATAAATGCCACTTACTGAAATGAGACAACCCCTTAAAAGTTCACGTATTTAGGAATTGCTTTTCAATAAAACTTACAAGACTTCAGTGAAAGAAAGCTTCAGTTTCGTGTTCTTTGGTGCTTCCAGGTGCCACAAACAGTATGCAAAGTGTGGATGGCGATTGGGATAATTAGGACTGGAGATGGTTCCTGAATAACCTTGGAGGTCGTCTCCGCAGTTAAGATCTAAAGAATAGAAAAGACATCATTTAATTTAAATTCAATTTAAATACAAAATTCGCTAGGAAATATATATTGTATAGTCTACAAGTCTGGACTGACTAAGGACTTCTTGAGATGAGTGATGTAAAACTCATCCACGTCCGCTATAAACCGAGGATTTTCTATTCATGTGGAATCATTAGAGTCTCTGTGTTCTGTTGGACCATTTTTCAGGCCACATCTTATCAGTATGTTTTTTGTCTTAAAAAAAAAAGGAAGAATGCGCACCCAGCGTCCTCTAGCATTCATCTGTGAAAAGTGGACCGTGACGCCCATTTTATTCATAGACCCACTGACTTGAATGTAGGAGTGTAGTGTAAAATTTGGACCAAAATAGTGTGTGCTGTGGTGTTCTCTGCACAGACTGATGGTCTGAGAAGAAAATCGGACATGCAGTTTTTGGAATATGGCTTTTGTTGCACTATGGACTTTTCCGCTTTATTGTCCATTCCATATAGACATACCCATAAAGTAATCTCTGGACACAGTGTTTTTGAAGC
Organism: Rhinella marina; assembly: GCA_900303285.1. Lineage (NCBI taxonomy): Eukaryota > Metazoa > Chordata > Amphibia > Anura > Bufonidae > Rhinella > Rhinella marina. The sequence goes on from ONZH01018082.1 coordinate 197,134, forward strand.
ATGCTATAAAAAACAGCAACAAAACAATTGGCATTTTTCACAAAAATGCTGTGTATGGAGCCAGTCAAAAACAGTTGTCCAGGGTTATGAAGTTGAGTGAGGTCTGAAGCTGAGAACCATTGCCTTGTAGAATACTCCAGCTAGATCTACCTTGCCCTATAAGATCCCCACATATCAGCAGGGGCAGATGGGAATTTAGAGGGGGATTTGAAGGGGTTGACTTATAAAAACAACCCTGTTCATATATCCTATTAAGGGCATTTGGATGTCATAGAGGGGGAAGGGGTGGTCCACTCAAGATTCATCTACCGTACCATATATGAGCTGTAATGATGAGCAGCTCTGTAGGACTCAAGCCATCCTTGTATTCCAAGGAGGCTATACATTTGAATGGCCACCATGTGATAATATGACCATTTTTGAATGGCAGCCAAGTACAGCAATAACGCCCCTGCAGAGAAAATGCTTGGCTGGTGGCTTCTCCTTCTAAGATCTGTTGTCCAGGCGTGCTAGGAGCAAAAACCAGGGCATTCAGCTGAACGCTCTGGTGGGTACATTTTGTCTGAGGGGGCAGTCCCATTATGTCTCCTCCTGAAGTTTTACTTCATTTCTGAACCTTTAAACTGAAGATCCCCTTCAGCCAATTTCTAAGGCCAATTTTGGAAAATTCTTGTGTGATTGTTGGAAAACAAAAGAAAACCCAGGAAATGATAATGTAGGATCAATCAATTATCATGATAAGATTGCATCGACTGGCTGGAAATGATTGCCCTTGCTCCATAAATACATAGATATCCCTCTTACCACTTCTTAGGAGATTCAGTTATCATTACATCTATAGTCACATTTATAAGATTACAGAATTATTTGCCTTTTTGGTCAAAATTTTGAGGCATTTTTTACCATGTGATATTGATTTCTTACCAATGTCTGGAGTAACAGAGTAGTATAAGAAATATGCTGTCCTTTCATACACTGTGGAGTCAGTGGACACCCTGATATCCACGTTGCCTTGAGATTCGAACACATGGATCTTGGGAGAATTTGGACACAGGACTCCTAAAACATCATTGTTCTCATCAAAGATGGTAATGTTTTCTTGGGAACAATCTGCAGATGGGTTCAAGCTGAGAAAAGAAAATATGTACAGAAATACTGATGATTTCTAGAAAACTTAAAGGGGTTAATCCATTCTAGGACACTGATGGCATATCGTTAGGATATGCCGTCAAGTTCAGATAGGTGCAGTTCCTACCTCTGGGACCCGCTAGTATCTCCAGCATGGGGCCCCAGATATGAACAGAGAGCAGCCACGCATGCAAGGCCAGCCTCCGTTTAATGCTATGAGAGTTTCAAAAATTGCCAAAGAGCAGCTTGGCTATTTCTGGTAGTCCCATAGTGATAAACTGAGAGATGACTACGCTCTTCATTCACCACTAAGGGACTTTCGAAAAACAGCCAAACACTCAGCTCAGCTATTTTCAGAACTCCGATAGAGATGAATGGAGAATACATAGCGCATGTGTGGTGCACTATTATTCACTTCGGTGCCCTGTTCTGGAGATTGGAGTGGTTTTCAGAGGTGGGACCCGAACCTATCTGACATTGATGATATATACTAGTGATATGCAATCAATGACAAAGATGGGCCAACCCTTTTAAACAGGTTTAAACTAACTTTTCACACAATGTTGCATAAATCAATACGAAAGGTGAATATGAGAAACTTTGTAATATATGTTATCACAGAGTAAGGGTCACTTAAGATACAACAATGTGCCCCAAAACCGAGTCAAAGCCTAAAAAATGCAGTGTAATGTCATATTTTTGCAAGATGATATAGATATGGCTCAGTGGTTAGCACTGGTGCTTTGCAGCGCTGGGGTCCTAGGTTTGAATCCAACCAAGGACGACATCTGCACGGAGTTTGTATGTTCTCCCCGTGTTTGTGTGGGTTTCCTTCCAGACTCCAAAGACCAACTTATAGGAACCTTAGATTGTGAGCCCCATTGTGAATAGTGTCATACTGATGTCTGTAAAGCAGTAAGGAATATAGTAGCGCTATATGAGCGCATAAAATAAATAAATATATACCATCATAATCTATGATGTAAACTACTACGTGCTATCTGGAAATGCCTACAGTCAACGCTAACTGGCCACTGATCCAACCCTTAAATAGCCTCAGAGGCTTTTGACTACATGGTGGCTGACATGGAGAGTCAGACTTTACTTTCATGGATTGTTATTGTAGATGTGTAACCAGTGTTACTGTTGCACAAACCATTAGTTCCCAGACCTACTGGTCGTGGATGACTTTACAAACACTTATTATCCTGTTCCAAGTCTATCACTCAAGGATTTCTTGTTAGAGTGGCTACACGCTATAAGAGTAGTCTTCAAAAAGCCTAATATAAAAGGGCAGGATGTCTTTGTTCTTACTTGAGGACGGAGAAGATGACTCTTGTGGTCAAATTGCTGGGTCTTTCTATGTTCCAGGTGCACTGAAAATCTTCCTGAACTTGGATTTGAACAGGTTTATAAGCATCTGTATAGCTGACTCCACATCGTGCTGTACGCCAGAAGAAAAAAAAGTCGGTTAAGATTTCTCTTGTTGGCACATTAAGTAGAATAAAATTAGAATAATAAAAATCTTGTATAAAAATGTGAAAACTCTAGATAATCTGTTCTCCTATTAAAGGGTTTGTCCGAGCTTTTACTATTGATGACCTATCCTCAGGATTGGTCATCAATATCAGATCGGGGTCTGACACCCACACCCCTGCCGATCAGCATGCACATGCCGTCTCTCTTCCTGTCAGCTACTGCTGTCTATGGCAAAGACCATAGACAGCAGCAGCGGACAGGAAGAGAGAAGGGAGACAGCACGTGCACAACGTGAGAGCCATCTCCTCATACAGCTGGACCCTCGGCGATCTGATATTGATAACCAATTCTGAGGATAGGTCATCAATAGTAAAAGCCCGGACAACCCCTTTAAGCACTGACATGTTGATTGGATTTTGGGGGTCCAGAATAAAGATTATAATTCACAGTTGCAGGTGACCACCACAAGAGTGCTTATAGCGCTTTCATTTTGTGGATTTTTATATTATTTATTATATTATACATTTTCATTGCCTTTTTGTTGTTCGCTCTCATTTTTTGCTTTTTTTGGGGGGATAGGTAGGGGAACCTGGCTCACTTAATGCAGATCTAATAATCTTGAACCATGTGCACCACCCCATAATAAAAAGTTACTGCATTGTGAAGATTATAAATACTGTATTAACACGCACTCTCTCATCCAGAGCTGTACTAGCAATCAACATTTTTATTGGGTATCCTCACATATCAACACATTGGATATCAACACATTAAAAAAAAATACAAAAAATGATAAAATGTTAAAAATTTGCAGATTAACATTTTTAGCATTTTATCTTTTTTTTTTTACTTTTTATTTTATTTTAATGTGTTGATATTGTGTGTTTATGTATTGTAAGAATACCCAATAAAAACTTTGATTTTTTTGCATTAACCATCCTCTTTCAGAATAAAATAGTCAAGAGAAAGGGAGTATATGCATCCTGTTTTGCAGAGGAACTATGAAGCAAGAACTCATGGGACAGCTTAATTCACAATATGGGTGGTGGTGGTAGTGCAGCACCTCAGAATAAGGTTACTGCAAAAGGTTGAATGTTATAAGGCTACTTTCACATTAACGGCAGCCTTCTCTGGCAGGCTGTTCCGGTGGGTGAACAGCCTGCCCTATTCGTGCTGCTGCTAAAGCACGCGTGCCGCGGGAACTCCACTCCAGGCCTATTCACTATAATGGGGGCGGGTCGGAGTTCCGGCCGCAGCACGACAAACATGCCGAGAGGCAGCCAGAATAAAACTACGGCATGTTATGAATGGGGCCGGAGTGGAGTTTCGGCGGCACACGTGCTTTATCGGCAGCATGGATAGGGCAGGCTATTCAGCCGCTGGAACAGCCTGCCGGAGAAGGCTGTCGTTAATGTGAAAGTTGCTTAATAATGTTATATTGCTAAAGTGAAATGTATTGATTTAATGTGTCGATGTACCTAGTAGCACTGTATGCACAGGACAGGATTAAACACCTTGAGTCACCTCCTTTTAGGTTGCATGAACCTGGGTCGACCCCTATTAGAGGGACTTCCAGTCTAACAGTGCTACAGAGAGGAAATGTTGTGTGAGCTACTAGGCGCTAGGTCCAAGTTTCAGAGAACCATAATTTCTGAGTCTATAAGTACTCAGAAGGTATTCTAGTCCTACAGAGAGAGAGAAAGGAAATTAGAAGGTCCACAATCTTCAAGGTCGTGCACTGGAGTCAAACAGCAAGGTATTGTGCAGATGGCACAGAGAGAGACTTTGCAGATGTGAGAGGGAACATTGCTAACAGACCCTTCTACACCATGAGACAGTCTGGCCAGTGCAGTCCTAAATCTGTAACCCTCTATATAGAAAAATTTAGAATATATTTTGTGGGACAACCCATTTAACCTAGAAAGACCCAAGGCTGGGTTTCCACATTCCGTTTTCCTAAAGCCAAAGCCAGGAGTGAATTCAAAGAGAGGATAACATTCACTCTTTCCTTTATATATTCCTGACTTTGGCTTTAAAAAACTGCATGAAAAAACCCAAACCTTGGACAGCTAGCCTAACAGTCCTAATGGCTATACCTGTGCCACAAACTGGAGTTCACAATTGTGACAGAGGTCAAATTTAACATGAGGAATAGTGCTGCATGCAATGCTATTTCCCAGTCAAAAGGACAAACACTCCAACTGACCACATCATGAAGTCAATCTGGTGTCAACCTTTGTATGAAAGATTTCTCAGGGTGTTGTGGCTTGTGTTATAGAAGCCACAATACATATGTGAACAGAGGGGAATACATCGGTTGTTACAGCCAGTTCACAGCAGAACACAACTGTGCGTGCAGTACTACACAGAACAAAAACAATGAACCACCAACAGCAGCTTGTTGGTGGTTTTAAGGTACCAATCGGAGATTGGAGATTATATTACAGAAGACGCTACATTTGGGGAATGTTAGTCCAAACCAGAGCTTATGTGGTTTGTCATAGTGGTATATCTTATAATCTTCCATAGTATCATTTCCCTTATATATTATTTTATTGTGTGAATTACTCCAGTTTATTAAGGTTTAAAAATCACTATTCTTTGGAGAGCCTAGACTTGGTATCCACTTTATTGCGACATTACTGTGACTATAGCTGGTGTCTAGACTGAGAACTGAAAATAACGTTCCTTGGGAGAGATAACAAGTTTCCTTGACAGGCTTTGCCTAATATTTCTAAGAAATCCTCTAATCTGTAGATTATCATAGTACGATTTAACTCCTATACTTAAAAAGGTTTGCCCAAATAGTGCATAAGTGCAGGATATGCTATCATTAAGCTATAATGTACTGTCTACCATGTGCACACCTGTTTTAGTTGCAATTTATGGGTTATCTGCCATCTTGATTCCTTCTTCCCCTCTGTTGTAGTTCCACTAATGCAGCTTTTGTTTCCCATGATACCTCTGGCTTTTCAGAGACATCAGGATGGAGTGTCTTCACACTGCACTTGCTTTGCTCTATCTAGGGGCAGCAAGTGATAGATTAGTGACCAAGAGCTGCAGTCCCCTAACTCCCACTGCTCTCAGTATGCTCCTATGCAATGCAGCTTCACCCTGTCTTCCCTCTCTCCTGCATCTGATAGGCTTCTCCCTGTCAACTCTTACAAGCAGGAGACATGAGGAGTAATGTGAAGCTGCATCTCATAAAAATACACTGTAGGTTCTGCACACAGCACACATAGATACAAGTATACATGGTGTACATGTTATAACTCTGCAGCTTATCATTGTATGGTATAACCTACTATATTACTGTACTCCTCAATTCTGTAATTCACAGAAAGTCAGCAACACAGGAAAGACCGATCTAGTGCCTACACAGGAGAACCTGCATTGAACTGGTGGTAAGACTGGGATCACAGGACAGCTTCTCTGAATAAAAGGAATCCAACAGCTGGGATGAAACAAATTCCACAGCTACAATACTCTTGGTGAGTTAGATGTCCATTTAGATGGACGTTAGATGAAATAGTATAAAGCTGATGAGTCCAGTAATAATCCCATGACTGGTGTTGACTAGTCAACTCTTCTCTGACGTTTTCCATGGAGAAACCGGTTTTGTCTATTTGAGATTTCAACCCATTCGATCAACTGTTGACCTCAAGAGAAGCTTTGCCAAAAGTGTCTTAATATTAGAACAGACATAACATGCCTATTTGGTCAACCTAAATAAGTAAGTTTAACTCAGAGATTTGGACAGATACAATAGTTGTCCACTTAATGTTCCTAATTGTCTCCCATATATGGCTATTGTATGCAGTTTTAATACTGTAATTCACTGTTTTAATAATTAAAAGTTTTAACTATGACATTGAATCACAGATTTGTATTATTTTTATGGGGTTTTAACAACAGTTAATGGGGGTTTTAAGACAGTTATGGTATATCCGCAAAATATATAATGAATGCTATTAGTGGTGGTTCCATGTTTGGGACTCCCATCTATCAGGAGAACAGGAGTCCCTAGACTCCAAACCCACATATTTGGTTTGTGCTGGGTTTTATTGTTGCTTACCTATTGAGTTCCGTCAAAGGGGCTCAATACCGGAAAAAAACGCTTCCGTTTTGTCCCCATTCATTGTCAATGGGGACAAAACTGAACTGAAGACAACGGAATGCTCCTGAAAGCATTCCGTTCCGTCTTCAGACCGGAGAACAAACCGCAGCATGCTGCGGTTTGCTCTCCGGTCCAGGCATCCGCACCAAGACGGATCCGGAATGACCCCCAATGGAAGTCAATGGGGACGGATCCGTTTGGTGTGGACACACCAGTAATCCGGATCTGTCCTCCATTGATTTCCAATGGGGGGTCATTCCGGATCCGGCATACATACACACAGACTACATACAAACAAACATACAGACATACATACAAACATACAGACATACATACATACTCACATACTCCCGGGACGCCGGCAGAACGTCTTCACGCGCCTCCTGCACGCTGCGATGACGTTTCCCCACTGCGCCCAGCAGAGGGCGCTGTGGGGAATCGTCATCACTGCGCGCAGGAGGCCTGGTGAAACAAGACACCTGGAATGTGACATAGATGCCCAAGATAGAAAAACCTCTTTAAAACACAATGTTGGGTTCATGCACCTTTAGTGCCTTCAAAAGCCAAGGCAAATTTCCTACATGCCAAAATAGAACAAATATTTCCCATCCCATTCTTTTTACCATGAACCCATGAAAATTTTTGTCCCACATGGGGTACTTCTAAAAGTATCCCATCCATACTGTAGAAATGACAACCCTCGCTAATTCTGGTTTCCAGAGAGTCCTAAAGTAGGTTACCAACACCAAGTTTCCACTGAGCCCTGGTTGGGGAAGAATGGTATGAAGCAATATACTGCTATAATGATTGTGTCTGTAGTTATAATGGGCATTACTTACCCTCAGGTACCACAGATTTCTCTTCCGCTAATGAAGTGGTGACAAAAAGGAGCAGGGTTATTAGATGCCCTGCAGGAGACATTTTAGAAGAAAGTGTTAGCAAAAAAGCTCACATGAATATTAAGTAAAGGAAAGTAAACAATTACATATATATACACCGGCTTGTAGACCTGCCACGTCCTTGATAAAAATTTCTTTGGGGCACAGCTGGCAATTCTCAGTCTATATCTCTGCGTGATGATAGCAATGTTTCGGAAATCAACAGCTGCATATTTCTCATGCATGGTTTAGCACAAACATCCATCATGTCTGTTCTTGATACTGTACCTATCTAATAAATTGCTCAACATAATTCCAGTAGTCCAACATTTTGTTCCCATTCAAACCAATCAGAAAATTAGAAAATATAACGGTAAGCAAACATTGGTTCACCTGAATATTGTTCATTTACCTTCAAGACAAGGGTATACATACCATAGACGCAGGTCATCTGGCTTCTATAGGAGCATTGGAGAGTGGAGGTCCATGTTGGCTTTATTTCTTATTTTAATGGCTGGGAAGAACCTGTGTAGGGATCTCCACAGGTCCGTCAAAGTTAGCAAACAAGGGTGTTGGGAATTGAAGAGATCCAGAAAAGGGCAAAAACCCACTAAGTCAAGTGGTTAGTGGTGTAAACTAGAAGGGAGCCACATTTGAATCTTTTCAATTCACTACATACCTCCATGATTTAAGTGTACTTATTTTTACAATGTCAAAGTGGCAAGTCAAAAGTACTGATTGGTGGAGGTCCTGTTGCTGAGACCACCACCAACCGGTGAAAACAAGGAGCAGAAGAACTCAGTTTGGTGCTATTCCCTTCTGTGTCCGCTTGGTGTGCATATTCATGGAAAGACCATCGGCCAAGAAGAAATGTCCCGAAACAAAAGAACAGTGTTCTGTTGAGTGCTTCTGCCCTTTTGTTTTAAAGAATATTGAGGATCTCACCACCTGGACCTCCATAGATAAAAATATATGACATGAAAGACATTTGCAAAAATTATAGGTACAAGCTCAGTCTATTGAAGAATCAGCCCAACACTGCATTACATAGTTACCTATCTGTTTGCCCCATACAACATCTTCTCTGCAGAGAACGTAGCAGCACTGCAATGTCTACTGGAGATATCGCTGTGCAGAGAATACAGCATTTCAAATGTAGTATTGCAATATACAAAATATATAAAATATTGTTGGGTTCGTATGTACATTACATTTTCCTCTCTGGTAGCGCCCTTCTGTTTCTTCTCTGGCTGAATTTCTGGTCCACCTTTTCCTGCATTCAGTGATGGACCGACATGCTCAGTAGCTTCCCTGTTCTCTGCCTCGATTCAGTGATGGTGTAGTGATCTCATAGTGAAGCAGCCCAGACACCTTTTTCATCCCTTCCTTAATTTATAAAAATATATGGCTATATCTCTCTCTAGACAGTGGAGAATAACATTGGGGGCAGTAAATACCATAGTGCTATTTATCAGTTTAATCGTTGGGGCTGTGTGTGACAGACTATTTTCAATGCAGGGGAAGAACACAGGAGAAGGGTTCAAAGAGGACCTGTCACCTCTCCTGACATGCCTGTTTTAATAGCTTCTTGCATTCCCCATGTAATAACAATTCTGGAGCATCTATTGTTTTGACTGTATGTTGTACCATTCCTTTATTATTTCAACTAGAAGTTATGAATGAATTGCTATTAGCCTTCAGTAAGGGTACAGAGGGGAGGTAACCAGTGAGGGGGGGTGTACCTGCACAGTCTGAAAATGGCAGCACTGATTGGATAGAGTCTGCCTGCGCAGGTACCCAGCCCCAACTGGTTACCTCCCCTCTGTACCCTTACTGCAGACTGCTAGTAATTCATTCATAACTTCTAGTAGAAATAATAAAAAGGAATGGCACAACATAGAGCCATAAGAATAGATGTTCCAGAATTGTTATCACATGGGGAATGCATGTAGCTATTAAAACAGGCATGTCAGGAGTGGTGACAGGTCCTCTTTAAATGGTCTCTCAGGAATTCATTATAATGGCCACCAGTAACCCATCCTAGATCACATCACTTCTGTCTACTTGTATTGCAGCTACTCTGGTCTACAGTGAGAGAGAAGTGATGTCATTCATGCCTGTGATATATCATCAGCCTAAACAGAGAGAGCTATACATGCAGCAGGGCTCCAGAGTGCAGGGGTAATGAAGTGAGGCCACATCCCCTCTCACTCCCCACACACTATTCACATTCTAGCACGAGTTTCTGGTGGTTATTAAAACAAATTAATGGAGAGCCCCTTTAAGAAGAGCTGCCTGCAATGCATTTCTGGGGTCTGCTTAATTGGAACATGGGACAAGCTGCTACCACCAACAGAAAGTGAAGAAACTAGAGCTACAGAGGGGAGAGAAATTACACTGGAGAGCAGCAGTTTTTGCATTGGTATATTTAAAATAAAGGCGTGCATTACTCCAGATATTAAAATTTTTTAATTCGTGGAAAGAACCCCTTTAATGAAGTTTTGGATCGAGATGGGATAAAAACAGTTAATGTGTTACACTCTGCTCGAGCAGCTATAATATCTAAAAGGGTCCTTGAATTTGGAGAGCAGAATGTTTTCCTCACCTGTAGTCTGCTGAGCCCGGGTGTAGTATTTACTTACGGCTTGCCACATACAGCTAGTGTAAAGTACAAGAGTCCACATTTTTTTCTGGAAATCAAAGTAAGAAGAAGGGGGTATATTTTTGCTTTGGCAGTGTCTAATCGATTTTGGAGAACAAGCTCCAATGAATATTCATTCATAATTCACTGCAGCTGTTATCCCGTCACGTTAGGGTGACCAGATTTGGGTTTCTGAAAAGGAGGACACCTTTTTTTTTGCTCCTTTTCAGAAATAAAATAATAAAGGGAAGTTCAGGTCCCCCCATTCCCTGGGGTATAGTGTAATGCCATTACACTATACCCCAGGGAATGGGGACCCGAACTTCCCTTTATTATTTTCCGTTATAACATGGTTATAACAGAAAATAATTGTTAAAATGGCCCTTAGAGGTTAAAAATAATTTAAAAAAACTTACCTTTTCCACTTGTTCGCGGCGCAGCCGGTCCGGTGTCTTCTTTCTTCTTTCCCGGCCTTGCAGGACCTGCAAAGGGACCTTTGGTGACGTCACTGCGCAGTGAGGTCCTTTTGCAGGTCCTGCAAGGCCGGGAAAGAAGAAAGAAGACACCGGACCGGCTGCGCCGCGAACAAGTGGAAAAGGTGAGTTTGTTTTTATTATTTTTAACCCTAAAGGCCATTTTAAAAGTTAAAATGACTTTGTTGGACTGCCTCAAACTGTTTGAGTCAAACAAATTATGTTTGACTCAAACAGTTTGAGGCAGTCCAACAAAATCCCGGACGATTTTCCAATTCCCCCCGGACATTTTTTAAATGGCCAAAAGTAGGACATGTCCGGGGAAAAGAGGACGTCTGGTCACCCTACGTCACGTTGTACACGCAATCCTATCTGTAGGCAGCAGAAGATATATTTTGTGGGAACATTTTCGGTGTAACTTTATTTATTTAAATTTGGAGTCCAATGGGTGGTCCTATAAGAGCTTTCACTTTATGACTATACATACAGTGGTAGCTGTCAATCACTGATATTACCTCCCACTGGACTCCTGAAGATAGAGTGGGGGTGTGAATACAAGTAAAATACAAGTTAGGGCTCATGCACACGGCCGGTGTCGGCCCGTGGCCCATTAACTTCAATGGGTGCGCAATCACGGAGATGCGGAGCGGAGGCACGGATCGGAACACCACGGAAGCACTACGGTGTGCTTCTGTGGTGTTCTGGCCGTGCCTCCGCACCGCAAAAAAAGTGTGGACCGTCGGATGCGGATCACGGACCCCATTCACGTGAATGGGTCCGAATGTGGCGGCCCCACAGTCAGTGCCCATGCATTGTGGATCGCACATTATGGTCCACAGCACTGGCACTGAACGTACACGTTCGTGTGCATGAGCCCTTATTCTGAATATTTCCCCACAAAGCTATATATCCATCTGCTCAGCTCTTCATGCTCCATAACATGCTGCCTGCAGCTCAGACACATTTTTTTCATAGTTACAGATTCTCTTTAAACAAAAAAAAAAAAAAAAGAAAAAAATGAAAATAAAGTATTTGGTATACATGCCAGGAGATAGCCATCTTTTCTCCATCCACTGGAGAATAAAAATATTTTACCGGGAAATTCACTGATAAATCAGTCATAATGTCTTTGAGGACCAGATCAGCTGAATGTAGGGATGCTTTTCTTTTAGAGATCTGTTGCTTCATTCTGTAGAAAAAGTACTTTTAATCCATATGCAAATAAGCACTTCAGTGCACCAAGGGGGCGGACCTATGCCACTTTGTGCAGCGTTGCTCCTCATGCTTTCTCAGCCGACAAATCCCTCTCCTTGATTGACAAGGTCAGGTTCCTGCATAGTCATCTCATCTGACCCTGTCAATCAATATATATGCAAATGAGCATTTAAAGGGGTTTTCCGAGTTATATATATTGATGACCTATCCTCAGGATAGGTCATGAATATCAGATCGGTGGGGGTCCGACACCCCCGCCCATCAGCTGTTTGAAGAGGAGGCGTGCGCCGTACCAGCGCTGCCTCCTCTTCACTGTTTACATGCTGGCCGTAACAGGGGTAGTGGTGAGTAGGTGTAATTACACCTCACTGCCCCATTCATTTCTATGGGAAGAATCGCTCCCATACTAGTCTATGGAAGCAATTCTTCCCATAGAAATGAATGGGGCGGTGAGGTGTAATTACACCTACTCACCACTACCCCTGTTACGGCCAGCATGTAAACAGTGAAGAGGAGGGAGCGCTGATACGGTGCGCGCCTCCTCTTCAAACAGCTGATCAGTGGGGGTGCCGGGTGTCAGACCTGAGGATAGGTCATCAATATATATAACTCGGAGAACCCCTTTAAGGGCACAGAGGGCGGGCCCAAGCCACTCTGTGCACCTTTGCTCATCTTGCTTCCTCTACCAACCCCTCCCTCTCATTTATCGATGGGGTAAGATAAGATCACTATGCAGGAACCTGGTCCTCTTAATCAAAGAGAGGGAGGGGTTGACTGAGGAGAAAGAGTGCACTTGTGTGGCTTGGGCTTGCCCTTGGTGCACTGAACTCCTCATTTGCATATAGATTATCAGTACTTTTTCTCATGAATCAAGCAACAGATCACTAAGTGAAAGGTATTGTTAAATTTAGCTGCACTATCCCTACACCGCATGGTACCTACTTTAACAATGAATTTACTGAAGATAGACTCCCTCTCTATAAATGTTTTTTTTTTCAATTTATTTGAGTCCACTCCATGTATTCTGGATGTCTTTGTATTTTGATTGGCCTAATTTAGCCCTATTTAAATGTATGTATTTTATTCTGACCGTACAGCTTGATTAAGGTGGCGGCCTGCCACTGAAACATGTAGCTAGCCTTTTATTTATAGTATTTTATGTATGTTTTTAATAAATGGTTTTATAGATAGCAGAGCAGCGCGCTTTTGTTTTTCTTTTTCTGCTCCATGCAACGTGAACGTGTTCCTATTTGTATTCCGGACTCCATCTGGAGAATCCTAGCAGAGCAGCCTGACCTATCCTCTCTACAGGAGAGACCACGCCATTTCCTACTGTTCTGCCCGGTCTTGCACAACATTATTCAGTAAGGTATTGTCACCTTGAGTCCTTATCTGGGAATCCTAAAGTATTTCACAAGGGGGCGCCCCATATGGTTTCTGATCTTGCAAATCCAGTTAAGGGCTCATTCAGATGGCTGTATGTGTTTTGCGGTCTGCAAATTGCGGATCCGCAAAACATGGATACCGGTCTGTGCGCGTTCCCTAATTTACGGAACACACATGGCCGCCACTCTCATAGAAAATGCCTATTCTTGTCAGCAATTGTGGACAAGAATAGGACATGCTATATCTTCTTTCAGGGCCGCGGAAAGGAACTATGGATGCGGAAAGCACACGGTGTGCTGTCCGCATTTTTTGTGGCCCCATTGAAATGAATGGGTCCGCACCTGTTCCACAAAATTGCGGAATGGGTGTGGACCCGTTCATACAGCTTTGTGAATGGGCCCTAAGTGACATTTTATGTGTCTGCACCTAAAACTAGGGAGAGCTTACCGACGATAAGTATGGAGAAAGCTGAGACAAATCTATTACTATTACCAAATATATGGCTGTAGAATGTCAAACGAGCAAAACAGGAAACTTGTACAGTAGACTAGTCATTTATCAATGGCCTTTCCTGACGTGCAAACATTACAAGGACGAGAGATATTAGGAATTTTCATTTCCTTGTACACAGGAGATTTTGCATATGTGATCTGATATATTCATTCATCTGTTTTTGGCCAGCTGAATCCCAGGACTAATGCCAGAAATAGGCTGAATCCCTGTCTGGTCTCATTATAGTCAATGGGTCCTGACAGTGCTCCAGCTCCTCCAGTTATGCCAGATACGATGGTTGTAAGTAGTGATGAGTAAAGTTCTGAAACATTCGATTAGTCATAAATTGCTTTGTTACGAACAGCTTTCCCTTGTAGGTAGCGGGAGCAATGATGGGGGAACGGCGCAGTTCTAATGGCACCATTTAATATTGTATACAATGTAGTGGAAAGCTGGAAAAAAATTCCACAAGGGGTGAACTAAAAGAAAACACAATTCAGCCACAGTTTTATGGATTTCGTTTTTACATCATATGTTATGTGGTAAAACTGACCTGCTCCCCTCATTCTCAGGGTCGGTACAGTTTTAGCAAACCACATTTGTATAGTTTTTATTGTGTTTTAACACATGAAAAAAAATAAAAACTTTGAAGAAAAACTGATTTTTGCTTTGCATTGCCATATTTTGACCCCCATAACTTCTTATATTTACTGCTAATGTAATGTCCCAGAAGCTTACCTGATTCCCAGTTGTGATATCACAAACACTTACCTGATTCCCAGTTGTATGGTACAGAAGCATGTCTGAGGAAGGAAGCAGTCTGAGATGCAATAGCCATCACTTATATTGCTCTTTTATTTTTAGTTTATCATAGTTTATTTATTTTAATACATTTCTCATTTGTGATGTCATAGAAGCTTATCTGATTCTCATTTGTGATGTCACAGAAGCGTACACGATTCTCAGCTGTGATGTCACAGAAGCTTACTTGACTCTCAGCTGTGATGTCACGGAAGCTTACCTGATTCTCAGCTGTGATGTCACAGAAGCTTACCTGATTCTCAGCTTGATGTCAAAGAGGCTTACCTGATTCTCAGCTGTGATGTCACAGAAGCTTACCTGATTCTCAGTTGTGATGTCACAGAAGCTTACCTGATTTTCAGTTGTGATGTCACGGAAGCTTACCTGATTCTCAGCTTGATGTCAAAGAGGCTTACCTGATTCTCAGCTATGATGTCACAGAAGCTTACCTGATTCTCAGCTTGATGTCAAAGAGGCTTACCTGATTCTCAGCTGTGATGTCACAGAGGCTTACCTGATTCTCAGCTGTGATGTTACAGATTCTAACCTGATTCTCAGCTGTAATGTCACAGAAGCTTACCTGATTCTCAGTTGTGATGTCACAGAATGATTCTCAGCTGTGATGTCACATAGGCTTACCTGATTCTCAGCTTTGATGTCACAGAGGCTTCCCTGATTCTCAGCTGTAATGTCATGGAAGCTTACATGATTCTCAGCTGTGATGTTACAGAAGCTTACTTGACTGATTCTCCATTGTGATGTTACAGTAGAATGTCTGAGGAAAGCACTAAAACTGCTTGGGTTGGAGACAGGAACTGGAGCACAAGACAGAAGCATGGAGGCAGCAGGATGGTGAGTAGCGTGGTTAACATGCCTGCAGGGGAAAGCAGGGCAGTGGCGGACATAGACAGCTGACCTAAAAGCCAGTTGTGATTTCAAAGAAGTTTACCTAATTCTTAGCTGTGAATTCCCAGAAGCTAACCTGACTGATTCCCAGTTGTGATGTCACAGAAGCTTACCTGACTGATTCTCAGTTGTGATGTCACAGAAGGTTACTTGAAAATCTCATTTGTAATGTCACAGAGGCTTAGCTGACTGATTCTATGTTGTGATCAGTAGCGTACCTCCAATAGAGGCAGACCATGGCGCTGCTAGGGAGCCCGTGGGGAAAGGTGTCTGTAGTAAACCAATGACCCCGCCCAGTAATTAAATTCATTACTGTCTAGCTCCAGTATAATATCTTTATAATCAGCGGAGAAAGCTAAAGGACCTGTGCATCTAGTAAAGGAACTGTACACCTAGTAAAGGAACTGCCTAAAGAATAGTGTAGTTCCCAGGTTAGAGAGGAGCATCTGCCAGGACCCGTGATGACATCATCATCACAGGTCCGCTACATCTAGTAAAAGATCTGCACAGAGCATAATCATAGGTCCTTCAACCCCCAACAGTATGATGAAGAACTTCAGTATGAGCTCTCCACTGAGACTAGAATGGAGTAGTAAGAGGAGGTCCTCCTCCGCTCTCTTTATTCGCCCCCATTCCCTATTTTTACTCATAATATATATATATATATATATATATATATATATATATATATATATATATCTATAGTTACAACCGCTATTACCTCATATACGTCAATATTCATATTACATAACTGACTACATATATCTGTACACACTGCATCTATTATACCTTGTACTTCTCTCTCTCTCTCTTTATATATATATATATATATATATATATATATACACACACACACACCTGGACACAGGTATGTAGTATATCCAGCAGCATACTGATATGTGAGTTACAAGGTATAATAGATGCGGTGTGTACAGATATATATTGTATACAACAGTGTACGGACATGTGAGGTGTGGGGTGTAATAGATGCAGTGTGTTAAAGGGGTTATCCAGTTCTAAAAATTCACCCCACAATGCCCAGGCTCCTTAAGTCAGAACATTTTCTTGAAGACAACTTGTGGGATAACAGGCTGAACTGGATGGATAGATGTCTTTTTTCGGCCTTATAAACTATGTTACTATGTTACATTTCACTAGTCATCAGACTGACTTAGATGGTTGGGGCTACAGCCGGAACCAGGTGGAGACTGTAAGAACCAGAGGCAAGGCAATGGGTGTGATGGCACAGAAGGTGTCAGAGATGGGTACAGAGGGGTCATGTGATTGGGATCCAGAAATGGTGATAACAGTGATGCATTTTATGAGCAATGGTGGAAAGACACTGGATAAACCCTTGAATAAAATAACCAAACTGACTGCAAAGCCAATTTTATATTATGGGATGGGAATCTGGGATGGCACTTCTGGGGCCCCATGCAAAGTTATGTCTGAGGGCCCCCATTGCACCATCCTGTTGCACTCCATCAAGTTTCACCCTGTCAGACCGCTAGCTTAGCAGTGCAGCCTGGACACTTCTACTATTTCTACCACTGAGCTAAAGAACTGCCACATCCTCCTCTCTGTTCTACTTGTCAGGGATTATAATCCTCAAAACAGTTTAATAAAATCTTCAGCTAAATCTCTGTAGGAATGGAATTCACAAGGAGACATGAAGTACAGAAAGGAGGTGGGGATGTGGCCGATGAGCAGCAGCATTTGTATGCAGTCTCCATTACCATATCCTCACTAGTGTTGAGCGAATCGAAGCTGATGAAATATAATTGGATCAGAAGTAAAGGAAAAATACAATTGGTACTGAATTTTCTGTTGCTTCGTTGTAATGAATCGATTTTTTTTTCTAAAATGGCGGCTACATGTCTTAGTGAAAGTAAGAAGCAGATCACCTATAATGCCATGCAGACAGCCAATCAGCACCTATAAAACCGTCATTCTGCCTGGTCTCCACCATTTCACTGTGAACTGAGTATAAGGAGAGACATGACAAGTACTAGGGACAGTGATAAAGAAAGCCATTAATTGTAAAATATTGGAGAGGGAGAGCTCAGGGACATCACAGGGACAGTGTAGGGAGATCATAGGGAGACTTTTTGCACAGTATAGGGAGAGCATCGGGAGACTACAGGGATTAATTGAACAGTGCCCCCCTTGGTTAATAGATAAGAATTTCTATAATGCCTTGAATCTCTAATTGGGGTCAAAAAGCTGTCTAATACTACTGCTATTGGGGTATCCACATCATATTATAGATGTGGGAGCAGGTGTTGCAGGTGGTCAGGGATGCGGCCATGAGACTGGTGAGGGTGACATCAGTGACGTGCGGACATTAGTGGATGATGATGTAGCCGATGGCATGTGGGAGCTAGGTGAAAAGGGGGCTTCATCATCATTAGAGGGTGAGGGTGGCAGCATGTGGCTCAGCTAGCAGGGTGTAAGTGTGGCTGTAAGCCAGCAGGGTGAGGTCAGTGTCACAGTGTGAGGTCTGGAGCCAAACGTGCCCAGGGTAGACTGTCTGCTACTCAGGAGACTACCTGTCAGGAAACAGCTAGCTGGGAAAGGCTTCATAAAGGCAGCAACAGAGTGGTGGGGGAAAATGCCATACTCGCTAGTGTGGGAATTTTTCATCAAGTAGCTGGAAGATGTGAGCTTTTCTGGTTTCCCAGGGAAAACCATGGCGCTAATGTGGTACAGCCTGAGGTCTGCATCCCTTTTCCAGCAGTCAAAGCTTAACCACCTCAGCAGAAGGGAGCTGTGTTTCCTTCCCATCATCTACTGGTCCTGATGCTCCTCCTCATCACTCGTTTTGCCAGCAATCGGTCACCGAGGTGATTGCAAAAGGACAACAGAGCACTCATTCAACAGCACAGAACATGAATGTGCTCCTGGCCAAGTTGCTGGTACTACAGTCCCTCCATTTTCGATGTCGTTGACTCTGCACCTTTCAGAGAAATGATGGCTTATGCTGAGCCAAGGTGGAGAATCCCAAACCATCATTACTTCTCCAAAAAGGCTGTACTAGCCCTGCACATGTATGTTGAGCAAAATGTTGGCCAGTCCTTGAGCCTGTCAGCGTTTGGTACAGTTCATGGCAGTACCAATGTGTGGAGCTGTAACTATGATCAAGAACAATATCTGTCCTTTATGGCCCTATGTAGAGCATGGAGGTGTCACGCTGTTCTGCACCTGGCCTGCCTGGGTGAACGGAGTCACACCAGAGAGGAACTGCTCTGCTTCTTCAACAAGAAACTGAATCCTGACTATCTCCTCACCAACTGAAGATTGGAACCATGGTCAACGATAAATAGAAGAACATTCTTTCGGTGCTCTGTCAAGGAGGGCTGACCCATGCGCCCTGCGTGCATCTTTTATCTGGTTGTAAAGCGGTTCCTGAAGTCTTCCACCCAACTACAAGACATCTTGAAAATGGCTGGAAACTGTGCATGCACTTTAGACACTCTTACCCTGCAAAACATACCCTCCTTGAACTTCAAAGACAGAAAGGTGTTCCTTAACATCGTACAACGTTTCCACACATTGGAACTTCACCCTCCACATGTTGGACCAACTATATGAGCAGAGGAAAGATGTGAATGATTTCTTGATGATGCAGGCGGACAGAGGTACTCCACTGGGTAACTTTGACGTTAGCCAGTGGTAGCTCATGCATGACACCTGCGGTTCGCTTAGGCTTTTAAGGAGGCCACTTTATTTGTCAGTCACCAGGACTACGGGATCAATGGCCCCCTGGGACAGGAGACTTGACACATACATCTTATGGCCACCTGAGCCCTGTGGGGGCTGAACTGGAGGATGAGGACCATGAGGACAAGGACATTCACGCACAAGCAATGTATAAAGAAATAGGAATTTTATCTGCACAAGTGATAGGAGAGGAGCAGGAGTTGCTGGAGTGCGATGAGGAAGACCAGGGAGATTACCCTGACACGCTGTGGCAGTATGCAGTGGATACCTCCTGTGTGATCAGTTGGTCGCTGCCTATGTGCCCCAACACCCATCCTCACAAAAGTCTGACTGGGGGCACCCTGCCTCTGCACTCATGCTCCACTGCCATGACTTTTGAAGGGGGGCGGGGCAGGAGCAGCACGAACTCCATCAGCAGCAACTTAAGTTGAATCTCTAATGAGCACTTTTCTTCACCCACCTACTGAAGAAACCACCCAGCAGCAGCAGTTGGATGTGGAGAAAAACCTGAACCAGCAGGTGGTGCACTCTACCACCCCAGATTCAAGATCCCCTGGACTACTGGGCAGACAAACATTATTTGTGGCCGCAACTGGCCAGTTTGCCCTAGACAAGCTTTCCTGCCCAGCCAGTAGTGTGGTATCAGAGCTGGTGTTTAGTGTGGTGGCGGGCATAGTTACCCTAAATAGGACTTTTGAAAATTTTGAAAGATTAACCTTTGGAAAGCTTAATCAGGTGTGGATCAGCCAGGATTTCCACACGCTGGTGTCTGATGCATCAGACTACATCATTCTGGCATCTACACCAAAACATTGTGACAAATGGCCTGTTACTCCTGGCCACGTGCTTTTTATTCTGATGCTGCCACCCATCCGATGCCACACACCTGCTGCCTCTGCTGCTATCTTCTCCTACTGCCACCATCTTGTGCTGTTACTGCCACTGCTGTTGCCACCCTCACCATTCAGTGATTGGGCCACTATCATGACTCCTCATGTTGTTGCCACCAGCACCACTCTGTGACTGGGCCACTATGATGACTCCTCATATGGTTGCTGCTCTCACCACTCTGTAACTGGGACATCACAGTTTATTTTGCCGTTCTTCTGATCCGTCAGAAGAACTGAAAAATTACCACAACGTATCCATAAGGCCTCTATCCTGCAGTCAGTGTTTTGTATCAGGATTTGCTCATGATTTGGAAGCTAAAAGCAGGAGTGGGTCCAAAACACAGAAGACAAGCAATTACTTCCTTCACATGTCATCTCCCTGTTTTTTTTTGGCCTTACCGATACTGATCAATTATGCACCAAATACTGACCATGTGAAGGCTGATGCTAAAAAGATAGGATTTATTTTCTTTTGGGTTGGGTTCATTTTCTGCTGACACGCTCTCCACTCTGTCATGGGGCCACTATGCTACCAAATACCAAGCGGTCTTATCTCACTGTTGTTGGAGTGTCCACATTGATTGACAGATGAGCTATTGTGTTACCTGCTCAAACTCCACTGTAGAATGAAAGAGTGGTGAGATTTAACACAGTCTCCTGTTTCCACATAGATTGCTTGAGAAACTGGTGGGTATTTGGTAGAATTAGTGTATAACACACCATATTCTCTAGAAATCTATGTGGAAACAGGAGATGGTGTAAAAAGAGACCACTTTATAGTAAAATCTTGGGCCACTGCATGGTTAAGTCTAATATACCTTATGCAAACATTGACCTATAAGACTGAGTTCACACTTCAGTTATTTGGTCAGTTAATTCCAGCTTTTACTGTATGGTGAGACAAAATGAGGAGCCAATCCTACTTTTAAATAAGATATCATGAAAAGATCTGCCCCAGTTCTAGGTTTTGGATCTGTAACTGACCAAATAAGTGAAGTGTGAACTGAGTCTAATAGTGACACACGCCAATGCGTGCACATCCATATACGGTATGTGACCAGCCTGTCATACTGACGCACAGTAACTGTTTCACTACCAGAAAGGACTAGCTATGCATTGTGCTGATGTGCACATTGATGTACACCAACATAAACTCTGCCCGCAGGCCAGGATATAGCTGATTTAATGCGCTTCGTGACAAATTAATTCAAAATGAAGCAAATTGTTGGGGAAAATTTGGCAAAGCTTCAGAATCGAATTTTTGAAAGCTTTGCTCATCACTAATCCTCAGATTACCACAGTCTTTTCTGTCTGTCCTCTCTGTACTTCATGTCTTCTCATGAACTCCATTCCCACAGAGATTCAGCTGAAGATCTTATCATCTGTATTCAGGATCATAATCCCTGACAAGCAGAGCATAAAGGAGGATGAGGCAGCTCTTTATCTCATTGTTGTGAAGTAACTTCTGTGTGATTTGGACAGGTTTTGTATGTACTAATAGGAAGGTGGCCATTTTATTTCTCCTAATAATTGCTCCCTGTCCCTAAACAAAACGAGCCATTATAAATAATGAAAGGTATTTGGGAATATATTTAGAATAAAGTAATATGTAGGTATTTTCATTTTTTTAATTACGGAAGGACCCCTTTAAGCTCCATTAGCCATTTCTGTAACTGGTGGCCATATCTTGATAACAGGTAGCAGGAAGGATGTTGTGGCGTCTTTGGAATCAGAATTGTCTTACATTACAGAGAACACATTGATCTTTTGGATATAACTGTAAAGGTTTTATTTATTTAGGTTTTCTAGAACAGATCTAGAATGGATCTTCTTCACTGAAGCCTATAGACCTCTCATTATTACAGTGACATTATAGTGATCCATCATCTTTAATTTTTGGATTCTGTGCCTGGAATAAAAGTGAAAAGTGTCAGAGCCATCTTATGAAACCAACAAAGAATTCCTTATGTTATTCCGCTTCATCAAGACGTCAGTTTTGATCTTAACCACATTATAACTTATGCTCCTAAATTCTCCAAACTTATATTGACTGTAAAATGTATTTTTCATCAACAGAAAAGAAGGCAGAGGGCCTCATATATCAAAATGGTCTTTGTTGCTCATAGCAACCAATCACAGCTCAGCTTTCATTCTTTAAACTGCTCTGTTATAATGAAAGATGGGCTCTGATGATAGTTGCTATTGACAACAAGACAAGTCTTCTTTTTACAGTTTTGGTAAGTCTGCCCAAATTGTATTAGCTACTGACAATAACTAACTGACAATATTGACTAATACAAAATGTAATGTTGAATTTGCACAGTAAATTTACCTCAGAAATAGTCTCATTTTTTACCTTGAGAGAAATATTGGTCTAAATTCACTAATTCTAAAAATGGTGTAAGCTTATACAATTTGTCCAGGCCTGCACCAGATTTATCACAGGGCCTCAGACTGGATGATAAGTTTGGTGCAGGGTCAGACACTTTTCTCCGACTGTATACCAAATACTGGTTGGTTTAAATCGACACAGATGATGGTCCAAAACGGTGCATCTTATCCCCTTTAAGATTTGTTCACGTCAATGGGAGCAGCCCTGCAGTGACAAGCTCTTTAGCTCTAGTTCTGGCACCAACTACCGGTGCAAGAGCTACTGCAGAACAGCTGATCGGCATGGGTGGGGGGTGTCTAACCCCTGCCAATCAGATGTTGATGGCCTATCATGAGAATAGGCTATCAATATAAAAAGACTGGAAAACCCCTTTAAAGTGATCAGTTCTACAAAATGGATGCTCGCAATGCACCGTATGTACAGTATGAGGCGGATTTACTTTAGCCAATTCTTACAACCAAATGTATTTCTATAGTGAATATAGTAAAAATTAAGCAATTCTGAAAACAGACTTAGGCTACTTTCACACCAGCGTTTATAATACAACTGCTTCCATCATAATAATACAACCGTCTGCATCCATTCTGAACGGATCCGGTTGTATTATCTCTAAGATAGCCAAGACGGATCAGTCTCTAAAACCATTGTAAGTCAATGGGCGCTGGATCCTTTTACTTTAGTGTCCGATAAAACGGATCCGCCACCATTGACTTACATTGTGTGTGTCAAGATCCGTTATGCTCTGCACCACATTGCTGACAATGTTATTCTGTCCGCAATGGGGACGCAACCAAACGAAACGGAATACATTCTGGTGCAGTCTGTTTCGTTCAGCGTTACTCCTTTAGATCAGTCTTAATTCTTTTGTCTGTAGAAGAAGGGGATGGAGCGAATAGAGCAATCCATGACTGTGGGATCAGACTACTCAGAGATTGTTTATAACCCATCACCATGGAGACCCAGTTTTGCAGAGGAGCTGTATACACAAATTTTTTTTAGATGCATTGTCTCATAAATGCAAAAGGTCTCACTCACTTCAGCAAATTACATTTATCATGTAGAGAAAGGTAATGCAAGGCACTTACTAATGTATTGTGATTGTCCATATTCCCTCCTTTGCTTGCTTGATTCATTTTTCCATCATATTATACTCAGCTCGTTTCTGGGGGTTACGACTTCCCTGTAATCCAGCAGTGGTGGCAGCACATGCACACTATAGGAAAAAGTGCGAGCCTATGTGCTCTCCCACAGTCCTGGCCATCAGAGAGTCCAGAGCTTTTTTCTATAGTGTGCAAGCATGACCATCGCTTGTGCATTGCAGGGTGGTCGTAACCCATGGAAATTAACAATGTATAATATGATGGAAAAATGAATGAAGTCAGCAAAGAAGGCAATATGGACAATCACAATACATTAGTAAGTGTCTCAACTTTCTCTACATAATAGATTACATTTGCTTAAGTGAGACATTACCTTTAAAGGGAACCTGTCAGCACCAAAATGGATCATAAACTGCCAGCAGTACCTTAAAGTTGTTAACATCAGGCTTCTAATGATGTTCTTGTGTAAAATGTCTGAGGCACATAATCGCTGTAAAACAACTTTATTCCCCTCACAGATCGTATGCAGACGAGGTTCTTGAAGTCAAGGGGGCAGCGGCTTTCACACTTGAAGTCAAGCACGCCGCGCCCCCTTCCCTCCCCTTCGCATTTGATTGATAGCCTTTCTATCCTGAGCAATTCTAGCCTGAGATTTTGCGCATGCGCCGTATGGTCTTTTTTCCGGTGTCTGCGTATTGATCCCCACTTGATTCAGCGAGTCAACGCACAGGCGCTCCCGATCCTGAGTCTGCGCGTGCGTATCGACTCACTGGAGCTACAGCAGGGATCAATGTTCAGGCGCCGGAAATGAGAGCATATGGCGCATGCGTGAAATATCAGGATGGATGGCCATCAATCAAATGCGAAGGGGAGGGAAGGGGGCGCGGCGTGCTTGACTTCAAGTGTGAAAGCCGCTGCCCCCTTGACTTCAAGAACCTCGTTTGCATACGATCTGTGAGGGGAATAAAGTTGTTTTACAGCGATTATGTGCCTCAGACATCTTACACAAGAACATCATTAGAAGCCTGATGTTAACAACTTTAAGGTACTGCTGGCAGTTTATGATCCATTTTGGTGCTGACAGGTTCCCTTTAAGTAAGAAAACAACAAAAACAAAAAACTAAAAACTTCTGTACTCTTCTTTTGCTACCGTACCTTGATTTGTGTTACTTTTCTCTTATCCACTGCAAGGGGAATTGTATTCTGCAACTGCATGTTCATCTGAAATATAAGAAAGTATTAAAAACCAGAAACCTGACCACTTTGTAAGTGCAAAAAAGATTTAAAGGGAACCTGTCATCTCCGAAACACCCCCTGAACTAGAGTAAGCGGTGTACAGTGTAAGTGATGCTGAATCCGAATATGTAAGTTTTATCTTCATACTCACTTCCATTCCGACGCTGTGCTCTCACAAACCAGCAGTAAAATGCATTGAGAGAACTCTTCTTTGAGTCCTCTCCATTATGTGAGTGAGCACTGGAGTCCATTTAAGCTTCTAGCAATGGAATATCACATTGTTGGTATGCACCACAGACCAGTAAGGGCGGGTTCACATTTGCGTTATGGAATTCTGTTATAGGGTTCTGTTATAACTCTGTTATAATGGAATATAACAGCATTTTAGGATGGAATGCAAAACGTAAGCCTTTTAGAGGCATTTGGTTTGCTCCTGTCAACAGGACTATTTTTTCCATCATGTATAACGGAACAAAACTGAACTGTTATGTGTCCCTATAGATATGTATTAGGATGGAGCAAAACGTAATGCCTCTTAAAGGGATTCTCCAGGAATTAAGAAAATGAAAATACTTAAATATTACTTTATTATAAATATAATTCTAAATACCGTTCATTAGTTATATGGGTTCGTTTTGTCTGGGGAGCAATCATTAGGAGAAACAAAATGGCTGCCGTCCTATTAGTATACACAAAACCTGTCCTAATCACACAGGAGGATAAGTTTGCAGAATCTTTGTAGGAATGGAGTTTATGAGGAGACATGACAGTACAGAGACGACGGAAAGGACAGACTGTGGTAATTAGCCACATCTGCTCATGAACTCCATTCCTAAAGAGATTCAGCTGAAGATCTTATCATCTATATTTAGGATCATAATCCTTGACAAGCAGAGCAGAGAGGAGGATGAGGCGGCTCTTTAACTCAGTGTTGTGAAGTAACTTGTCCTGCTGTGTGATTAGGACAGGTTTTGTGTGTACTAATAGGACGGCGGCCATTTTATTTATCCTGATGATTGCTTTCCAGACAAAACAAGACATTATAACTAATGAAAGGTATTTGGGAATATATTTATAATAAAGTATTATTTACGTATTTTCATTTTTTTAATTCTCGGAGAACCCCTTTAAAGGCTTCCGTTTTGTATTCCGTCCTAAAATTCCATTTTATTCAATTATAACAGAATTCCATAACGCAAATGTGAACCCGCCCTTACTTGTTCCATACTCATATTGAGTGATAAGACTTTATAATGGGGAATAATTGTACAATATTGTTCACTGATTTCTTACCATTATTGTTTGATGCAATTTCCATTTTGCTGCTCTGTTATAGGGGCATAATAACACAAATAATGATCCTGATCTGTCAAATGGCAGACACCAGCACTATCTTGACAAACTCTGTTGACTTTAATGGAGTTTGTTGGGTTTCCTGGAATTTTATGGGACTAAATAGTGCAGCATGCTGTGCTACTCTGTTTAGCTTTATGTGCGGAATCAGCGACAGAGACTCCTTGTCTGCGACACAAATGTGAACACAGCCGAAGAAGAAGCTTGAGATGCAGAATATTATTTTCTGTTTAAAAAAGGCCTGTCACTTCCGACATGTCTGTTTTGTCTTACCAAAAATATATCAATTTTGGAGAAAATTTTCTTAGAGCTCTACACTACTCACAAAAAGTTAGGGATGTTTGGCTTTAGGTGAAATTTATGGAAAGAGTAAAAAGTTCTCGCTGCAGTGATATTACATCAAGAAAGTCGGGCATTTAAGTAGAAGCATGTAATTGTGATTTTCTCATCTCAAACAATTTACTGAAACAAAAGCCAAGACCAGTTGTGGCTATACCCCCACATAAATGTCACTGTCTCAATAACTTGTCATGGGGGCTTGACCATCAAATACAACTTGATAACGACGTCTCATGCTGTTCACAAGTCAACTTATTGTCTGCTGAGACATGGCATTCCACTCTTCTTGAAGGGCAGTCTCAGGTCATTGAGGTTCTGGGGTACAGAGTTAAGATGAAATTAGGCCTGTGTTGTTCATGCAGAGGCACAATGACTCATGACTGGATTAATGATGATATTCAAGTAGTATGGGCTTGTCACTGTACCATTCACAAAGTGTAGGATAGCTCTGTATTGACTAGACATACCACCACCACCAAAAGTTCGTCTGGTGACAACAGTGGCTGATGCACAGTGCTCTCCTTGACATATCCAACATTGCTGGCGGCCATAATTTCTGCTCAGCGGGAATCGACTTTCATCAGTGAACAGCATGACCCATCAGGTCCTCTTTAAACCAGCCCAATAGATTTAGATCAAACCATAGACACTACACGATCCACACACTAAATTACTTGATCAACTTATAGTCCATCAAACTTTCATACAGTGGTGAAACCCCCTACACCATATCCACCATTGAGTGCATCCAGACAAACAATCCCTCTTCCTTTCACTGCCTTGGATTATGTTGCCTACAGTACATCAACCATAGGCTGCTCGGAATCCACAGTACAGTCAAGATCCAGCAAAAGCACATGCTCAGTCTGTTTGCTCTGTTCTAGGCAGAGGAATGATTGCTCTGTGCAGGCGCCAATCCCAATGCAACCACACTGCGAACATGACTACTTGACCGCTGGCTAATTCTTTCCACCGTTTAATACTCTATATACATCTTACCAGTCTCGTAGTAATCGTAGATCTTCACTATGGCTGGTTTCAGGTCCTTGACTTTACTGTCTTGTTCGATGAAGAATGAAAGGTTGACAGAGTCTTGCCCCAGCTACAAGGAAGAAAAGGATGCAGCTGTGAACATGGCTGACCATAAGTGGCGTACCTACCATAGAGTCAGACCATGCACTTGTTATGGATTCCGGAAAGAGGGGGGCCCTGCACTGAACTTCTTTTCCCGTTCATAAGTTCACTGCATTTTCTCTCAGATGCCACTAGAGGGACACAGTGCACAGAAATTCTACAGCGCTTATGGTAACTGTATAAATTCCTATGATCTGAGCTCCCCCTAGTGGTGGCCGCAAATAGCCAACTTTGTAATGGAAGAGAAGCTGGAAATTTATGAAAATGTTACGTTTTTTTAGAGAAAATATGGTGGATGGAATACTTATTCATAGTTATGAAGCACCTTTTCCACTTTTTCTGACATAAAAAAACAAATAAAGTGGATGAAGCAGAGTGTGGCTATAAATTTATTGTGACAGCAAACTAATGGTTATTAGAAGACAGACAAGCATTACTGTAGGTCATTGAAATGTCTGTGATCTAACCTCCTCCAGGTACAGGTTCACCATATCCATCTGGATGTCACTTCTCTTTATTAAGTTCTCCTTCTCCAACTGTGAAGAAAGAGGCATCAGATATAAGTCGAGATGATGATTAAAGATGAGCTTATTTTCTTAAAGACGATCTGTCAGCAGATTTGTATCTATGAAACTGTCTGACCTGTCGCATGTGCGCTTGGCAGCTGAAGGCATCTGTGACAGTCCCATCTTCATATGTGCATGATGTTTTAATATATGCAAATGAGCCTGTAGCAGAAACGGGGGCATTGCTATTACACCTAGAGGATCACCTCTCTCTGCAACTGCCGCGTCCTCTCCACTTTGATTGACAGGACCAGGCAGTGAAAACATCATCACGTCTGGCCCTGTCAATCAAAATGTGAATCTCCAACTGATCAATGTATTCATCTCTGGAGGCTAGTACAGTCTAAAACTTACCATACAAATTAGGTAAACCTACAAAATTTGACAATATTGCTAATGGGTATGTGAGAGGAGCTGATAGTCCTCTGATATCTACTATTAGGGGAAAGAAGCCATGCTGGAATTCAACATAATTGGTGTCAGAGACAGCTTATTTCACTCTCCCCATGTTCGACCAATATAAGGAATTTGGGAGAATTAGCTCATTTGGCCAACAGCCTTCTTTATACAGATGTATATGGCTTTATATGGCTTCTACTGTAATTCCTTATGCCAGAAAATTTATAGGAAGTCATACCATTTTTTTTCCTTATGGGATTCTGTATGAAATCTGATGAAGCCACATGAATGCATAAGAATTTTGTATGTAAAACTCTGGCATGGTCCATCGGACTATATCTATACAGATGTGTTCTCAATAAATGCACTTCTAGAGAAGTCTCAGTAACCACAGATTGTAAGGAAGGTTTTGCAGCAATGCATATAGTGTGTATGGCTGCTTACTAAATAATCCATCAAGCCTCCGTTCATTGTTGTTTGACTTTCCCGGGATTTACATATTGATGACCACAGAATAGGTCATCAATATGAGATTGACGGGGGTCCAACTCCTGGCAGCTGCACCAATCAGCTGTTTGTGGTAGTCCTGGTGCTCACTAGAGCTCACCACTGTCCAGCGGCTGTACTTGGTATCGCAGTTCATCCCCATTCTTTTTTGAAGCTGTGCCTAGACCACAGTATGACGTCACTGGTCTACAAAGAGACCTAAGCACTAAAGAACCACCACAGCCTCTTCCTACAGCTGACTGGAGTCAGAACTTGACAATCTCATGCTGATGACCTGTCCTGAGAATAGGCCACGAATATGTAAATCCCAGCGAGCTCCTTTTTGTGTCACTTCAGCAAGTGGCATTTATCACAGAAAGAAAGTTAATAAAAGGCACTTACTAATGTATTGTGATTGTCCATATTGCCTCCTTTGCTGACTTGATTCATTTTTCCATCATATTATACGCTGCTTGTTTCCAGGGGTTACGACTTCCCTGTAATCCAGCAGCGGTGGCAGTGCGTGCACACTATAGGAAAAAGTGAAAGCCTATGTGGTCTCCCACAGTTCCGGCCATCAGAGAGGCCAGAGCTTTTTTCTATAGTTAGCAAGCACGACCATCGCTTGTGGATCACATTATACACTGCTGGCTTCCATAGTTACGACCACCCTGTAATTCATCAATGGTGGTCTTGCTTTCTCACTATAGGAAAAAGCACCAGCCTCTCTGGTGGCTGTGATCATGGGAGCACACATAGGCTGGTACTTTTTCCGATAGTGTGCAAGCACGGCCACTGCTGTTGTATTGCAGGGTGGTCCGTAACTATGGAAAGGTGATTTGTATAATGTAATGGAAAAATTAATCCAGCCAGCAAAGGAAGCAACATGGACAATCCCAATACATTAGTAAATGGCTTGTATAAACGTCCTCTACATAACAAATGCTATTTGCAGAAGTGAGACTACCCCTTTAAATCCTCTGTATCTGGAATACCTGTGGAGTAATCCAAATTGAATGGAGAAGCGGGGAGAGGGTGAGTAAGGATTTCTCCACAGGTATTCGAGGCAGGGGCCTAGTAAAAAAAACAACTGGGCAACCTCTTTAAGCTACTGTAATACTCATGTTAAGGTAAGTGACAATGAGAGATGTGAAAGATGAACTTACTTTTCTCACTGAGCTCTTTATTGGAATGTATCCAGACAACATCTTCACATCTATAACAACCATATTGGATTTTTTGTCGAGAACCTTTATATCTACAGTAAAAAGAAAAATACAAAAAAGTAACCACAAGGTCTTTAATGACAATGCGACAAATGTAAGTGTAGAAAAACAATTGCATGACTTAGCACAGGCGCGCGGCTATAGAGGAAGCAGGGGAAAGTGGCTGCTTTGGGGCCCAAGCTCAGAAGAGGCCTTTCCAGGAGGAAGAGTAAAAGATTTTATTGACAGGCCCCCTTTGACAGTATTATACGATGACATTATATAACACTATAGGAAACAGATGAAGCGGTTCCTGGGCCTCGTCTGATTAGCCACAGGAGTGGGGGTTGCAAAGTTGTTGGGGAGCCCATTCAATAATTTGCTGTGGGACCCAGTCATTTCTAGTTAAGCCAATGACTTAGCATATAAGTGGATGACACCCACCGAGCAGTGATTGTGAGCTCTAATTTTGTCATTGATTCTTCTGCACATTGATTTGATTGAACCTCCACTTTAATTGCAAAGGTTTCTTCTTGTCTAGGTGGAGGAACGTTGTATCTCAGGACTGTCTGTCAAATTAGGAAATTGAGTTTAGATAAAATGAGTTTAGATGTACTGTACGTGGTAGATCAATACCGAAGAACTTGACAAAAATGCAACTTACTTGTACATAGACACAACCGCTTCCTGAAGATCTCACCGTATACTCTCCAGGTACTGTTGGTAGTGATGTACTCTGCAGAAGTAACCTGTTATTGTTATTTACGTGGAACTGCTTCATAATGTCTGTCTTGGATGATACTGTCACAGTCACATCTCCTTTGTCACTGAAGGTGGCCTCTGCATACTTGGCCAATGCCTGAAGAGCCACCACCGTGTCCTGTAGAGGAAAAGTATTATGTTGACATCAGGTGAAAAGCTATTATGTGTTTCTTGGGTGTATACTGTACTTTTGGAAAAAAGTTTCTCCTGAGATTGAGATTTATAGGTCTCCATTATTTAAATGGCTTGATTATTAAGATAATGAAAAAGGCATTTCAAATGAAGTATTATTGTAATATGCAAAAATAAAAATATTGTTAGGTTTTGTATGTACATTATATTTTCCTCTCTGGTAGCGCCCAATGCTGTTTCTCCCCTGAGGAAGCGACGGCGAAACATGCGTTGGGGTCTGAGGTGGCACTGGTCTGTATTATTCTATACATTTATATATTTGTTACTTTATGGATTGTGTCTGTGAACCAGTTTGGTACTATTGCACTTTGATGTTTATGCTTGCACTTGCACTTTGTATGGTTCTACTATGACCTCTCTATATACGAGTAATATATTTTACCGGTCCATGTTTGCCCCTCTTTTCATTGTTGTGTGTAGTTACCACCATCAACTTTTTATGATTTTTATCTATATTTATGCTTTCATGTATTTGCCCTTTGCCAACTTCTTAGGTAAAGAGCTGTTATTTGTTGTAAAACCACAGTTATCATTGCTGAATGTCATCCATCAGGCTTCCTTCAAACTCTACCTGCCTTGCAGCCTTACACCGACACCAGGGGCACCCCAAACCATCCCCAGGCAGGAAACAGTCACCAAGGTGTGCCCCAAGTGGAAGAAAGGCTGTGCCCCTCCCTTCATTGTGGGTGCTTGGTCCACGGAGAGCCAGAGGAGAATCATCCCTTGAGTACTATTACCACCATCTTCGACACAGACACCACTTCTATCCACTCCACCCCAACACCATATGATAATCAATCATGAACATGTATTGTCATGAATGAACTTTAGTAAGTTTTACTTATATCATTACTTAGATCATTATAGGAATTGTAAATCCCAATAAATCCAAGTTTTAGATGGGTTTCTTTATTAATTCAGATGTATTTTGTTGGTGATGGTATAGAGGGAAAGGCTAGAGAACCGCAGGAAACTGACATTTCAGTATTCAGACCGTAACATGGAAAAAATCTGGGAACACAATCTGACCAGACAATCAATTTAACTGGAGAGTGTCTGAAAACAAGTTAAAATGGTGGTAATTACGATGTAGATACCTCAATGGAAATAGCAGACTCTTTTTATAACATAGTCATAGTAAAACATAATGACTTCTGTACCTGTGTAGAAGAAAATCCTCCATATGGATTCTGCTGTTTGCTCAACCAATTTACAATCTCTGAAGCCTTGACTAAATCTTGAGTTGGACCATAAAGGACAGCCAGGAGCACATAGGAGGTCAACTCCACCTCTGCTGATGGAGCTCTGGACCAGTATGAGTCTTCAGACTGAGGTTTGGACAAGCGTTCCCAATGCTGCTCTCGATCTATTAATAATAAATTATTAGTACGTAGGGAAATATTTCCTTCATAATACCTTACTGACCATCTCTACAAATTGTCAATGTGAATACATTTTACTAATAATATAAATGTGCTCAAACAACATATGTAAAACAAGTATAGATAGATTAAACCTTATTTGTAAGGACTAAATGAGTTTTTTTTTCAATTTCAGTCAACCGTGGCCACTGGCCAATGAAACATTTCCATATTGGAGATATTCACAATGGAAGATATACAGGGGCGTAGCTAAAGGCTCATGGGCCCTGGTGCAAGAGTTCAGCTTGGGGCCCCCCCCCCCTCCAGCGCTGGTTCACCTAGCTTTTCTGCCGGCCAAGTCAAAAATTGAAACCCCCTTCCATGCCAAATTCTCACCCTAACCTAACCTCCTAACATTACATATATCACTACAGAACATACAGGGTAAGGCTACATTCACACGACCCATTCACTTCAATGAGCACTGTGTGCTGTCCGCATCTGTATGTCCATTCCTATTTTTGTCCGTTTTGGGGACAAGGATAGGCATTGTTACAGTGGATCTGCAAAAAAAACGGATGCCATATGGAACATCATCCTTTTTTTGCGGATCCGCAATTTGCAGACTGCAAAACACAATGTTGGTGTGAATGTAGCCTAATACAGCGCCCCATACCTCTTACATCCAGTATAATACAGCGCCCCATACCTCTTACATCCAGTATAATACAGCGCCCCATACCTTGTACATCTAGTATAATACAGCGCCCCATACCTCTTACATCCAGTATAATACAGTGCCCCATACCTCTTACATCCAGTGACGTCTCCTCGGATGTAGATCTTCTCTTTCCTCATCTTCTCCTTTCAGACCAGACGCCATTTTTCAGCCATTTCTCATCTCTGCAGTTTGACAGAAAAAAATCTTAGTTTACTACTTTTCCATCATCCTCCCATCTTCTGGACAAATCATCCTACACCCCCAGTACTGCTCCACTAGTACCACACAGATAGTGCCCTTCAATAATTATTGGCACACAGTGTCCTAAAATAACTGCGCCCAGCAAATAGTGCCCCGTAGTGTGAATAGTGTGAACATAACGTCCCCCAGAAATAACTGCGCTGATACTGTGCCAGGGTGCCCCCAAAGTCCCAACTAATAATTCTCTGCCAGAGTGCACTTGTTAGTAATAGTGCCCCCAACAGTACTAATGTCCCCACTGTGCCCCAGAAGTAATAATGCTTCCAATGTGCCAGTAAGAAATGCCCCATGTGCCAGAAAAATGCCCCCAGTGCCAGTAAAAAATGCCCCCAGTGCCAGTAAAAAATGCCCCCAAGTGCCAGTAAGAAATGTCCCCAGTGCCCCCATGTGCCAGTAAGAAATGTCCCCAGTGCCCCCATGTGCCAGTAAAAATGGCCCCAGTGCCAGTAAAAATGCCCCCGTGTCCCATGTGCCAGTAAAAATGCCCCCAGTGCCAGTAAAATGCTCCCAGTGCCCCCATGTGCAAGTAAAAAATGCCCCCAGTGCCAGTAAAAATGCCCCCGTGTCCCATGTGCCAGTAAAAATGCCCCCAGTGCCAGTAAAATGCTCCCAGTGCCCCCATGTGCAAGTAAAAAATGCCCCCAGTGCCAGTAAAATGCTCCCAGTGCCCCCATGTGCCAGTAAGAATGCCCCCAGTGCCAGTAAAAATGCCCCCATGTGCCAGTAAAATGCCCCCAGTGCCCCCATGTGCCAGTAAAAGTGCCCCAGTGCCAGTAAAAATGCCCCCATGTGCCAGTAAAAATGCCCCCAGTGCCAGTAATATGCCCCCAGTGCCACCATGTGCCAGTAAAAATGCCCCCAGTGCCCCCATGTGCCAGTAAAATGCCCCCAGTGCCAGTAAAAGTGCCCCCAGTACCAGTAAAAAATGCCCCCAGTGCCAGTAATATGCCCCCAGTGCCCCCATGTGCCAGTAAAAGTGCCCCCAGTGCCAGTAATATGCCCCCAGTGCCCCATGTGCCAGTAAAAATGCCCCCAGTGCCCCCATGTGCCAGTAAAAATGCCTCCATGTGACAGTAAAAGTGCCCCCAGTGCCAGTAATATGCCCCCAGTGCCCCCCATGTGCTAGTAAAAATGCCCCCATGTCCCCCAATAGAGCTCCGGTCCGTGCTACAATAAAAAAATAAACACTAATACTTACCTCCATGGTGCTGGCAGCGATGCGATGCAGGCCTCTTCCGGCCTGTGTCCCGCGCTGTACGGCTCTGGCGGCGCGATGACGTCATCGCGCCGCCTGAGCCGGCCTCTGATAGGCTACAGGCCCAGTGCCTGCAGCCTATCAGAGGAGCGGGCAGGGGAGACGCCTCTCCCTCCCCTGCCCCGCAGTAGAATACAGGCATCTGTATCGCCGTCCCGAGGACGGCGATACAGATGACTATGGAGATGAGCGCTTCCACAATGGAAGCGCTCATCTCCCTCTGCCCCACCGCCGCCCGCAACTGCCCGCAGGGCCGCACCGCTCCCGGCTAATTGGCGGTGCGGCCCTGCAAGTGGCAAGGGGGGCCCTCGGGCAACTGCGACCGCTGCGACCCCTATAGCTACGCCACTGAAGATATATAATTTCATGTTCTCAAATAACCCAATACCAAACATTGGGTGTAGTTTGCATTTTGCTTATGAGGGTACTGAATGCATAAATCTTTTTAAAAGGATAAACAAGA
The DNA here is from genome assembly GCA_900303285.1 of Rhinella marina. Taxonomy (NCBI): domain Eukaryota; kingdom Metazoa; phylum Chordata; class Amphibia; order Anura; family Bufonidae; genus Rhinella; species Rhinella marina. The sequence continues at coordinate 232,485 of ONZH01018082.1, forward strand.
TGAAGGTAAAGAAGGACAGGAATTGTGGTTATAAATGGTAAAAGTAAGATAAATAATTAAAATAAATAATTAAAATGATTTAAAAAAATACAGAACCAAATATAAATAAAATTACTATTTTAAATATAAGTAAAATATATTAAAATGCATAATTAAAATGCATAAAATAAATGAATAATACTTATGCAATAAATAGTATAAAATAAGCAAAATAAATTAATAAAATAAATAACTTATATACAGTACTAAATATGAGCAATTTAAAAAAAAATACATAAGTATAAGTAAAATAGAATACAATAAATAATATAAATTATATTAAATAAATATATAAAATAAACAAATACGTAATTGCAATAAAATAAATAAATAAAAATAAATAAAATAATTGAATAAATAATCAAGTAAATAGAAAAAAACTAATTGAAAAAAAATAAATATTAAAGCAATGTAAAATATACAAATAAAATAATAATTGTTAGTGATTGCAATTGAGTCATGATACCAACTTTATTTTTAAAAGAGTGAATGTTAAAACAATTAATAGTTTCCTGTACCTATTTACTATTTGCCCTGACTGAAAGCCACATATAGATAATCAAGAGCCGTCTGCATCCGCACTTCCGGTCCACAGCCCCGCAAAAAAATAGAACATGTCCTATTCTTGTCCGAATCCACTGACAAGAAAAGTCATTTCTATTATAGAGCCGGCCATGTGCGGTCTGCAAAATGCGGAACGCACATGGCAGTGTCCGTGTTTTGCGGATCCGCAATTTGCGTACCGCAAAACACACACGGACGTGTGAATGGACCCTTAAAGATTGTGCAAACTGTTTCCCATTGTTTTCAAGCATTCATGCAGTTTTGGTATAATGCCATGATCTTATGTCTTTTCTTGTCATGTTGCAGCCATAAATTGTGGCCTCTCGTTAAAAACAGTGGAAAGTGGTTTCTGCTTGACCACCTGGCAGTTTTTGGTCCTGACCATGCCAAATTCAGCTGACAAAAAACACCCCCCCTACTAGGATTCATCAGTCGGCTTCTGAGGTTTCTGTAGCTGGGTCTCAGCAGCACCCATATGCATATCACTTACTTCCTCTCACAACTTGTGCCTCAAGTTTGTCCATCATCGCCTCCCTGAGCTCCATGTCTCCAGACAAAGTAAAGGCATAGGCCAACAGAGCCTGGCTGTATATATTAGTGTCAGTCGCAGCTGCTGTCTTCAGGCAGGACACAGCATCTCTGACCATAGGATCCTGAAAGACAAGTGTTTAGCTCACTAGGGTATGTCTGTGACATGACTAGATCATATTTCAATAGCCAATAGTACATATTAGATGCAAAAAACAGTTCCTCTTTTACCATATATTATCCATTTAATTCAAAATAAGTCTTGACTATTATGACTTTTATATTGTGAAGCTGATAAGGACACCGGGCGGCCAAGAGTAGAGGATCCTCCAGATCTCAGCTGTTGTTTGTGATTCTCAATGATACTGTCGTGATTTCTGTCATAATATCCAATAGCCATATTTCCAGTGAATTAAGTCTGATAATATGACAAGATCCTGGTGCCCTATGGAGACTTACAGGCTATTCTCCATGGGAAAAATGATCAAAATTAGCTCTCCTTCAGAGAGACCATGACCATGTCATATCAGCCAAACCAGAGAAGGCTGCTTTGGGGATCTTGCTAATCACCAGTACTTCTCATCTTGGCCAAGAACCCAGAAACAGCTATCTACAGCTTTCAAATTGCTGTCCAATAGGTAAGGGTCGTATATATATGGGAGCCAAACATGTACTAAGAATTGAGAAAGCAAGTGGTGAGCAAATGTAAATATGATTGGAAGTCCCACAGAGCTCAAAAGAGCATGCCTGGGTACCTCTCCATTTGGACTGCTTTGTATTTGGCAGTCTGCCGTGGCATGTACTGTAAGGTGGTTAGAAAGGCGTTTATGAGAAGACAAGTATTTATATCCAATTGAATTCATAATTCCACCCTCAATTGTAATCTGCGTTTCTAAGATTCGTGGAAAGAAAAAGGTTTGGTACCATGTTAGCCAGTATGAGAAGTCTTGATGGTCTCCAAAAGAGAAACAATAAAATAAATTTTATACCTTTTAATTGCTAACGAAAATAAATTCTGCTATAAGGTAAGCTTATAAGACTGTGAGGTTTCTTCTTTAGGCCAGGAATAGTGGAAAACATCTAACTGTATGTCACATCTTCTAAATATCCACCACCATCTACTCAACAAATATAATATCTAATGATTTCCATCCCTTACCTCTATTAATATTCCAGCCTCCAGCAGAGCTATGGTCACATACGCAGAGAGTGAGATTTCATCTGTTACTCCCCCCTTGAAGAAAACAGAAACCACATTTACCAGCGAGACCTGTATAGACTATAACAGAAGAAACTACTAAATTTTCCAGCCAGATTTACTGCTGCTAAAGCTCCAATTTATAGCATATATTAAAATATAACAATGTATAGACAGTTAAATTCCACTCCTTCCTCTATAGTGTCCTCAGAGCTCATTCTGCACGAGGGAAATATGTGATCCCTCCTTTACTATGAGAAGTGAATACGATCACGTGGCTGTTTTTAACTAGGTAAAATGAACTAGAAAGAACAGTTTTGCCTTTTTTTACAGAGTTTTTATGGATCTGGCATTAACAATTATGTATATGTTTTACATTTTATTGTTTTCCAAACACTTTTAATTATTATTATTATTATTTTTTTAAGTAGGAAACTTGCACATGCAATCCTCTGATCTCCCATGTAACACACTTTAATACCTCTGTATTGCAGTGCATTATGTCAGTTGCAGTAAAAAACTGACATAATGTCTTTTGGGAACTGCCAAAGGTGGTGCTGAATAAGCATTCTTACATGGTAGTCCTGAAAGACATTTTTAGCTGCCATGGCATCTTGGATTTACGGGGGGTTATGGTTCGAGAAAGGGAGTCTCCTCCCTTTTTCTAACCACTCAGATGCAGCTGTCAGCACTGACCATGGCACATAAGGGCTTAAACAAAGGGCTTCTACTTTAGGTGCTGGACAGCTCTCTTTGTGCCCAAAGTATGGGTTTCGGAATGCGTGCCCCTATGCCTGGCCTATTTACAGTGGGCATTATTCACATAGTTAAAATCTATTCTACAAACCATTAATTCTACAACAAAATTTTACATTTAAGTCTACCCCTACCTACCCCTGGTCCTAGCCCTCTGTCTCTATACTGGATATGTATCTGTTTTCACAAGCTTGCCTTCTGCTGTATTTGCTTTTTTGACTGTTGTATGTCTACTATCTCCTATGTATTGCTGGAGGTTTAATATTGATGGCCTATCCTCAGGATAGGACATCATTATGTAATCGCTGGGTGTCCAATTACCAGCACCATTGCCACCCAGATGCTTGAAGAGGCAGTGGTGCCCCAATGATGTCCAGTGATTTCACATTTATCATCTTTAGCCTAGGTGCAACTCACCAGAGCAACAGTTGATCAGTGGCAGTGCTTGTAGTTGGACCCCATTGATCAGATAATGATTACCTATCTTGAGTACAGGGTATCAATAATATGCTTGCAAACAGAAACCATTTAAACCTTCAATTTCTTGGATTTCTGTGCAATGTTACAGTGCTACATAAACAAATCATAGTATTGTAATATTCTCTGGTAGATCATCTTGTTGAGAAGACCATCCTTGCTTTAGACCAGATTTTCAGATTTTATGGGATTGTCTCAAAAAGGTTTCACTATACAAGGAAGAGGGTCACAGTCCCCGGTATGTACTTACAGGCAGTTGTATATTATATGCTACATGATCACACATAAACACTATACCTTCATAGCGTTATTAAAAAGTCGTCCTACACTCCTAAAGCAGCCATTGGCTTGTTGGTTTTTCTTCAGCCAGGAGAAAGAATGTTTAAGGTGGTTTTCATCTATGAAGATGTATGGCCGAGCCTTACTGAAGGACTTCACTACAAAGGCAGTCAACCTAAAAGTAAATAAATATAGAGTAAAAAGAAATAAGACAACTAGTTATGGGGGCCTTCATACAATCGGGTGCCACATTTTAGAAATTAAGTTGAGCGCCATCAAAATAGCCTTGATGAAGTTGAAATGTTGGTCTGTTACATGGGTGAATAAACAAGCTTCATTTTTCTACATATTTACATGTTATATACACCTTTAGGGATTTTTTTTCAATTGGTCCTTATCTCTGCTCTCTGACCTTATAAACACTAATTATAATGCAACTCTTATCTTACTGATAAGAATGTGGCTTAAATAAATGTTTATGACCTTTTAGTATTTAGAAATAAAGTTGATTTGATGACCAGCACAAAATGAAAGTGAAAGTACAGCTAGGCAAAGTTAACCCTTTGTGACAGAATGGCTGAATAATTTTAGAAAAGAGCAATTGAAAAAATGATTTTTAGCCCGAAATGAGTAAAATAGAATCATAAAAAAATTGCCCACTAAGGTTTACATAGCCTTTAAATGCTTGCATTTCCTGACCAGTTTTCTTAGAGCTATTGATGGGATCAATCACAGTTTAGTACATTCCAATCTATTGGTTGCAGAAAAGAAAATGGAAACTATAAAATACTCATGCAGCCAGTGATCAAGAACCCTAAATCAATAACAACCTCACAAAAACACAGTTCTTGGTCAGTCGACTTACTTGATCACCAATGCCATTGTCTACATTCTTACCAGGTGTTTCCACTGCTATCACTTTTCCCAAATGCACTGTATGATCCATCATCACGTTTATAAGTCAGTTCTCTCTGATATCCTAAATGGAATTGCAGTTTAAAATAAAAAAAAAAAATCAAATTTCAAAATATGGAGCAGAATTAGCCAATTTGACAATTTGAAGAATTGAAGAATAAAAAGTCATAACCGTCTTCTCTTGAAAAGCTGATATCATGATAGGACATGTAAAGAGGAGTGACCCCCTGCAAACATGATCAGGACTCGGGACATGATTAGAACTCAGCTTGTCACAGGTATTGTAGTGGTGAGCAATATATTGTTCACTTCTTTTATTTTATTGGTTCCAGTGGACTATACTCAAAATAGGTGAAGTTTTCCTGCATGCCTAAGCTAGAATGCTGATGGCCACATAGAGCCCCAGATGCCAGCCTGATTGGAAGAGATGTGTAGTCAGGCCCATCAGAGCATGAGAGCACATAGGCATAAGGCTTATGCTTATGTGGTTGGAGTTAGTTATGATATAGGGGTTGCCCTTCCTAGGAACAGGAGAGGAGTAGGCCCGTGAAGATTGTGTATTTCCTCTGTGCCAGACAGTTAGTGGGTGGAAAAGAGTCATCCCGAAAGATTGAGGCTGCAAGAAGCAAAGAGCTTCTCTACATGATTGAGGCAGTGGGTGGAAAGGAAATCTCTCTGTATTATTGTGGCAGCAGGCAGAGACGGAATTTGCTTGAGTTCAAGTGGCAGGTTGTCAGAGGTGTAAGGCAGCTGAGAGAATGAGGTGGGCAGACATGAAGTCCACAGAGCCAGGAACCACTATGAACACAGGATTGGGCTATAGCCATGAAGAATTTCACAAGTGGGTGGAGGAAAGACAGAAATAGAACTGCATGAGAGACCAAGGGCAAAATCAAAGTACAGGCCTGTGGAGAAGCCATTTCAACATTGCAAACAACATATCCCAGTAGTCTAAGGGCTCATGCCCATGAACGTGTAATGGTCAGGCCCGTGCTGCAGACCGCAAATTGCAGTTCGCAATTCACGGGCACCGACCATGAGGCTGCCACATGCGGATCGAGCACCCATTCACCATGCACTACTTTTTTGTGGTGCGGAGACTCTGTAGTACTTCCGTGGGGTTCTGATCCGTGCCTCCGCTCAAGTGAATGGGTTCGTGATGCGGTGCCAGAATGTCCAGGGCCCGTATTTTGCGGACCCGCTGTTTATGGGTTTATGGTCATGGGCATAAGCCCTAAGAGTTGTATGACGTGCAGTTATCTATATTACAGTGGTAACTATATAAATTCAGTCACTTACCGCTCTCCAGAAATGTAGTGGCTTTGTTTTTTATTTCACCATTCAGTTGATGAGTCTTCTCCAGATACTGAAGGATAAAAATGTTGGGGGCAAATAAGACCATGTTCTGTTCCCCACATCCATATGGCATGGCCAGAAGACGGTCCAAATTTTGCATTGCTGTGCCCATTAGATCTCCTGTTGGAATTGAACTGGTGGTTAAAGGGCTCTCTAGACTGCAAAAATATACTTGAAGTTACCTAAACAAAACTACACTTACTTTAATATGGTCTCCTGAATTCCCCCATACTGATCTCTAAGTCCATGACCATGTTTTATGATAAAGGGTTTATTCAGGAAAAGATAGTTATGACTTATCCTCAGGATAGGTCATTAGTATCAGATCAGCGGGGTTGTGATACCCAGGACCACCAACAATCAGCTGTTGGAAGATGCCTTGATCACCTGAGCTTCTTCCTAGGCCAGTTACATCACTGTACATCGGTCATGAAAATGGGGCTGAGCTCTAATGGAGACCTTCCACCTCTTCCCTTCACTAGACCCTCCCCCCCTTTTTTATTTTATCTCTATCTTTTCAGTATAATTTTAACACTACTCTCTGGTACGTCCTTCCTTCCTCATTGTTCCAGTTAGTCCTTTGTCCTAGTGTCTGGTTGTTTTCTTGTTTTCTTGCTCTCCATATATTTGCCTTGAGGCATGCTAATGTTTTATTGGATAAGACATACCGACTTCTTTTCACTTACTGGTCTGTTATTTATATTGCTATATGTAGACTGGTCATGCTTTTCTGTACAACATAGCATGTAATTCATATGTCTTTCATATGGCCTCTCATCATATCTGTTCAGTGTATAAGCTCCTTAATGAGAGGTCTGATCATTGTATTTAATTTGTATAATTTTCTTAAATAAAGAATAAAAAAAGAAAAAAAAAGAAAATGGGGCTGGGCTGCAATACCAAGCTCTGCCATTGTACAATGTAAGTCACTGTGCTTGGAAGGCTCCTGGGAGGCTGCATTGCTCACCAGAGCTCGGGTGAGCGCAATGGCTGCCTGAAACAGGTAGGGGTGCCGGGACTTGGACCCTGCCAATGTGATAATGATGGCCTATCCTGAGGATAAGTCATCATTATTTTTTCCAGGATAACCCTATTAACTGTACAGTGGGCGAAATACCCAATTCCAACACTTCCCACTGGGACTTCCATCATGGTGCCTAATTTTTCATCCAGGACTGAAAAGTCTGAGGTATGTTTCTTCCCCAACACCCTCCCATGAACCTTAGATCAATTCAATAACCCTAAATTTGCTGATACTGCAGTCTCTCTGGAAAGGTCAATCCTGCACCCTATAGCTAATGGGATAGGACCACTGATGGTTTGTTCCCCTAAAGTTCACAGATCCAATTATTCAAATTATATGGGTATTATAATTCAATTTTACCAATTACTACAATGTGGGCTCTTTCAGAATCCTTCAGAATGTTTTCAGGAATCTTCAATGAAATCTCTTCCACTTTAGAATCATCTAGGACAAAAAGAGAAATATAATGTATGAAATAACACACAGCCATGATGGCCAAAACTATAACCATAATTGAGGCGAACATGCAACCTAAATTACATGGGTTTCCATGCCTGACTTGTGGAGTGGTATGTTTTGCTGGATGCTATACTGCTTCTAGGGGAGAATATATCTGTACATGCAGCACTTGATGGAGCTTGGCAGGGGCGGATTGGCCATGGACCTTACAGGGAAATTTCCCGGTGGGCCGAAGCCCAGTGGGCCGCCTGGGCCCTCCTCATGGCCAGCCAGTGGAAGTTTTTGGGGATGTATTTTGTTTTGCTGGCAGTATTTTGTGATGGACTGTGGTATTTGGTTCTGGTGGGGTGGTATAATGGACCACAGTATGGTATTGCTGGCCCTGCCTTCCATGAAGTTGGATCCAAGTACAAAATGGGGCCACTTTTAGTATTTTTTCCAGGGCCACTTTAAGTTCCCAGTCCGCCCCTGGAGCTTGGTATGGCAGCACATGGAGCCATAGGGCTCTATGCAACGAGGCCCTGTGGGGCCAGTGTAGAGGATGGGAGGGGTAGTGTCCCTGATGAAGTGTTGCGTCTCAGTGAACTCCCTCAGGACAACGCTCCTGGGGTCTGTTGTAGTGAAAGTTACAGTAGTGAAGAAAGAGGCCAGAATTAACTGTGACAGGTCTGGGGTCCTTCATCTATAAAAGGGAGCCATATGACTTCCCAATGCTGCCATTTAGGCTATGTGGATTTCTGTACATATACGTTTTGATGGAGAAACAAAGTCATTTATGTAATTAAGTTTCCATTTTTACCTTCTCCTTGACTGCACAGTAGAGCACTGTATGATTTCTCCTCCAACACTCCCCCTGGCTGACCAAAACACAAATATACATCTCATAAGAAGAAAATAGAACATGTCTTTATATGTAGCATAGGCCACTAGTAAGCTGGCCATACATGTGAGATTGACCAAAGGGTACACCTCTGTCAGCTGCAAAGAAAAAGGGGATCAGTCAGCACATCCCAGTGTGCAGGTGCACACAGCCATGGCTAGATACCGAAAGGAAAAAAATACAATGCGGCAGCACTCTGCAAACCAAATAAAGTACAAAAATGCCATAGTAATAGAAAGTATTCTGGTGCTAATGCTACACTTATTTAGTAAATTTGAGATTCTTGGCAAATATTTTTGTACATAATTATTTGGGCCCGTCTGCCAAACGTCAAGGAGATTACACCTCTGTCAACTAAGAACAAAAGCATTGGGCAGTTTAAATCCAACATGCCCGATCCTTATGTCTCCCGACATCAGCTGTCAGGTGAAAGTTGGAAGGATGCCACAGACATTAGACGTTCAGCGTGTTCAACCACATAGATCTAATGAGCATGGCCAGCCTTAGGGATCATGCACATGGCTAGATGACGGATCTTCATATTTTGACTTTGGAGACTGTAGAGAAAAAAATGTACCATGCTCCTTCACATTCCATTTTAAGGAAGTGTTGCCTCTAGGGGCGTATACCGTGCCTCATGGAGGCTGTATGTGCAGGTTTGGTGCACATTACATTGTCAAGAACATGAGCCCAAATAGCATAAAATGTTTCAAACCATGAAACTAACCTGAACAAGCAATGGCTTCACCACCGTATCGATACTTCCCTGTTTCGGGACAATAGGCACCTCATTGTGGCATAAATCGGGTGTGTCCAGAGCTTCTGTTGTTACAGTGACATTCACATGCCCTGAATATAGCAATAAACATAACATGGTAAGAAAGACAAGAGGGAATGTCATATCACGATAGCAGGACTAGCAGTACTTTGGTATCCAATGTGATACTTTATACTATTGGTTCCCTTCTATATGATCTTAAAGTTTACAAATTATTATACAATTATATACAGACTGAATAGCTCCCAAATGACATTGCCAGCGGCAGTGCCACACAAAGTAAATGTCATCCCATTGTGTTTTACTATACCAGGATGCAGTGACCATCGCATGCGCGGCCACCGCTCCCATTCATTTCTATGCTGCCACCGAAAATAGCCGAGCGCTGGCGGTGGTCGGACCCCGGGGCTCAGAGCTCCCCCGCTTCATTCTCAATGAAGACAATGGGGGCATATCCTAGCGATATGCTCCCATTGTCAAAGATGGGATAACCCCTTTAAATTTGCCTGCATCTGCTACTAGGGGGAGGTAACCGCATATGAATTTATTCAGCAGCCATTCAAGCTGTAAAATTCAGTTCACATTGAGCTCCACCTACTGGCAGTTGCAGCCTTTCAGAATATTAAAAGTAAAACTGACTATTAGGGCTTGTTCACATGATGGATTTTGTGTGTGAATCTCTGTGCAGATTCTGCGTTCAAAGCCATGCTGAATCCTCCACCTGTTATTGTCAATGGGAATCTTCGGTGCTGTTCATACGGCCGCTAAATCTGTCTATGCAGATTTTCAACATATCCTTTCTTGGTTGCAAACCACGGTGGGTCTCAATCGGTTCATAGAATGGGGATTACGGACAAGCATCATTCAAACTGCAATTTTTCCTATGCATATTTTACCATGTGAACATGCTTCTAGACTGGAATCAACAGACTTCAGTGCCTAGCAGTGTCTTGGCAAGGCCTGATTGCAGTGGCGCGGTCTGTCTCTTTGGTACTGTAGATTTGTCATGGGTATCCGATACTAAGGAATTTGCTATTTGTTTTGGAACTTGCTATTTTTTGCAGTTTTGGCTTTCAAAACTGCATCAGGAAACCTGACTGTGAGAAAATCATCTGCCGTGTAGGACATTACCCAGTTTGGAGGCTTTAAGGTTCCAGTAGAAGGTTTTGCTCTCATCTACACAGAGGCAGCTGCTATATTGGCAGTCATCACATGGCCTCTCTTCCAACTCTGCAGATGGTGTAAGTGTAGTCCTAACCTGTTAATAAGAAAACATATTCTGAAAATAAATAGAATTAGACTATAAACAGTTCATTATACTACTTTTCATGGTATTATCTCTGTACTGTGACATCACTGTGTTTATTATCCCTATACTGTGACATCACTGTGTTTATTATCCCTATACTGTGACATCACTGTGTTTATTATCCCTGTGCTGTGACATCACTGTGTTTATTATCCCTATACTGTGACATCATTGTGTTTATTATCTCTGTACTGTGACATCACTGTGTTTATTATCCCTGTACTGTGACATCACTGTGTTTATTATCTCTGTACTGTGACATCACTATGTTTATTATACCTGTACTGTGACATCACTGTGTGTATTATCTCTGTACTGTGACATCACTGTGTTTATTATCCCTATACTGTGACATCACTCTGTTTATCATCTCTGTATTGAAACATTACTACATTTTCCCTATATATGACACCATTGTATTTGTTATCATTGTACCATAACATCACTGTTTGTTAAAAAAAAGTAAAGGCAGTGTGTAGGCTTTTTAAAGGAGTTATCCAACCCCTATAATGACCCCCCAACGCCCGGGCCGCTCATATAGGTTATACTTACTCCCGCTTCCCGGCACTCGCGTCGCTTCTGATCCATGCAAAGCTACCGCTGCCACTCCCCATCGCGCAGAACTAAACATCTGGTGAAGGGGCGAGCAACCAATAGCAGAACACGCCGGTTATGAGCCTCCCTAGCATCGCAAGTGACGCTAGGGAGGTTCATTCTCGTCGTGGCCTGCTATTGGCTGCTCCCCCCATTGCTGTGATGGGGAGATGCAGAGGCAGCTATGCGGGGATCAGGAGCAATGCGAGTGCTGGGGAAAGGGGTAAGTATAACTCATATGAGGCACCCAGGCATTAGGGGGGGTCATTATAGGGGTTGGATAACCCTTTTAATCCCAAAAATGTGCTCCCTAATGGAGCCCTAGGCATCTGTCTACTCCACCTGCCTCTCATCCTATGCTCCTTTCAGCAGCATTTATAATAGACAACCTGTAATTTATTATTGTATGAAAGAACATGTTGGTTTTTACCTTTATACACTGTTTCAAATAGTTAAAAACTGTGGATTTAAGAGTGAAAGTTTCTCCTCTGATCACTGAATATGGTAAAGTAATGTCCACAAAGAAAGGCTGGAAAACTCGAAATGGTGCAGGCGAAGCAAGCCCAAAGCCTCCAGGACCCATACAAAAAGCCCCGCCATGCCAGTCTGTGATGGTGTCAGGAGCCGTGTCATGGAGAACACTAATGCCAGAGTCCCTAATCCAAGCAGATTGGAAAGAAATAACAGGAAATTATTCTTGTTGAAATAAGTAAAGGGCTATAAAATATGAATTATTCTAAGGGGCATAAATAGATATCAAGGGCTCCATAGTAGAGCTTAGTGTGCACCCCCCACCTCCCCCCCCATCATGTTTTGTAATATGATGAAGGAAAAGCTCCCTGAGTTTTTCCTAGAGTGCAAAGTTTCTGACAAATACAAAACTAAAACAAATACATAAACAAAAAAAATATTATAACAAAAAGTCACTCTCTATCTCACCCAATTTTCCTAACAACTGGCATAAATACACAGATAAATATCCTCCATACAGCTCCATGTCTGCGGCTTCTCTCACAGTGTGTTTGTGAAACTATTTGTCTGAAGCCACCACTAGGGGGTGCTCTGTGCATAGGAATTCATACAGTTACCAAGGAAGCTGTCAAATCTCTTTATAGTGAAATCTTCCTAGTGGTGGATGCATGACAAAGCAGAGTTTTCATATTGGGAACAGAAGGACATCTGCGTCTGGGGCATAGAATATGGGGTTATAATGTGCAGTGCACTACTGTACCCCTTTAACAAGTTATATGTGGGTGCTAGCCAGTGACAAAATTATTTGACATAGCAGCAACATCAACCACCCCCAAGAGTCTTCCTGTCAAGCGTTTGCACAGATATATAGTTACAATTAATTATTAGAAAGTTGACCGATAAGGTAACAAGGCATTCTCTGCTCCTTCAGCTTCTTCTACACATTCACAGTCTGGAATGCTGTCCATTCCCTGTAGTCGCAACAAAAGCCAATTTTCACAGATAAATCAGTCACAAATCAATATCAGAAGTCAATAATGGACAATTTGTCCTCAATATGTATCTTCAATATTCCTGTCTAATGTCCAGTATAAAAATCCCATATTATCCAGTATACAAGATTAGTGTATCCGTGTGTGTCTTTATGGAGAAAATTGCGCTTCCTTTAAAGGTCCCTTTAGAGACCTTTAGATACACCACTGAGGAAGGGACAGGAGCGATAAGCAGTCCCGAAACGCGTTTGGTTAATAATTTCCCTGTGAATCTCTTTTTAAGACAGAACAGAAGCAGAACCCTGAATTTCTGAATCTATCTTGATTATATCATGCTGATCTGTATACAAGGATATCAAGTGTATCATTTTATATAACAGCCCAAACAAAGACCGCCGAAATCTACGTATCCGGCGCCCAGCTACTCGGCTTAGAGAAACTCCGCTTTGAAAAAAGCGCGCCAGAACCCACGTGGGACGCCACGTGGGACGCTAGCGCTTTCAAGCTCTGAACAACGCTGTGAACATCGGGAAGCTCTGAACAACGCTGTGAACATCGGGAACCACGATCCCTTGTCCACAATACAACGGGCGACCAGCTCCACGATCCTCCAGCGTCAGGATTGGTAAAGTAAAAGGAGAACGACTAACTCCTTGACCTTTCTGAAATTGCATTTCATTCCATTTTAGAACTATACTATACTATGTTATGGGACACAATATATGATGAAATCATATTCTGCACTATAATCTGAGAGACTGTTATATACCGCAGACTAGTATTATTACTGCTATTTCCAGCATCTGATACACCATCTGACATATTAACAGTATATAATATTCATAATATGCCCACTGGATCCATTAAATTCGGGACACAAATATACGCTGAAGAAGAGTATATGTTGAAAAACTAAAAACTATAATCATAAAAAACATATGTGTACTGGAAAATATTGGATCCACTGACCTCTAAAGGGACCTTTAAAGGAAGCGCAATTTTCTCCATAAAGGCACACACGGATACACTAATCTTTGTGGACTGGATAATATGGGATTTTTATACTGGACATTAGACAGGAATATTGAAGATACATATTGAGGACAAATTGTCCATTATTGACTTCTGATATTGATTTGTGACTGATTTATCTGTGACAATATTTTACCTTATTTTTTCACCTCATTCCCAGCGCTGGTATGTTAGTTTAACGTTTGTACATACTATATACCAACACCATTTTTTATTTTTTATTTTATTATCTTTCTCTATTATCATTTTCTATATATACTTGTATTGTGTTAATAAACTAATGTAATAGGAACCAGATGCTGAGTGTGCTCATCACAAACCACATATATTTATATTTATCTCTTTTTTGGCAAAGGGTATAGCCAAGTGATTTAGAGCACCCCAAATCCGATATTAACTATTTGGTGAGCCACCAATATTCATTTTGTCTGACAAAAGCCAATTTTCCACAAATATTTGGTTAGTGTTGAAAAACAGAGGAACTCCTTTGTCTCCTCCCCTGCAGTAGCCAAATATTCAGATGAAACAGTACATTACCCAACAGCTTCCAGTTTCCAAATCCATGTTTCAGGGAAATAATGTCTTATCACTGACTTCTTCTTTGTGTTAGGAATTACGTTTGATAACTGTATTGAGACAAGATCCTCCTCCACCTCATCAACATCCGCTACGTACGTATTTCTTGCACTGTCTAAGGAAAAAAAATGATTAACAATGAACAATTTAGAAAAATGAATGAAAAGAATGGAGGTAGTGGGAACAGAAGTTATTGTGTCACGTAATGGTCCCACAGGTACCATATTCACTCTGGATCCTGTAAAAATGGAACCCATGGACCAGATTAGAGATGAGTGATTCAGTTCAGAATTTGTTCCAGAAAATTCAGATGGTAAGAGACCCAATTTTTTTTAATGTATTTAATGAAAATCAAAAGAAAACATACGATGCATTATACAGTAATACTGGGCAATACAATCCCAAGTCATTATTATTAGATACATCCCTATAAGTCATGATGTCGTCACCATGTGAGAACAAAACAGAAAGGAAAAAGAAGAAAAGGCATAAAGGAACACAGAAGAGGAAAAAGAAGTAGAAAATGAGAAAGGGAGTAGAAGCAAGTAGGAAAGGGAGATAGATGGTAGAGCACTTCTCTGGGGACCATTTAAATTGTAGTTCACTTGAAAGACCTCATTCTTATCCATAAATATTTCTATCTGAAATATTAACCTTTTTGTTCTTTGTCTGGAATTATCCATGTGGCTAGGTTGATGCTTATGGCTACAATGTTGTCATACATAGAATGGATTAACCCCTTGAGGACAGAGCCCATTTTGGCCTTAATGTCTGGGCCAAATTTCTGAATTCTGACATGTGTCACTTTATGTGGTTATAACTTTGGAACGCTTTTACTTATCCAGGCCATTCTGAGATTGTTTTCTCGTGACACATTGTACTTCATGACAGTCATAAATTTGAGTCAATATATTTCACCCTTATTTATGAAAAAATCCCAAATTTACCAAAAATTCTGAAAAATTAGCAAATTTCCAAATTTCAATTTCTCTACTTTCAAAATACACCGTAATACCTCCAAAAATAGTTATTATTTTACATTCCCCATATGTCTACTTTATGTTGGCATCATTTTGTAAACGTCATTTTACTTTTTTAGGACGTTAGGAGGCTTAGAAGTTTAGAAGCCATTTTTCAAATTTTCACCAAATTTTCCAAAACCATTTTTTTTTAACACCAATGCAGATATAAAGTGATTTTGAGGGTCTTACATAATGAAACCCACCATAAATGACCCCATTTTAGAAACTACACCCCTCAAATTATAAAAAACTGCTGTTACAAACTTTGTTAACCCTTGAGGTGTTCCACAAGAATTAATGGAAAATGGAGGTGAAATTTCAAAAATTTCACTTTTTTCGTAGATTATTCATGTTAATATTTTTTTTCTTGCAACACAGCAAGGGTTAACAGCAAACTAAACCTCAATTTACATTGCTCTGATTCTGCAGTTTACAGAAATACCCCATATGTGGTGGTAAACGTCTCTATGGGTTTGTGGCAGTGGTCAGAAGGAAAGGAGCGCCATACGGATTTTGGAGGCAAAATTTGCTAGAATAGTTTTTAGGCACCATTTTGTAATTGAGAGACCCTGACGTACCCCTACAGTGGAAACCCTCAAAAAGTGACCCCATTTTTGAAACTACACCCTTCAAAGAATATATTAAGGGGGTACTGACCACTTTGACCCCCTAAGCATTTTACGGAATTTGGAAACACTTGGCTGTGAAAATGAACATTTTTTTTCTTCCAATAAAATGTTGCTTTAGCCCCAATTTTTTTTATTTGCATAAGGGGTAACAGGAGAAAAGCCCCCCCATAATTTGTTACCCATTTTCTCCTGAATACGGCAACACCCCATATGTGGTGGTAAACTGCTGTGGGGGCACATGGCAGGACTCAAAACAGAAGGAGCGCCATATGGATTTTACAACACAGATTTTGATGGAGTGGTTTGCGGGAGCCATTGATTTTTATTTTTTTGAGCTATTGTCTTATGTGGGGGCTCATTTTTTGCAGGATGAGGTGGGGTTTTCATTGGTACCATTTTGGGGTAAATACGCCTTTTTGATCGCCTGCTATTACACTTTTTGTGAGGGAAGAGGGGAAAAAATGGCTATTTTGGCATAGTTTTTTTAAAAAAAAAATTTACAGCATTCGCCTGGGGGGCCATCTCATGTAATATTTTTATAGAGCAGGTTGTTACGGACGCAGCGATACCCAATATGTCCAACTTTTTTATTGTTGGAAAGTTTTACACATTAGATGCATTTTTGAACAGAATAAAATATTTTTTTTGTGTTGCCATTTTCAGAGAGCCATATTTTTTTCAGTTTTCAGGCGATTGTCTCAGGTAGGGTACAGTTTTTGCGGGACAAGATGACGGTTGAATTGATACCATTTTGGGGTAATTACGCCTTTTTGATCGCCTGCTATTACACTTTTTGTGAGGGAAGAGGGGAAAAAATGGCTATTTTGGCATAGTTTTTTTTAAAAAAAATTTACAGCATTCGCCTGGGGGGCCATCTCATGTAATATTTTTATAGAGCAGGTTGTTACGGACGCAGCGATACCCAATATGTCCAACTTTTTTATTGTTGGAAAGTTTTACACATTAGATGCATTTTTGAACAGAATAAAATATTTTTTTTGTGTTGCCATTTTCAGAGAGCCATATTTTTTTCAGTTTTCAGGCGATTGTCTCAGGTAGGGTACAGTTTTTGCGGGACAAGATGACGGTTGAATTGATACCATTTTGGGGTAATTACTCCTTTTTGATCGCCTGCTATTACACTTTTTGTGAGGGAAGAGGGGAAAAAATGGCTATTTTGGCATAGTTTTTTAAAAAAAAAAATTTACAGCATTCGCCTGGGGGGCCATCTCATGTAATATTTTTATAGAGCAGGTTGTTACGGACGCAGCGATACCCAATATGTCCAACTTTTTTATTGTTGGAAAGTTTTACACATTAGATGCATTTTTGAACAGAATAAAATATTTTTTTTGTGTTGCCATTTTCAGAGAGCCATATTTTTTTCAGTTTTCAGGCGATTGTCTCAGGTAGGGTACAGTTTTTGCGGGACAAGATGACGGTTGAATTGATACCATTTTGGGGTAATTACGCCTTTTTGATCGCCTGCTATTACACTTTTTGTGAGGGAAGAGGGGAAAAAATGGCTATTTTGGCATAGTTTTTTTTAAAAAAAATTTACAGCATTCGCCTGGGGGGCCATCTCATGTAATATTTTTATAGAGCAGGTTGTTACGGACGCAGCGATACCCAATATGTCCAACTTTTTATTGTTGGAAAGTTTTACACATTAGATGCATTTTTGAACAGAATAAAATATTTTTTTTGTGTTGCCATTTTCAGAGAGCCATATTTTTTTCAGTTTTCAGGCGATTGTCTCAGGTAGGGTACAGTTTTTGCAGGACAAGATGACGGTTGAATTGATACCATTTTGGGGTAATTACGCCTTTTTGATCGCCTGCTATTACACTTTTTTGTGAGGGAAGAGGGGAAAAAATGGCTATTTTGCCATAGTTTTTTAAAATTTTTTTTTACAGCATTCGCCTGGGGGGCCACCTCATGTAATATTTTTTATAGAGCAGATTGTTACGGATGTGGCGATACCTAACATGTTTATGTATTGTGTGTTTTTTTATTTTTAATCAATTTTTTTAACTTTTTTTTTAACTTTTTTTTTTTTTTCCACTTTCTTGACTCAGATCCACTTGGTTCTTCAAGAACCAGTGGGTCTGGTATTTTACAATACACTGCAGTACACTGTATAGTGTACTGCAGTGTATTTTCTTATAGCCTGTTCAAGCTCCTGCCTTTAGCAGGAGCTTGAACAGGCTTCCATGGCAAGCCAGATGAAAGCGTCTGGTTGCCATGGTAACCATCGGACGCTGCCACAGCAGAGCAGCGTCCCGATGGAAGGGAGAGGGAGCTTCCTCCCTCTCATCTGCCCACACCATCGGCGCTGCCAGCGCACCGCAGCGCCGATGGGAGAGGGAGGGAGCGCTCCCTCCCTGTTAACCCCTTCCATACAGCGGTCCCTACGGACCGCGGCATGGAAGGGGTTAAACTGCTGACATCTGTGCCAGCACCGATGTCAGCAGTTTCAAGCAGATTATCAGCTTTATGCTGATACTCTGCTTGAATAACGATCAGCCAACCTGAAAGATCGTTGCGGGCGGCACTCGCGGCAGCCGCCCGCACGTTGCAGGTCTCCCCCCCCATCTGCCCACAGCTAATCAGGGGGCGGGGGGACACCCTGACCTCCCCCTAATTACTGACACTCGGCGGGGATTCGCTAGAATAGCGCTATCCCCGCCGAGTACCCCTTGCCTGCTGTGAATGGCTGGTCTGAATAGACCAGCCATTCACAGCGATCGCCTTTATGGGGGGTGCACAGCACCCCCCGAGGCCTTCGCTATGGGTGGCTGGGTGCCCTAAACAGCACCCATTACAGCATTTAACCCCCCCTGCACTGAGCAGGGGGGGTTTCAATGCAAGACGTACCGGTACGCCCTGTAGCACGAACTACCTCGTGCTCAGGACGTACCGGTACGTCCAATGTCGCCAAAGGGTTAATCTATATGGTAGATATATCAATTATATGTTTTAAGTTTTTATGTGTATATGTATTTTTTATTTATTTTTATCCAGCTAGGTCCCAATTGGCAATATTTTGATAATAAATATTATAGATGTTTGTATGTGAAGTCTAAGTTAGAGATGAGCGAATTTCATACAGTAATTTGGTCACCACGGACCATAACGCAATTCTATGACAGAATGCATAACGGAATGCCTTTAGAGGAATTCCGTTATAATGAAGTCTGTGGCATTCATAACGGATCCGTCCCGTTTCCGTTATGCAGGGGACTCCTCTCCTGCATAGCGGAGACCAGACGGTTCCGTTATGCAGGCCATAGACTTCTATTATAGCGGAATGAATAACGGAATGCCTCTAAAGACATTCCGTTATGCATTCCATCATAGAATTGTGCTATGGTCCGTGGTAACGGAATCCATAACGTAATTCACCAAACGAAGCGTGAACGAATTTCAGAATATGAAATTGGTTCTTTATCTCTAGCGTAAGTGCAATATCTAGGTGGAGGTGTGCCTGCCAATATTTATACATTTATATATTTTATTGTTAGACAGTGGGTGAGTCAATTGTCAGAGCACCCTCTGTTAATCCAGCATTTTGGAGAGGCCACTATAGCTTCTGGAAGTAATGACTTGTGCATCTCTTTTCCAGAGAAAAAGCTGCTTATCTCTCGATCAGACCTCAATTAGAGAAGAATAAAATCTTCACATTGTTATTTACGGAAATTTTATTTACTTTTCCTGCTTATACTTCAGCGTTTTTATTAATGCAACAATAACTGTCATTTTTCATTTAACTAACACCTGATGCATGACAGATATCCATCATGTACATGCTGGGTATGTATTTAGTGGCCTCATAAGCTATGTCCACACCATATGCTGCAGGTGCCATCTGTGTAATACAGCTGCCACCCAGCTGCAATGAGTGGGATTGGAGATGACTTAAAACAGTGATTTTCAACCAGTGTGCCTCCAGCTGTTGCAAAACTACAACTCCCACCATGCCCTTCTGTAGGCTGATAGCTGTAGGCTGCCTGGGCATGATGGGAGTTGTAGTTTTGCAACAGCTGGAGGCACACTGGTTGAAAATCACTGACTTAAAATACCCAACATCTGAGCATTTAGAAAGAGAACAGGGCTTCCTCTGTCCCTGAAAATACTTTTGCCGTCAATGGTATAAGGGATCAGAGGATTGCATCTTCAAGACCTTTAAAGAGACTAATAAGTACAGTAAAAAAAATGTTTTTACCAATATGAAAAAGCACAAAAAATTAAAAATTAAAATCACTCCCCTTTACCAGTTTTAAAATAAACAATAAAAGTTTTTTTCCCCCATTTGCCTTTACACGGGTTTTGACAAATCTCCCCCACTGTCCCCTGTTGATATCCAACCTAATTTCTTCCTGTGATTAGCAATAATTTTATTTAAAATACAATATATGTAGTTATATTTCATAGTTAGTATTTCAGACACCGGGCATTTAGCTGATAATTATGGAGCATTATAGTCAGCTCAGTTTGAAGGGGTTGTCTTAATTCAGCGAAGGCATTTATCATGTAGACAAAGTTAAAGCCAAGCACTTAGGCTACTTTCACACCTGAATTCTCCGGATCTGGCACTGCCGGAAGCAACTGGAATGCCCTCTGGCAGTATATTGGGTTCTGGCATAGATCACATGCTGCGGTTTTTGTCTGACCAATTGCCAGCATCATCTACTGGATCGTATTGCTGCAGGTGTGAAAATAGCCTTACTAATGTATTGTGGTTGTCCATGTTGCCTCCTTTGCAGCCAAATTATACACTGCTCTTTCCAGGTATTGCGATCCAGCAGTGATGGCCGTGCTTGTACACTATAGGAAAAAAGTGCTAGCCTATTAACACTTCTGCACCTGAGAGAACCAGTGCCCTTTCCTATAGTGTGCAACCATGGCCACCGCTACAGCACAGATACAAGGTGGATACAGGACCTGTCCAGCATATTTTCCAATAGTTGCTCAGTTACATTGTAGGTTGCTCTGTTATATAGGCACTGAGTATAACATATAGAAATTTAAAATGTAACGCTGTACCTCTAGAAGAGGACGTTAATAGGAATCCTCTTGCTCTTTTAAAAGATAAACCGCCATATACTATACTTCTACTGTGTATTTTAGCACTTGTCATTATTTTTAGACTCAAGTTCTGTAAGAAGAAAAGAAAAAAATATTTGCCTTTTTCATATTAAAAATACAATACTGTCTCTTCATGCATATGTTATATGAAACCTGCTAGATCAGCAGTCCTAGATCCTTTCTCCAATGCGTCTCTGTTGCCACCTGGCTGGAAGCGTGATATGCTGACACCCAGGCTGACTCATTGCCAGCCAATCAGTGACCCTAGTGGTGAGATATTCATACTTGGCACATCACATTTCCAGCTAGACAGGGACCAGAAGTGGCAAGGGCAGAGATGCCATGCCCAACCAACCTCGTATCTTTTTTTGGTGGTGGTGGGGGACTATCCATTTAAAGGGGTTTTACAAGATAAGAATAGGTCATCATTATCAGATTGGTGGTGGTCTAACATCTGGGCTTCCCTGGCCATCAGGTGGTGCAGTGCTACTGTGAGTGCCCGCAGCCTCCTCTCAATGTACCAAGCACAGCACCGTCACGTCAGTTTGGATAGTGGGCTGTGCTGGACAGCCCTATTCACTTGAATGGGACAGAGCAGCTCCTAGGCCACATGACTAATGAACATAAACACAACCAAGAGTGCCATGGCCCTCTTCAAACTGCTGATTGGCGGAGGAGCCGGGTGTCAGACCCCTCAGATCTTGATGACCTATTCTGAGCATAGGTCTCATATCAAATCTCAGACAAACCTCTTTAAAGCCACTAGAGGGAACTTCTAATAAAGCACTGTTGTCTGCCCTGTTATTGAGGGCACTTAAGACCTGCTATGCTACAGTGCCCTTGCGAAAGTATTCGGCCCCCTGGAACTTTTCAACCTTTTACCCACATTTCAGGCTTCAAACAAAAAGAATAACATTTTACATTTTTGGTGAAGAATCAACAATAAGTGGGTCCCAATTGTGAAGTGGAACGAAATTTATTGGATCATTTAAACTTTTTTTGTAATAATAAACTGAAAAGTGGGGCGTGCAAAATATTCGGCCCCCTTGCATTAATACTTTGTTACGCCACCTTTTGCTGGCGATTTACAGCAGTCGCTTGGGTATGTCTCTATCAGTTTAGGCACATCTGGAGACTGAATTCCTTGCCCATTCTTCCTTGCAAAACAGCTCAAGCTCTTTGTGGTTGGATGGAGAGCGTTTGTGAACAGCAGTTTTCAGCTCTTTCCTCATATTCTCAGTTGGATTCAGGTCTGGACTTTGACTTGGCCATTCTAAGACCTGGATACGTTTATTTTTGAACCATTCGATTGTAGATTTTGCTTTATGTTTTGGGATCATTGTGTTGTTGGAAGATAAATCTCCGTCCTAGTCTCAGGTCTTTTGCAGACTCCAACAGGTTTTCATCCAGAATGGTCCTGTATTTGGCTCCATCCATCTTCCCATCAATTTTAACCATCTTCCCTGTCCCAGCTGATGAAAAGCAGGCCCAAACCATGATGCTGCCACCACCCATGTCTGACAGTGGGGATGGTGTGTTCAGGGTGATGAGCTGTGTTGCTTTTACGCCAAACATCGTTTTGCATTGTTTCCAAAAAGTTGGATTTTGGTTTCATCTGACCAGAGCACCTTCTTCCACATGTTTGGTGTGTCTCC
>ONZH01018083.1:0-11776 GCA_900303285.1 Rhinella marina
TATCTCTGCAGCTATTTTATCATACAGACAAAAGAAAGGTATAGTTTTAATCAGCATGATGAACCCTACCAGGCAGTATGGTTTAACCCTTTCTAGGTTTTTTCGGTTTTGCGTTTTCATTTTGCGCTCCCTGCCTTGATATAGCCATAACTTTTTTATTTTTCTGTTCACATAGCTGTATGAGAGCTTGTTTTTTGCGGGACAAGTTGTACTTTCCAACGCCACCATTTAATATTGCATATGGTGTAGTGGGAATCAGGAAAAAAATTCCAAATTGGGTGAAATTGCAAAAAAAAACGCAATTCCGCCACAGTTTTACGGGTTTTTTATTTATGGCGTTCGATGTGCGTTAAAACTGACCAGTTATTTTCATTCTAATAGTCAGTACGAATCCGGCTACTTAATATGTATGGTTTTTCTTGCATTTTGATAGTGATAAAAAAATTATAAAGTTGGACTTTTTTTATTTTTTTTCCGGTTCTTGACCCCTATAACTTTTTGGTATTTATGTGTATAGAGCTGTATGGAGGCTCATTTTTTGCGGTGCGATCTGAACTTTTTATTGATACCATTCTGGGGTGTGTGTGACTTTTTGATCGCTTTTTATTTAATGTGTTTTTTTTTTTTTTTTTTTTTTAAGCGACAAAAAATGGCAAATTGGCCATTTTGACGCTTTTTTCCGTTTCGCTTTTTTCCGTATGGGAAATATTTTTTTTTATTTATATAATATGGCCGTTTTCGCACACAGCGATACCCATGGTGTGTATTTTTTTTATTTTTTTAATACTTTTATTTTCATGAAAGGGGGTGATTTGAACGGTTTTTGTTTTTTTTTTATTTATTTTTTACACTTTTTTTTATAGTTCATATAGTCCATAGGGAACTATAAGAAGCAATCATTTGATTGTTTATATCATAGACTCCAATGCACTTACATTGGAGTCTATGATGATTTTACTGCTTTCCTATGGTTCCCTATTACAGGCAAGGGCTCCATAGGAAAGCCTATGTAGCAGCCTCCTGTCATTTACTATGGCACGCTCCGGCTCCTCCGATCGCCACACCTGGAAGTCGGAGCAACACCGGAAGCCTGACCGTGGCACCCGAGGGGGTAAATGTCCGCGATCGGCACGTTAGCCAGTCGCAGGCGTTAGCCGTGGGTGCCTGTAGCTGGATATGTAGGTCACCCGCGGCCATCACACCCGCTCCGTGCAGGAGCAGGCGCCCTTTAAGTGATTGAAAAGTGTTATTTTCTCCAAAATTATATCAATGAAAACTACAAGTTGTCCTGCAAAAATCAAGCACAATTCTATAGAAAGAAAAGTAAAAAAGTTATGAGTATTGGGATGCGGCGATGCAAAAAGATTGTCTTCTTTAAAAAAAAAAAAGGGTTTTATTGCACATAAATAGTAAAACATAAAAAAGCTATATGTGTTTGGTATCTCTGAAATCGTACTGACGCAGAGAATAAAGATATTATGTTATTGATTGCTTCAAAATTTATAACATAAAAACTCAGTTGCAGTATTGCTGTTTTTTTCCATCTCCCTCCCAGAAAAGAGTTAATCAGAAAGTTATGTGTACCCCAAAAATGGCACCATTAAAGGGGTTGTCCGGGTTCAGAGCTGAACCCGGATATACTCATATCTTCACCCAGGCAGCCTGCCTGCTGCTAGAATCACAGCATTTCATGCTCTGATGCTCTCCCTTGTCCTGCGCAGGATCGCTTCCGCCCAGCAGTGTGTTCGGTGACGTCACTGGCTCTGATGGGCTAGAGTCCACCCATCAGCGCCGGTGACGTCAACCGACTCACTGCTGGGTGGAAACCCCCGCCTGTCAGCTGTAAGGAGAGCCATAAAATGCCTTTTTCCTGCGCGATTCAGTACAGGGCAAAGGAGAGCATCGGAGAAGGAAATGCCCCAATGCTCATAGCAGGGGGGTTGCCTGGGTGAAAATGGGGGTATGTCCGGGTTTAGCTCTGAACCCGGACAACCCCTTTAAACACTACAACTTGTCCCACAAAAAGAACAAGCCCTCATACAGCTAAATAGATGGGGAAAAAAAAAGTTATAGCTCTTGGACTTGGTTAGTAAGGCCCAAAACAGGATGGTCACTAAGGGGTTAATGACTAACTGAAAAGATGACACCAATTGCAAGCTTTCGAGGCTACTTGGGCCTCCTTGTCAGGCATCTCTTAAAGGGGTATTCCCATCTTAGACAATGGGGGCATATCGCTAGGATAGGTGCGGGTCCCAGCGCTCGGCTATTTTCTTCGGCTCCATAGAAATGAATGGAGGGCAGCTGCGCAGTACACCCTCCTTCACTTCGGGGGCTCCGTTCTCTCCCACCCCTGGAACCCGCACCTATAAGACAATGGGGGCATATCCTAGCGATATCCCCCCATTGTCCAAGATGGGAATACCCCTTTAAGACTGTGCCTGAAGATTCACATATTTATACAAAAAAGTCCATAGGAATAATGAGGTAGATGAGACAAGTGATGTAAAGCAGATCAATATGAGTAGAGGAGTAAACACCCCCTCAGATTGATCTGCTTTTCATCATTTGTCTCATCTACCTCATTATTCCTGTGTACTTTATGTGTATAAATATGTGAATATTCAGACGAAGATGCTCAAGTAGCCTCGAAAGCTTGAAATTTTGTCATTCTCATTTCACTTAGCTATTAAAAAGTATCAACCACTGAGGAATCTCAATTTTTTCATCTCAGTGCGAAAAACACATTCCATGTGATTTCCCGTTGTGAACTCTTCTGGTTTCCCAGGATCGCACAGCATTATAATGATTTATAATGCTGTGTGTTTCTGTATGACCTTACTGCTACAGAATTATACTGACAGCTTCCTAGCCAGCAGGTAACAGCTACAATATAATGCCATAAACCTCTACTTACCGTAAAAACGATCCTATCAATGTGATTTGTTGTTCCCACGAATTGCAAAATTTATTTCAGATACTTCCAATCTGGGTAAACTCCAGAAAACTTGATGTATTTCCTGGAGTACATTACAGTTTTATACATTATTTGCAGTAAAACAATGTTACCATGGATATACAACCCCTTTTTCACCTTAAAGTTACATTTTGGTGGTCTATCCTCAGGATAGGTCATCAATGATGATAAGTCAGGGGTCCAGCTCTTGGCACCCTCACCAGACAGCTGTTTGAAGTGGCCGTGAGCCGAGTGCAGAGGCCTTTTCATTGTGTACCAGGAACTGCGCCATACAGTGGTTGTGCTTGGTATTGTAGTTTAGTCCCATTCCCTTGAATGAGACTGTGCTGCAGAAGGATTATGTGATGGATGGATGTAATGTAACAGCTGAGGATAGTTAACTCCTGGAAAATCTCTTTCCCTCAGTCAGTAGAAGCCAATCCCAGCTTTCACATGGATGGGTTGTCCATGAACACAGTGCTCCATAGAGATTTTCCATGGCATCCAGTTATCTTCTGCCTGCAGGAAAAAACAGAAATACATTATGGCTTTGTGGTCATTATCAGCTAACCCCTAAGCTGTGCAAAAATACTGTTATACTATTCTTTTTCATCATCTTTTATTTACATAGCACCTACATATAACACCTACAGTCATGGCCAAGACTGTGAGAGAGCTGATTCCCTTGGCTGAGAAGCAACCCCACACATGAATGGTTTCAGGATGCTTTACAGTTGGCATGAGACAAGACCTCCTTGAGTCCAGGCCTTGCTCCAAGAGTCTCCGCCTCACAGTGCGTGCAGATGCACTAACACCTGCCTGCTGCCATTCCCGAGCAAGCTCTGCACTGCTGGTAGCCCGATCCCGCAGCTGAAACACTTTTAAGAGACGGTCCTGGCTCTTGCTGGTCTTTCTTGGGCGCCCTGGAGCCTTTTTGGCAACAATGGAACCTCTCTCCTTGAAGTTCTTGATGATGCGATAGATTGTTGACTGAGGTGCAATCTTTCTAGCTGCGATACTCTTCCCTGTTAGGCCATTTTTGTGCAGTGCAATGATGACTGCACGTGTTTCTTTAGAGATAACCATGGTTAACAGAAGAGAAACAATGATGCCAAGCACCAGCCTCCTTTTAAAGTGTTCAGTGGTGTCATTCTTACTTAATCATGACATATTGATCTCCAGCCCTGTCCTCATCCACACCCACACCTGTGTTAATGGAGCAATCACTGAAACGATGTTAGCTGGTCCTTTTAAGGCAGGGCTGCAATGATGTTGAAATGTGTTTTGGGGGATAAAGTTCATTTTCTAGGCAAATATTGACTTTGCAAGTAATTGCTGTTAAGCTGATCACTCTTTATAACATTCTGGAGTATATGCAAATTGTCATTATAAAAACTGAAGCAGTAGACTTTGTAAAAATTAATATTTGTATCATTCTCAAAACTTTTGGCCATGACTGTACATTGAAATGAATGGTTCAGCATATGGTCCACAAAAAATGGAATGGACGTGGAAAGAAAATATGGTCGTGTGCATGAGCCCTAATGCAGTGAAAGTTAGATTATTAACTAATGACTGCCCCTCCCTATGTGGCTTGTACAGTAATCAAACAGCCTGGTGTAAAATTGTTGAATATATCTGTTTTCTCTAATTAGCCCAAGGATGGCTGCAACAGGGCAGATCATTGACTACAAGATAGTCAATTCTTTGGTAAGTGTGTCAAAGGCGGATCAATGACAAAGTGACCTGTCACCAGGACTGAAAGGTGAGCTTGTAATTAAACTGTTAAAAAGTGACTTTAATTTGCATAGTTGCCCATATTCTGCCACACTATTATCTAGTAATTATTATTATTCATTACTATCATTATTACCAAGTAAATTATCATTTTTTGTCATTTTTTCCTCCCCACGTTCCAATAGCTATTACTTTTTTTCTCCGTTCATATAGCCATATGAGGGCTTATTTTTTGCAGGATAAGTTTAACGTGTACCTGTCATATTTTTTTTATTTGCTAGTGTATTAGAGCTAGGCATGTATACCTGAGTTATTCTGTCAATGATTTCAAAATATCTGTAATTACCTTAATAACAACTTTCATTAATGTCTCCTGTCCCTTTCCACTGGTCTCTTAAAAGACCATTGCTATGGCTTGTCTGTCTTCCCTTTAATGTAAACAGAAGACAAAGGGGCGGTCCTTCACACTGCATGCCTGCATTAGGCTTCAGAGTGAGGAGGCGTGTCTCTCAGTAATCCAATCTGATTGGCAGGAAGATGCTGGCTACAGCAAGTGTTTATGTGAGGTGAGGGAAGGCAGCTCTGGCCTCAGAGAACTGGCAGAGGAGCCATCTTGAGAAGATCCACAGTAAGTGAAAATCTCAAGGAGAACAGTGGTATGTGAAGAAACAAAAGACTTCTTTATACATAATGCTGCAGCAGCAGTAACATACAGTAAAATTGATTTTTGATGAAAACATGACAGTTAATTCATTGTGGAGTTAAATAGAATAAAAAAACTTTTGGAGTTTTTACATTATGGTGTTCACCTTGCGCTAAAAATAACATGACATCCTTGTTCTGCGTCTGAATAACGATACCAAACTTAGTTTTATTTTTGTTTTACTACTTGTTTGTTTTTAGCGTAACAAACTGTAGTTTTTATTGGTACCATTTTTGTGGTATGTAAAACCTTTTGATCCATGTTATTCAATTTTTTTTGGCGGGGAAAGGTGACAAAAGATGGCGGATTGTAATCGTTTTCATTTTATTTTGTCACAGTGTTCACTGCACAGGAGGTGTTATATATATATATATTATATATATATTTATATATAAAATGTATTTTATTTTTTTTAGACATGGCGATACCTGATATGTTTATTTTTTTATTGTTAAAGGAAATCTGTCACATGATTTTAGTATTTTAAACTAAAACTATAGCCATGTTCAGTAAAGTACCTTGAGTCTAGATGTGGTCTCCAATCTTTTTTTTCAGATTCCGTTTTCGTTTTATTTGACTTATTCTGATATGTAAATTTCCTCTGAAGGAGCCCAGAGGGGCGTTAGGGAGCCCAGTAACGCCCCCCTCCTGTGCCCAGCACGCCTTCTTCATGCTCCAAAACGCGCCTATTTAGGGATGGACTAACGGCCCATATTAGCATTGTAGGCCGCCGCCCCCCTCAACTACGTCACGGCAGCTCTGGAAACCACTCGCAGAGCTGCCTGCTTCACCCGGCCGAAATCTCGCGCAGGCGAAATCTCGCGAGATTTCGGCCGGGCAAAGCAGGCAGCTCTGCGAGTGGTTTCCAGAGCTGCCGTGATGTAGTTGAGGGGGGTGGTGGCCTACAATGCTAATATGGGCCGTTAGTCCGTCCCTAAATAGGCGCGTTTTGGAGAATGAAGAAGGCGTGCTGGGCACAGGAGGGGGGCATTACTGGGCTCCCTAACGCCCCTCTGGGCTCCTTCAGAGGAAATTTACATATCAGAATAAGTCAAATAAAACGAAAACGGAATCTGAAAAAAAAGATTGGAGACCACATCTAGACTCAAGGTACTTTACTGAACATGGCTATAGTTTTAGTTTAAAACACTAAAATCATGTGACAGATTTCCTTTAATATATTTTTATATGCAAAATTGGGAAAGGGGGGTGATTTAAACTTAATATTTTTTTATTTTTTGTAACTTTTTTGGTAATAATTTTTAACCCCCTTTCGGGGCTAGAACCTGGGATCTTTTGATCCCTTGTCCTATTCACCCTAATAGAGATCTATTAGGGTGAATAGGATTTTGACACACTCCCTGCTAAGCTGTTCCTTGCACAAAGCTCAGCAGGGAGCTTATCATGGCAGCCTTGGAAGCTTCAGAAGCGTTCAGGCTGCCATGGTAACCAATCTGAGCCCAGTGCTTTCACCGCAGGGGCTCTGATCAGAAGGCAGAGGAAACTACTGTCAATCGCAGCACTGAGGGGTTAAATGGCGGGGGTTCTGGGCAAACACCCGTTCCCTTCTGCAGTATGATACAGTTGACACCATTTACTTATGGAGCAAGCTTCCCATAGCAGTCTGCTCCATACATTCCAAATACATACAAAGGTTAAAGGATCCACTACAAGCCACAGATTCACCACTAATGCCGGCAGCGCCTAGACTCGCTGTGGTTTAGCATAACAGCTGCAAATCATGAACTTTAGGCTACCTGCACATGGGTGTAGGTCAACGTGCAAAAGATCTGGACAAAATTCCGTGAGTTTCTGAACCCAAACCGCAATTTCTAACAGTGGTTTTTGGTGCGGAAAAGGGTGAAATTTGCAGCTAAAACTTAAAACATAATTGACATGCTGTGGAATTCGAAATCCGCATGGCAGGTAAATTTCTGTACAGAAAACATCCATAAAGTGTACATGAGATTTGTTTAATCTCATACATTTTGCTGGTACTGTATAACGCTATGGTTTTTCTGCACAGAAAAAGCACGTGTATTCCGCCTCATGTGCAGGTGGCACACAGAGCAGATTTGTATGAAGAAAATCCGCATGAAAACCGCATTAAAGATGGCACATAAATTTGGAAAAAAACACTACACATAAGGTGCAGAATTGCACAGACAATTGACATGCTGTAGATTTTAACCCCTTTAGGACCTTGGTTTTTTCTGCTTTTGTTTTTTTACTCCCTGCCTTCCCAGAGACATATATTTTTGGTGGAAAGCTAGAAAAAAATTGCAAATGGGCTGAAATTGGAAACAAACGCAATTCTGCCACAGTTTTATGGTTTTCTTTTTATAGTGTTTCCTAGGCAGTAAAACGGATACCTTCATTCTTCTGGTCATTTTGATTATGGCATTTTTTTGTTACGTCTACGGAGCTGTTTTGAAGTGTGTATGACTTTTTCAGCACTTTTTATTTACTTAGCTTTTTGGGGAGGTGAAGTGATGTTACCGATTTTACCATATGGGAAAAACTTCCTATTTTAATAGTTTGGGCATTTTTAGACATAGCAATGCATATAATCTTTTTCATTATTATTTTTAAACTAGTGAAAGGGGAGGTGATTTGTATATAAATAATATTTATAAATATTATATCATCTAAAAATATAAATTAAATATTGGTATATATATATAATGTTTATATATTTTTTTTTAAACTTTTTTTTTTTCACACTTTTATTAAAACCCCTTAGGGGACTCGTTAGATCGCTAGTCCCATAGACTGCAATGAATTACTATTGTAGCTTATGGAAGTTCCGTTGTGTTCCTGTGGCAGCCCTGCTACCTACTGCTGTGGTAGCCTCGGATCCTTCAGAGGGACTGAGGACTGAGTCTACCACAAGGATTGAACTGCTCCTGCGATCACTGTTTAGACCCTGGGAGACCAGCACTCCCGGCATTATCGCGATCACAGACATTAGCCTCAAGTGTCTGCTCTCTGAAGCAGGCCCCATTTTTAAAGACTGTTCCGGAAAGGGTTAAGATCCTCAAGGTAGATCAATTGCTGTGCATATACATAATAATCAATGTGGCAAATCTCATTCACTTTGCTGGTAGTGTATTACGCTGTCGTTTTTATGCACGCAAATCCACATGGAAAGACCGCATGTATTGCGCAATATGATAGCCTTATCCTGGGCCATTTATGCTGTTTTGAAGTCTAAACCAGGTGTGGATCATAAAGGGAGAGAAAGATACCGGACAGATTCTACTTTTCCTTACATAATGTACCAGTCATACTTTAGAGATTTACGAATACTAGAAAGGTCATTTTACACCAGTTTTCCTATCATGACTTTTTCATCGCACAAACAAACGTGACTGACTCATTTACACAAGCAGACAGTCGGTCAGATTTGAACACTAATGAGTGTCAGGGTGCACGTTAATCATTTAATAGGTCAAATATCTGAACAATTATCAGTTAAACCTCACTGATTGTGCAAACGTAAGAAATAGTCATTGTGGTACGTAAGCATTAGTCATTCGATAGATAGCCAAAATAAGACATTATTAAGCAGGTAAAGCGTGTTAGAATGCCTATTTAGAGAATGGCTCGATGGTGCAGCTGGAGACATGTGGTCAGGCCAGGCCACCTGCATTAGCCAATTTAGTAAATTTCAAAATCATGTGGCCATTGGCTGCCACAATTCAGCCTGGCTTGGTTACCCGTACCGTTGGGCCACACCCTTAGACGTTAACATTGTTTGTGTTTGTTTATAGGCCTCTTTACACAGGCAGACTTGCCAAACAATTATTGGGAATTAGGCTAGGGCTACACTGGTTGCGGCCAGGATCGCTGAGTAGCGGGAATCCCATAGAAATTAATGGAATCACCGCGAAGTCCAGCCCTGTTGGATTTCTTGCAACTTTGGCGGAGATCCCATTCATTTCTATAAGATCCCGCTACTCAGCGATCTTGCCCGCGACCAGTGTCGCCATGTAGCCCTAGCCCTAGGCTACACAACGACACTTGTCGCAGTAATATCATGCAGTATATTTTATAATGGTAGTCTATGGTGTCACACGGCGACATGCTGCATCCAAGATGTATTTTTGCACGACTGTCGCGTCTCAGTAGTAGCATGTCGCAGTGCAACACCGTAGACTACCAGTATAAAAAATCTTTTGCCACATTACTGCCACAAATAGTCGCACAACACATGTTGCCGTGTAGCCCTAGCCTTAATGTTTCTTCCTGATATTTACCTGTTAAGATGCATTCACACCACTGTACCGTGTTTTGTGGTCTGCACATTGCGGATCTGCAAAACATGGATGCCGCCTATGTGCGTTTCGCAATTTGTGTAATACGCAGCCCATTATAGAAATGCCTATTCTTGTCTGCAATTGTGGCCAAGAACAGGACATGTTCTATCTTTTTTTCGCGGGCCATGGAATAGAGCAACATGAGCTGTCCGCATCTTTTGCAGTCCCATTGAAATGAATGGTTTCGCACCCAGGACGGATGTGGACCCATTCATACAGTTGTGTGAATGAGCCCTTAATCAGAGGAGGTGAGAGCTGCATTTACATAAAGCCATCATCTCTTCTGCATGGGGATGAAAAATTCCTCCTGCAATCACTTATCCCGCATAGAGAATACTTTTTTCTGGGCAGCAGACTGCTGTTTACACAGGACAATCTGCTGCCCAGAAACAGTGATTAAAGGTCCTTTTACACGGGCCGATTATCGGCCGAAAAAGCGTTCCTAGGAACGCTAGGGCCGATAATCGGCCCGTGTAAAAGTGGCCCTAATCAGCCGACGAACGAGCAAAACGCTCGTTCGTCGGCTGATTGGATCTTTTGTAAAAACCAAAAGATCCGATCTGTCGGGCGCACATCGCCCTGTGTAAACAGGCGATGTGCGCCTGACAGCATGGAGCTTCCAGGCCGCACGAGCGATACAGCGATCACTCGTGCGGCCCGGCGCTCGATTCATCGGGCCGTGTAAAGGCTCCCTGAACGAGCGCCGATGTCGCTGATCGGCGCTCGTTCAGGGAGACTTTATCGGCCCGTGTAAAAGGGCCTTTAGGTGTCCACATCACTGATGATTTCACCCAATGAATGAGGGCAATTACTGGGAACGAGTGGAGCTGGAGCTACACAGCGATCTTGGCCATGACACCTATCGTATGATCAAAGATCTCTGCGTAGCAGTGTGGCCAATGAACTGAATGGGGTCACAGCGCAGCTCGCAAGTTGCTGCGACCATGAGCCCAGAATCAGAAAAAAAAATCCACCGCTTCTGGACTTTTTGCAACTCTGAGGACGTTGCAACTTGCAAGTTGTTATGAGACCCAAATCAATTCAATTACTCCACTGCTACATAGCGAGCTTTGATCATGTGGTGGGTGTTGCGGCCAAGATCAGCCCATGTAAAGGGGCCTTCAGCAATCACTAATACGAATATCTGCTTGTGTAATTAGGCCTTTAGACCAGAAGCAGATATCTATGAAAAGTTTGTGTTAAAAGGAATGCTACTTTTATTTAAGAATACGTGTGATGATTTATTAATATGTCACAATGACATTGCTTATGATTCCTGTCACATGTCATTTAGACTTGGTTTGTTTAGCAGCCACAGTAATAAATGCCATGAATCCTTATCTTAATTCTCTTTATTCCTGAAATGAACCTAGAGGAATGTGCACAGGCATCTGCTGAGGGGGGAGGTGGTGGGGGTTCACTGAACTGTTTATGAGGAGACATCGTCCTGTCTGGAAGACATCCCATAAGATGATTGCAACTGTAATTCATGCATTTAAGTCAGATTCCAGCACTATTATTAACATGTCCACTCATGTGAGGATATCTTCATAGCACATATTGGTATTGTGAATATTAAGGACACACAGGAAAGTCTCAAAAACATTTATTGGAAGAGAGACACAGACTTACAGGCCTACAGACTTGGGGTACAACATCCCAGAACCCCTGTCAGAGGCAGTCAATGGGCCTGCTGGTTTATTCCCTTAAAGGGGTTTTCCAGGATTTTACTACTGATGACCTATCCTCAGGATAGCAGCAATACAAGTTGAGAGCAGCACCAATATGGCCTTTGTGAACTATCCTCAGGATAGGTCATCAGTATCTGATGGGTGGGGTCCGACACCGGGGACCCCCACCAATCAGCTGTTTGAGGAGGTACAGGCGCTCCTGTGAGCGCTGCTACCTTCTCGCAGAGCTTACCAAGCACAGAGTCGTACATTGTACAGCGGCTCTGCTTGGTATCGTGCTCAAAGGAAAAAAAAATACATAAAAGCAACAGTGTGTATGTATTTTTTTTCCTTTGTGTATCTAGCCATGGCAAAGTGCACCTGCACACTGGGA
>ONZH01018084.1:0-15669 GCA_900303285.1 Rhinella marina
TTCGGTGAGGTCTGGTATAGGGAGGTTCGGGACGGCCACGGGGACACCAGTGGCTTGTACTTTGGCAAATCTCTAACTGCCCGTTTTGAGGATAGATATGTCTATAATGTTTGAATCCTTTTCTCCCTGGATACGTCTTTACCTCCGTTTTGTTGACGATATAATCATAGTATGGTCTGGCAATTCACAACAGTTTTCAGAGTTTGCTAATTATTTAAACGTGAGTAACACTGTGAACATGAAATTCACTTATGTGTTTGGGGCTTCCTGTTGGAATTTTTGGATGTGTCTCTTCTGTGGTGGATGGCAAGTTGGTGGCCGAGGGTTTTCGTAAGCCCCACGACGACGAACTCCCTACTCCACCATTCCAGCTACCATCCACATTATGTTAAAAAAGCGGTCCCTTTTGGACAATTCATCAGACTAAAACCCATTAACTCCACATACGAAAGACAGGCGTCTGAATTAAAGGAAAGGTTATTAGCACGAGGGTATCCTAGATTACTGCTTGAGGAAGCCACGGAAAAAGCCTCTAAGATCTCCAAGGAGGGACATACTTAGAGGCGATAGTGGTAAGCGGAATAAAGAGGAAAAAAATCCCATTGGTTGCTCTTTCTCCTTTAAGTATGGTCCCATGTCCGATAAGATAAAAAGAGTCATTGAAGATAACTGGGAGATAGTTCAGAGAGATGACTCCCTAAAAGGTCTAATTAGTGATCGACCCCTAGTGTCCTTCAGGAGGACACGTACACTGCGTAATTTATTAGTTCGCAGTAGATACAAAGAGAAAGAAAAACGTTCTTGGCTTAATGAGTTTTTACCAAAGGGCAACCGCAAATGCGGCAATTGCTCATATTGTGTCTACAATAGTCAACGGTTCTTCGTAAATGTAGGAGGAATAGAACACCATGTAAGAGACTTTATTACATGTAAAAGTCGCTATGTAGTCTATCTAGTGGACTGTGAATGTGGACGGTTTTACATCGGAAAAACAATTAGGCCTTTAGTAGAAAGATTTAGGGAGCATCTTAGTTCAGTAAATTCCAGTAAGGGTTCACCAAGATTGATTGAGCATGTCCGGTTAGAACATAATAGTAACCTTAAGGCATTAAAGTTCACCGGACTGGAAATAGTACCATGTCCACCACAGGGTGGCGATAGACATCGTATACTTCTGAGAAGAGAGGCGGGGTGGATATTGAGGACACAAGCAATGGGTCCTTTGGGACTCAATGATAAGAATGACATGAGTGTGCTGTCCGCCCCCATCATCCAGCGAACGAGACGCTGGAATCCTCGTATTGAATAAAGCTTGAAGATTGGTGAGTGCCGCTGGTCGTCTTTCTCTATTCATTCGCATCTTCTTCCTCTTCTGCTTCTTCTTCATCTTACTGCTCTTGTTCTTCAGAATTTTCTTCCTCCGATTCTTTTTCTACACCCAGGGGCGGGCTTGGAGCTTAAAGTGGCCCTGGAAAAAAAGGGAAAAGAAGCCCCATGCTGTAGTTGGGTCCAAATTGACTGAAGGCGGGGCAACACAAGTAGGCAGGGACAACAGATGTAGGTGGGGTCAGCAATGTGCAGTACAAAATAACACCCCTGCAGAACCATAAACCACGGTGCAGTACAAAATACTGCAGTATTCAATTGTATCTGTCCTGAGGACAGTTGAATCCAGGAGGACCCTGCGGTCTTTGGCCAGCTGCATAAGTACCTGATGTTCTTAGCACTAATTACTACTGATCCTTGAGGAGGACTTAGGTGGCCCTATGGACAACGACCCACCAGAAAATTTCCCTGTCTGGTCTATGGCCAGAGTGCCCCTTTCTTCACCCTATTTCTTCTTCTTCTTTTACTTTTCTTCCTTCTTTCTTCTGTTCCACTCCTTCTTCTGCCTCTTATCCCCCTGCTTGTCGTCTTATTATTTCTTTTTCTTTGAATACTATTATTTTTCTTGCACTTATTTTTCTTTCTCCTATTCTTCTAATTTTTTATCTTCTTCTTTCCCCTCTCCTGCTTTACCTTCTTCCTAATCTTTTTCATCCTTTTCTGCTACCACTCCTTCTTCCTCCTCATTCCTCCTCGTTTACTTCATTTCCTTTCTTTACCTCTTCTTCTTTTGTCTTTTCTTCTCCCTCCTTCTCTTTTTCTTTTCTTCTTCCTCTTCTCCTCGTTTACTTCATTTCCTTTCTTTACCTCTTCTTCTTTTGTCTTTTCTTCTCTTTTTTCTTTTCTTCCTTTTTTGTGTTCTTTTTCTTTCACTTCTTTATCATCTTTGTGCTTTATTTTTGTCTCCTTCTTCTCTTCTTTATCGTTTTCCTCCTTGTTTTCCTTTTCTTCCACCTTCCTTTTCCTCTTCTTCTTCACATTCATTAACAATAGAATTATATGTCAGTCTTACCCAGTGCCTTTATCCATTTATCACGTATTACAATCCAGTACCTCGATAATGAAATATTATGGATGAACTGACCCCTTTAATATCATCTTCAATTCTGCTTAAAGGCCACCTAGCTTTTCATGTTCATGGGTTTGACCATCTTGTCTGAGCTGCTAACAGAGTTCAGACATATACTTTACAGTAGTCACATTGACACAGGAATCTGGTGTCTGGACATGATTCATTGGCTTCTATGGGTGACTGTTGTGGGCATGCTCTGTGACCTTTACAGAGTTCATTTTGCAGAGAGAGGGAATAGGTGAGGGAATAGTGTCAGTTGTGAACCCAATATTATTAGTAAAAGATCCAAATTGCATCCATACAACAGTGAATAAACTAGAACCGGAATTACTCAAAAATTAGGAAACATACAAAATGAAGCACGAGTAATTTATAATTCCATAGTAAAATATATCATTTTTTTAAACATGATTAAAAATTACAAAAATGCATAAACAATAGCTCTTCTCCCGAAGACGCTTATGCGAAACGCGCATAGAGGGGAAGCATTGGTCTGGTCACGCTTACAGCATCTGGGTATGTGTTTTCATTTTATTGATTTTGCAGCTAGACTAATATGACGGCAATTTGAGGAGTTTTCCCGTTTTATAGCCATCAGTCACTGCCAAATTTATGCACATGTGTTTTACTATTCAGGTCTTCCTTCATATTTGAGATATTATCTTTATAGCCCCTGTTGTTGTGCTGTAATACACAACTGTCTGATTTATAAGCTGGTTTTTCGGCATTACGGCCATTATATGGTGGTATATAGGCTTTTTACAGTAAGTTGTTATTGCAGTTCAAGGCTGTTTTCTCAATCTAATATATAAAGCTGAGTGTATGTGTGTGTGTGTGTATGTCCGCTAAAGGAATCCGCACCGCTGCAGCTGCAATCACAAAATTTGGCACACATGTACATCAGGTGTCCGGGAAGGTTTTAGAACAGTTTTCAGCTCTCCAGGACGTACCGTTCCTGAGATATTCCCAAAACATGCATTAGCCAATAGGAGCCTGGTCACATGACCCTTATCAGCCAATAGAAGCTCACAGGCAGCCTCCACAAACAACAGGCTTCCATGACAACCTAGCCAGTTCATTGCTGTAGGTCAGCTTTAAAGAGGCTTTGGATGAGACTGTTAAAGGGGTATTCCGGTTACCATAAATATAACTTATGTTTTAGACTAATTCATCATCAATCATTACCTCATATAATGTAAATTTCACATATTTACTGTTCAGTAGTAATAAGAGATGTATTCTTCTACTGCTACCCACTCTGTTTACTCCTAAATTACTAAGGCATCAACCTGTGATTCAAAAGAAGGATTTAAAAGCCCTACCTCCAGGTCCAACTAAGTCACGCCCCTGACCCGGTCAGGCCACGCCCCCTCTCACTCTGCAGCTGGCAGGGATTGCAAAAATAAAGGTTAAAATCACCTTCTGTCGCTGCAGGGGTAGATGTTTTGCACACAAGGGGTTAATGTAATGAAGAACCAAATCCCTCCAAGAAACTAATTAAGCTAATTTTCAACAGTTGAACCCTATAAAAACCCAAAAGATAGCAGATCCCACTACCATTGAGAAAGGGGGCAGAGCAGACCCCCGAAACGCGTTTGGTGAAGTAAAGGGATTTGCTATACTCCAGAAAAAGAGACGTCTCAAATAAAAATAACAAGCACCACGGAGAAATTGTATTGCTAAAGATGACAAACATCATAACATAATTATCCTCTGCCAACTCAGACCGGGCGAGCACTTAAGGATAGGAGACTCACGGGACTCCCATACAGCTCAAGCGCAGAAACCCACGTGGGACGCCACGTGGAACGCTGAAGCTTGGAGGAAAAGCACGCGCCTTCACACCAGCCTGGGATACGAGCCGGGACATCGGGACCACAACGCTCCAGCACTCTCCAGCTCTAACGGCATCGGAGCGGTAATGTACTAAACCATATATAGGGATTATACTTACCGATGTTATCTTTATACCTCTATAAGGAACTATTTACCGCTGCTATTCTCAGTTGAACTTAACAATAAGACTGCGCTACTCAGAGATTTATTGCCATAAAAATCTGGATATAGAAACAATATACTATACAACCAACTGTCTGACTGTGTATCAAGAAGGATAAATCATACAGCAGTGAGATTCCTGTTGGATACAATATATAACTAACTCCACTATAAATATCTACGTGGTACCAAACGAGGAGAACTCAATTCCATTCCATCTTCTAGGTTATTTTTATTTTATCTTTAATTTTTAATTTCAATTTTTTATTTTTTATTACTTCTTTTTATTGAGTATATTTGCGATTTTTGTGAATTTATAGAACTGGGCCCAGAAAACCATAGTTATATTTGAAATAAATGCTATTTTAAACAGAGTACCGCTTAGCACTATAATTATTAGTACTGTGTTATTATATGTACCAACACTACTAGTACTATCTGTATTATTGTGGAATATATACAAATTACACTTGGAGACCATCTCTCCTACATTGAAGACTAACCTAAATGAGAGTGTGCCCACCCACACAATATTATTCTAAAATCACCTTCTGTCGCTGCAGGGGTGGGGGGAGGGTGACTTTCTCCTGCAGCTCATTGCTCAGACTTCACAGTGCTGCTGTGTGTGAGTGGGGTGTTCAAAAGGACATCCCTGTTTCCTGTTAAAGGGGTTTTCTGGTTACCATAAATATAATTTATGTTTTAGACTCATCATCAATCATTACCTCATATAATGTAAATTTCGCATACTTACTGTTCAGTAATAATAAAAGATGTTTTCTTCCACTGCTACCCACCTTCCTCCTAAATTACTACGGCATCGACCTGTAATTGAGGCCATCTTCAAAAGAAGGACTTAAAAGCCCCACTCCCAGGTCCAACTAAGTCACGCCCCGACTCAGTCAGGCCACGCCCCTTCCACGCCGCATTTGACCGGGATTGAAAAAAATGAAGGTAAAAATCAACTTCTGTCAGCTGCAGAGGAGGGTGACTTTCTCCCTGCAGCTCATTGCTCAGACTGCACAGTGCTGCTGTCTGAGAGTGAGCTGTTCAAAAGGACATCTCTGTGTCCATCCAGGCCCTGCGCATGACAGAGGACAGGGAGTCTGAAAGCCAGAATGTCCAGCCTCCCCCCAATGTGAAGCCGTGCCACTGGTCCCATGAAGCCACACCCCTAAACACGAGGCCACGCCCCTGGTTCCATGAAGACACCGTGGAGAAGCTGTCTGAGCGTGAGCTACTGAAAGGGTGGACATCCCTGTGTCTGTCCAGGCCTTGTGCCAGACGGTGGACAGGGAGTCTGAAAGCCAGACTGTTCAGCCTAAAACCGGACCACTGGCCACCCTAGGGGCAGGCTGATGTTAGGGTGGCCAGATGTCCGGCTTTAGTCCAGTTTTCTGGCTCCCTGTTCTCCGTCCGGCACAGTGCCTGGACGGACGCAGGGATGTCCAACCTTTCAGTAGCTCACACTCAGACAGCTTCTCCTCCGTGTCTTCACGGAGCCAGGGGGCGTGGCCTCATGTTTAGTGGTGTGGCTTCAAGGGAACTGGGGGTGCTGCTTCACGTTTGGGGGCATGGCCGGTGAGGTCTGGCTTTCTGGGGTGAAGACAGTGGCCACCCTAGCTGCTGTGGAGGTCACAGTTAAAGGGGAGGGCACTGTGGATGTTACTGTTAAGAGGCGGGCTGCTGTAGAGGTCACTGTTAAAGGGACGGTTACTGTAGAGGTCACTCTCGATATCTTTTAACGACACACACACAAACATTAAATGAAATACATTAAATATACCCGGGCGAAGCTGGGTCCTTCAGCTAGTATATATATATATATACTTACCGTAGGCCGTTATTGTCTGATTCGGCCATTTTCTTTTGGTTCTTGTGACGGATCATGCTATCTATTGGTCTCCCTACTATATTACATATTGTTTCTGAATTT
Organism: Rhinella marina; assembly: GCA_900303285.1. NCBI lineage: Eukaryota > Metazoa > Chordata > Amphibia > Anura > Bufonidae > Rhinella > Rhinella marina. The sequence continues at coordinate 6,393 of ONZH01018084.1, forward strand.
TTGTAATTTTAATCATGTTTAATAAAATGATATATTTTACTATGGAATTATAAATTACTTGTGCTTCATTTTGTATGTTTCCCAATATTATTAGCCTCACACTTTATAATAGTGGTGTTCATTGTGCAGAGAGGGGGAGGAGGTGAGATGTGAACCTAGTGTCAGTTGTGAACCCAGTATTATTAGCCTCACACTTTATAATAGTGGTGTTCATTGTGCAGAGAGGAGGAGGAGGTGAGATGTAAAACCTAGTGTCAGTTTGTGAACCCAGTATTATTAGGCTCACACTTTATAATAGTGGTGTTCATTGTGCAAAGAGGGGGAGAAGGTGAGATGTAAACCTAGTGTCAGTTGTGAACCCAGTATTATTAGCCTCACACTTTATAATAGTGGTGTTCATTGTGCAGAGAGGGGAGGAGGTGAGATGTGAACTTACTGTCTGTTGTGAACCCAATATTATCTGCCTCACACTTTATAATAGTGGTGTTCATTGTGCAGAGAGGGGGAGGAGGTGAGATGTAAACCTAGTGTCAGTTGTGAACCAGTATTATTAGCCTCACACTTTATAATAGTGGTGTTCATTGTGCAGACAGGGGGAGGAGGTGAGATGTAAACCTAGTGTCAGTTGTGAACCCAGTATTATTAGCCTCACACTTTATAATAGTGGTGTTCATTGTGCAGAGAGGGAGAGGAGGTGAGATGTGAACCTAGTGTCAGTTGTGAACCCAGTATTATTAGCCTCACACTTTATAATAGTGGTGTTCATTGTGCAGAGAGGGAGAGGAGGTGAGATGTGAACCTAGTTCAGTTGTGAACCCAGTATTATTAGCCTCATGCTTTATAATAGTGGTGTTCATTGTGCAGAGAGGGGAGGAGGTGAGATGTAAACCTAGTGTCAGTTGTGAACCCAGTATTATTAGCCTCACGCTTTATAATAGTGGTGTTCATTGTGCAGAGAGGGGGAGGAGGTGAGATGTAAACCTAGTGTCAATTGTGAACCCAGTATTATTAGCCTCACACTTTATAATAGTGGTGTTCATTGTGCAGAGAGGGGGAGGAGGTGAGATGTGAACCTAGTGTCAGTTGTGAACCCCAGTATTATTAGCCTCATGCTTTATAATAGTGGTGTTCATTGTGCAGAGAGGGGGAGGAGGGTGAGATGTAAACCTAGTGTCAATTGTGAACCCAGTATTATTAGCCTCATGCTTTATAATAGTGGTGTTCATTGTGCAGAGAGGGAGAGGAGGTGAGATGTGAACCTAGTGTCAGTTGTGAACCCAGTATTATTAGCCTCACACTTTATAATAGTGGTGTTCATTGTGCAGAGAGGGAGAGGAGGTGAGATGTGAACCTAGTGTCAGTTGTGAACCCAGTATTATTAGCCTCATGCTTTATAATAGTGGTGTTCATTGTGCAGAGAGGGGGAGGAGGTGAGATGTAAACCTAGTGTCAATTGTGAACCCAGTATTATTAGCCTCACACTTTATAATAGTGGTGTTCATTGTGCAGAGAGGGGGAGGAGGTGAGATGTGAACCTAGTGTCAGTTGTGAACCCAGTATTATCTGCCTCACACTTTATAATAGTGGTGTTCATTGTGCAGAGAGGGGGAGGAAGTGAGATGTGAACCTAGTGTCAGTTGTGAACCCAGTATTATTAGCCTCACGCTTTATAATAGTGGTGTTCATTGTGCAGAGGGGGAGGAGGAGAGATGTATACCTAGTGTCAGTTGTGAACTCAATATTATTAGCCTCACGCTTTATGACAGTGGTGTTCATGCTGTGAAGTGACCTCTACAGAACAGGAAGGGTGAGACTATTGAACGTCTCAGTGACCTTGTGTCAGTTGTGAACCCAGTATTAGCCTCAAGCTTTATAATAGTGGTGTTCATTGTGCAGAGAGGGGGAGGAGGTGAGATGTAAACCTAGTGTCAGTTGTGAACCCAATATTACCTTCCTCATGCTTTATAATAGTGGTGTTCATGCTGTGAAGTGATCTCTACAGAACAGGAAGTGTCAGACTATTGAACGTCTCAGTGACCAAAGTGAAAACTACAAGATTATATTATAATATAAATGGTGACATGGAAAATTAGAAAAAAAAATCATCAAAACTAAAAAAAATTCATGACTTGATATAAAATGATATATTCCTCACGAAGATGACATGGCTGCCTTCTAGTAGTAAAAGTGCCACTTTTCATCCACGGACTGTGTTAGACACCGCAGTTCAGCCCCACTAAAGTAAAAATATGGCAGCCAAATTTTTCTGATCTTATATAATCCTTTTAATACGTTAATACCAAGAGGGACCCCTTTAAGTCAGGTTATCTTACACATGTCCTTATTAATCTGAAGAACTGGGTACAATGTCACCCTATAGATAGTAAAGATAATGATAGCTGGTGTGCCCAGAGTGCCTCAATAAAGCCCTCCAACATAGTAGTTCAAACCCCATGGTGAGCCGGTAGGCAGTATGGAGAGACTTGTTGCACACCTACAACTTCCAGTATATAGTAATTACAGATATACTAGGAGTTGTAGTATTTCGGTAGCTGTAGAGTCAAAGGTTAGAGACCAAGGCTGTATACCTTTTAGAAGAGTCCTACAGGTCTTGAGGACCCATGCATATGGTAAAGCTGTGTCCACATTAATGCTAATGATGCATAAGCATAGTCAGCAACGGAGTCCTGGGTTGTCATTAGGGCAGCAGTCAGGATGAGACTGGAGCGTAGAACAACAGGTACCAGGAGAACAATCCCAAAGGTAAGCCAGGAGTAATATCCATGAGGAAGGCTGAGATCATGGTCAGGGTCAATCAGGAGCCAGGATGAGAGTCAAAATGCACAATAGCCAGGCAAGATAAATACCATATTCTTCAAAGCATGGCAGGCTGATTCTTCCTTAAATCGGTCAAATGGCCTAACGTCATCAGTAGGCACTTGTTGTCCCCGACATCCCAACGCCAGGTGGGCTGTGACTGAAGACAGGATCAGAGGAAACATCTACTCAGTTTCTCGGAGGAGTCGGGTGACATAAGCAACACCTGGTGCGATGATATATTTTACGGCTTATTTTGGCTTCAAACCAATACGCCCTGGGGCACAGGAGTCGGTTGGTTGACAGCCATAGCTGTCCAAAATGGAGGGAATGTATCATTGTACACTCAACACTGAAATTGCAACATCAAGAAGGAAAAGTTGTTGAATCATGTTAATACGTGTTAATGATATGCAAAGGATAAAACAATGGAAATAAAATATTCAAAACATCCCGATGTATTCAGCATTGAGTATGAGCACCTAGTGCAGAAGTGCACGCACCTACCTGCCTTGGCAGTCTATCACTGAGGATAGTAATGGTTGTCTGAGGAATGACGTCCCAGATGTGCTCGATGGGAGACAAGTCTGGAGATGCTGCAGGCCATGGTAGCTTGTGTAGGCCGTGCAGGCTGCTCACAGTAGCACGGACAACATGCAGCCTGGGACACTTTGGAAAAATGGTTCCACAACCAAATCAATGTAAAACTGAGCTGTCCGTGTACCTGAAATGAAGACTGGAGGTCCAGCTAATGTACATTATACTAACCCACACCATAATCCCAGGAGTAGGACTGTTTTGATGTTCCCTTGTGAAGGCCTTTTCATGGTGTTGCCCAAGTGGTGTTCAGACCAATTTTGGGCTATCATTGTGTCTGAGACAAAAGCAGGACTCATCACTGAAGAGGAAAGACCTCCATTTCAGCCTCCGTTGCCATCTTGCTGTGCACCAGGGTAGTCCCATGTCATGCAAACGCCATCTGATGATTTGTGAAGACACTGTTTGCCGCCCTACACTTGGGATGTGATGTCCAATTTCACTTGTACTACAGAGTGGATCACTATGCACTATTCTTCTAATCTATCCATACAGGGGTTGGCCACTCTTCACCTCTTGTTGTCATTCCAGTTCATTTTTCTCCCAAACACCAGGACACATAACGTTGAGCAGTGCTCTCAGCCTAGGCACATAGCAATCTGGTAAGAAACTGGTAAGAAACCAAGGTCTCCATTCAAGCATTCTGTCCATCTCAGTTTGTGACAAGTGGTGATAACTGGCTTGTCAATGAACAGGAGTTGCTGGTGTGGTAATTGTCCCTCCCTTATTTATTGCTGCTTCTCCCACAGTTCCTTGCGGTTTATATCTTCAGTGGATATTGTGGTTCTCAGCCGAGATCCTGGTGCTTCTATTCCTTCCACACAATCATCCCACATGACTTGATCTGATTTTTTTAGGTTCTATGTGGCTAAAAAACTTTTGCTTTCAATCTAGCTTTTATGCCCCTCCCATATTACACATAATATAGCCAGGTGCTTGAAAATGTAATCATCTGCAGGTCTTATGGCGACACCTGCTACTTCCCTTGATTTTCATACCCTTACAGCTTATCCTTCTTGGTGCCGAGGAGTGTATTTTGTAAAAATGCATGGTAAAATATATCTGTACTGGTTTATGGAGATGGAAGGAGGAAAATTTCCAGATCAACTAGATTCCACCAGTTTCATGGAAGCCAACAATTAAAGGGCTTGTCCACTGGTGCCAATCTGTATTTGTCAGGCATGAATTATCTCCGTCTACCCTTATGGAGCATATTGGAAAGGAATTGACCAAAGTGGGCAGGCAGTCCCTTAAAGCTCCTAAAAAATAATTCTGGATAGGTAAAGGCGTATTAAACTTCTATGTCAACATTCTCGGTTCCTAGAGGACATTAAAGGGCATCTGTCAGCAGTTTTGTACCTATGACACTGGTTGACCTGTTACATGTGCACTTGGCAGCTGAAGACATCGGTGTTGGTCCCATGTTCCATCATAGTGCTTAGGTCCTGGGTTCTCAAAATATTGGAGACTGATAGAAGTGGTGGATAGCCCTTAAAGGGTTTCTGTCACCTCGTTTTTCCCTATTAAACAGGATGACATTCTCAATATGCCAATGTCACCTGAGTCTAAGTCGCCTATTTATTTTCTTTACAGTGTCCCCGTTTTTCTTCAAATTAACCTTTTTCATATGCTAATTAGCCTCCTAGGAGCAGGGGGGGAGTTGCCCCTGCTCAGAGAGGCTCCGTTTGCCCACCTCAGTCCACGCCCTTTTCTTCCTGAGTGACAGGGCCAGGCCAGCGTTCGTGTCCCCAGGCTGTCTGCCGTCTTGCGCCTGCTCCTTTCTGCTCAGTATTCGGTGCAGTGATTGAGAAAAGCTTGCCGGCTCCCAGCTCCCGCACTGTGCCTGCATGGGACGGCGCAGGCGCGAGACGTCAGGCAGGGCCAGCCTGAGGACAAGAACGCTGGCCTGTCACTCAGGAAGAAAAGGGTGTAGATTGAGGTGGGCAAACGGAGCCTCTAGGTGCAGGGGCAATGCCCCCCCCCCCCCGCTCCTAGGAGGCTAATTAGCATATTATAAAAGGTAAATGAAAGAAAAACGGGGACAATGTAAAGAAAATAAATAGCAGACTTAGACTCAGGTGACATTGGCACATTGAGAATGTCATCCTGTTTAATAGGGAAAAACGAGGTGACAGAAACCCTTTAAGGGTGGAGGCCCCAGGTCATTTGCTTCTTTTTCTTTCCTTGTAACTTGACCTGAGCTCCATAGTGGTTGTATGCAGTTAACCTTACTGATGGCTAAGGTGTAATCAATTTTAGTACATTTAGTACATTATTTCTTCTCCACTATACTTTTTGGAGGTGAAGCCCATGAGGTTTTCTATGGATTTCTATGACTTCTGTTTGCCCCCTTGAGTGAACATGCCCCAAGATAATGATAGCCCTGTCTACTGCAACATTTTAGCGAATTACATTACATATAAACAACGTTATGGTCATTTCTATGGGATTTGGAATACCCGCCCCCGAGGACCACCATCTTTTGGAGATGATGTAAGTTGGACAGTCTATAAAGTCTATAATTTCCTTGTTTTTTCCTATTGTTTCCTCCAGTGGCTGAGCTATGTCAAGAGGTGTCCATCAGCTGCTCCTCTCCACTAGCTTCTGTAGAATTCTGTAGAATTTGCCTGTAGAAAAAGTAGCTGTCAGACTCCTCTGGTGCCACTTATCTGTAGGGAGAAGTGTATAGGGGCACACATAAAGCAGAGGAACCTAAAGCAAAATGGCGACTCCAGATCGTGCTGGTCGAAGCAATAACTCCTGTCGGGGTCGTAACGACAATACCCTTCGTCCACCAGTCACTCCAAATCAGATTATGTGCATGTGGTACCGGAATAAGAAAGAGTCAGACACAATGCTGGTTCAATCTCAGTGCATGCGTGTGCTTCTCCAAGCAACAGTCGCAGCAACTAACTTTATTACCTGTTTTTCAGTATTCTATACTTTACAAGGGAGGGCGTGCTAAAGGGGGGTTAAGCAAATATATGTCTAGTGTCTGGTCTTATCTTGAAGTCATCTTGTTTGTTCTTTCTCTCCTCGTCTTCTCATCTTTCAAGCTTTGCCTTTTAAGGAGAAGTCCAGCTTAATTTCTCAGCAACCAGGGCATAGGTCGATACTGGCAGCCATCTTAGTTACAATTTCCTTTGTGTCAGCAAGCTACAGGGGAAAGCTTATTGTTTCACAGCATAAAGTACAAAGAATAGAAATATATATATATTTTTACCTTGACACTCCCAAGCACTCCATTGGTCCCAGAGGAGCAGAGGGAGCCAAGTCCATGTGTTGAGATTAAGTATAATAGACCCAATGTGTCCAACAATGTTCCCAATGTCCTTCGAGCCTGGAAAAAATATCCTGTACTCCTAAGTTCTTTCGTCTGCAGTTTCCAAGGCCAAAATCCTCGTTGTGTACCGTACACAGTCTGTTTGTGTACAGTTGCTTGCAGAGATACATATGTTTTCCACTAAGTACATGATGTGTGTGTGTCCTTGCCTGCTGGCATGAGTCACCCAAGTGGTGGCGGTAATGAGGATGATGATGATGAGATGAAGCCGTGGATGTTGAGTCATTGCCTTCAGTACAAAATGTACTCTAAAAGCAAATCTATTAAACATGTAAGTAAGAAATCCTGGGTCCATGTACGTGAGACAGCTCCAGCAAAGGGGACAGTGTGCAGCTCAGGATGACAGACGGGAAGGTCATCAGCACAGAGGACAAGGCTGGAAGATAAGGACTGTATGTCCCTACTGCACGTATTTGACATATATGACACGGAGGGTGTTTGGGAATACATGGCACGCTTCATCCCGCACACACAAATCTCACACATGGAATGCTACTGTGTGGGGAGACCCTTGGGGAATGATGATGGTGGCCAAGACGGGGGATGATCTGGTCTCCCTCGAGCTTGCTGGTTTTTCCTGATTCATGGCTCCAGAATCTGGCTTTAGAACTGATTTCACCATTGAGTGAAAATAAGAATTCCACAAATTTTTCTTTTCCTTTTGAAAAAAAAAAAAAATGAATAAAGGAAATTCCAGATCATTGTCATCACCAGCCATAAATCCTGCTTACCAGAGCACGTCTAATTTCCCTCAAGATACAACAGAGGCTAGAAAGTGATGGAACTTATCCAAGATGGGATGGCTATAGGGTTAACCCTAGCAATGCTATCTTAAAGGGGCTTTCTGAGACCCTCAAAAAGGTACATAAAGGTGGGATGAGCCCCAGAGAGATCCCCCACCATTCCAGGGATACAGCAATCGCGTGAGGTAGTCAGGGACGTCATCATTGCAGTGCCGGAAACAAAGACCAACAAGGAGCATCATACTGTAGCAGCAGTGTTGGAATGGTGGGGGATCATGCAGGACAGTATTGGTTATTTTATAGCACTCCTCGGTGTTAAGTAAATTTGGGGAGAGTGGGGGGGGGTGGGGGGTATCAGAACCCATAAATTTACCAGTAATACAAACAGAAATGTCCCTCTTTAAGGGGTATGTGTACTTATGCAAACAGTTTATTGTTTCATGACCCAATGCAGGTATCTTCGCAAATGAAAAATCTCTTGTAGTTTTGTGTATACAGCTCCTATAGTTATATAGTATGAATAAATCCTCTGTTTAGTTCCTGAAGTTCACTGCCTCAGCCCAATCTACTGGGGATTCTACAGAAAGTAGCAGGTTAGGCCAGGCTTACTCCTCTTTCTTGATGGGTGTCATGAACCCATGCTGGGTTTTGCAATCAAAGGAGATGCAAAGAGGGTCACTCTAATCTTCATTCCTGTGTGGCATTAAAAAGCACCATCACTTGGTTACCGAAAATGGGTCAGACGCCCCACACACATGCTGATCGACACACCAGAATTTGGCAACAAAACTCCACAGCTCCATCCTTTGTGTGGTGGACGGAGCTGGTTACTGCACTTCTACTTTCATTCAAGTGAGTACTGCAGTAACCAGATCCATCCATTACACCAGGGATCAGCAACCTCCGGCACTCCAGCTGTTCCAAAACTACAATTCCCAGCATGCTCCATTCATTTCTATGAGAGTTCTGAGAGGAGCAGAGCAAGAATGCATCCTGGGACTTGTAGTTTCACAACAGCTGGAGTGCCGGAGGTTGCCTACCTCTGCATTACACTATGGGTGGAGCTGTGTGGTTCCAGCACCAGAGCTACTGCCGAACAGATCTTCCAATCTAATATTGATTAAATATTTTGAAGAAAAGCCTTCAATATTCGCCCCCTCCCAACATCCACTGTACATGTATGGCAGAAGTAGGGTATTTAAAGATGGCATCTGCTCCAGAGCGTGGTGGGCGCCAAAGACATCTGGTTTCTGCTGTTTAAAACAGTCATAACTCAGATCACAGACATTTAGCCCTCAGATGCCATGGTCAATTGTGACCACAGCATCTAAGAAGCCTTTTCCCAGGAGCGCTGTGCTTCCAGGGCCCAAACGGTTTCCTCTAGCTGAGCTTGGGGAATGTGCTGGCTTTCTGTGGTAGTCTCAGTCCCTCTAAGGCTATCACAGCAATAGTTTCTGTGGCATATTGAATGTCCCATAGGCTGCAATGGTAATTTATTGCAGTGTATGGGACAAGTGGTTCAACTCCTCAAAGGGGAATTAACAGAGTTATTTCATTATTTAGATTGATGACCTCTCCTCTGAATAGATCATCAATATCAGATCGTCGGGGTTCCATCAACCGGGACCCTCACCGACACACCTGTTAGAAGAGGGTCGGGACTCATGAGTGCCACAACCTCTTCCTAAGCCATGTGATGTCACCGTACATCAGTCACATGGCCTAGTTGCAGCTCAGCCCCATTGAAGTGAATAGGAATGAGGTGCAATACCGAGCA
>ONZH01018085.1:0-32574 GCA_900303285.1 Rhinella marina
CCTGCTCCTGCACTGTAACTCGGTCACTCTGTAGTCACAGCCATACAGGGCCACGATAAATTTTTATGTGCTTCGCCTGCTCCTGCACTGTAACTCGGTCACTCTGTAGTCACAGCCATACAGGGCCACGATAAATTTTTATGTGCTTCGCCTGCTCCTGCACTGTAACTCGGTCACACTCTGTAGTCACAGCCATACAGGGCCACGATAAATTTTTATGTGCTTCGCCTGCTCCTGCACTGTAACTCGGTCACTCTGTAGTCACAGCCATACAGGGCCACGATAAATTTTTTATGTGCTTCGCCTGCTCCTGCACTGTAACTCGGTCACTCTGTAGTCACAGCCATACAGGGCCACGATAAATTTTTATGTGCTTCGCCTGCTCCTGCACTGTAACTCGGTCACTCTGTAGTCACAGCCATACAGGGCCACATAAATTTTTATGTGCTTCGCCTGCTCCTGCACTGTAACTCGGTCACTCTGTAGTCACAGCCATACAGGGCCACGATAAATTTTTATGTGCTTCGCCTGCTCCTGCACTGTAACTCGGTCACTCTGTAGTCACAGCCATACAGGGCCACAATAAATTTTTATGTGCTTCGCCTGCTCCTGCACTGTAACTCGGTCACTCTGTAGTCACAGCCATACAGGGCCACGATAAATTTTTATGTGCTTCGCCTGCTCCTGCACTGTAACTCGGTCACTCTGTAGTCACAGCCATACAGGGTCACGCTAAATTTTTATGTGCTTCGCCTGCTCCTGCACTGTAACTCGGTCACTCTGTAGTCACAGCCATACAGGGCCACGATAAATTTTTTATGTGCTTCGCCTGCTCCTGCACTGTAACTCGGTCACTCTGTAGTCACAGCCATACAGGGCCACGCTAAATTTTTATGTGCTTCGCCTGCTCCTGCACTGTAACTCGGTCACTCTGTAGTCACAGCCATACAGGGCCACGATAAATTTTTTATGTGCTTCGCCTGCTCCTGCACTGTAACTCGGTCACTCTGTAGTCACAGCCATACAGGGCCACGATAAATTTTTATGTGCTTCGCCTGCTCCTGCACTGTAACTCGGTCACTCTGTAGTCACAGCCATACAGGGCCACGATAAATTTTTATGTGCTTCGCCTGCTCCTGCACTGTAACTCGGTCACTCTGTAGTCACAGCCATACAGGGCCTCAATAAATTTTTATGTGCTTCGCCTGCTCCTGCACTGTAACTCGGTCACTCTGTAGTCACAGCCATACAGGGCCACGATAAATTTTTATGTGCTTCGCCTGCTCCTGCACTGTAACTCGGTCACTCTGTAGTCACAGCCATACAGGGCCTCGATAAATTTTTATGTGCTTCGCCTGCTCCTGCACTGTAACTCGGTCACTCTGTAGTCACAGCCATACAGGGCCACGATAAATTTTTATGTGCTTCGCCTGCTCCTGCACTGTAACTCGGTCACTCTGTAGTCACAGCCATACAGGGCCACGATAAATTTTTATGTGCTTCGCCTGCTCCTGCACTGTAACTCGGTCACTCTGTAGTCACAGCCATACAGGGCCACGATAAATTTTTATGTGCTTCGCCTGCTCCTGCACTGTAACTCGGTCACTCTGTAGTCACAGCCATACAGGGCCACGCTAAATTTTTATGTGCTTCGCCTGCTCCTGCACTGTAACTCGGTCACTCTGTAGTCACAGCCATACAGGGCCACGATAAATTTTTATGTGCTTCGCCTGCTCCTGCACTGTAACTCGGTCACTCTGTAGTCACAGCCATACAGGGCCTCGATAAATTTTTATGTGCTTCGCCTGCTCCTGCACTGTAACTCGGTCACTCTGTAGTCACAGCCATACAGGGCCACGATAAATTTTTATGTGCTTCGCCTGCTCCTGCACTGTAACTCGGTCACTCTGTAGTCACAGCCATACAGGGCCACGATAAATTTTTATGTGCTTCGCCTGCTCCTGCACTGTAACTCGGTCACTCTGTAGTCACAGCCATACAGGGCCTCGATAAATTTTTATGTGCTTCGCCTTCCTCCTGCACTGTAACTCGGTCACTCTGTAGTCACAGCCACCAGGGCCTCGATAAATTTTATGTGCTTCGCCTGCTTCTGCACTGTAACTCGGTCACTCTGTAGTCACAGCCATACAAGGCACTGTAAATTTTTATGTGCTTCGCCTGCTCCTGCACTGTAACTCGGTCACTCTGTAGTCACAGCCATACAGGGCCCATCGATAAATTTTTATGTGCTTCGCCTGCTCCTGCACTGTAACTCGGTCACTCTGTAGTCACAGCCATACAGGGCCACTGTAAGTTTTTATGTGCTTCGCCTGCTCCTGCAGTGTAACTCGGTCACTCTGTAGTCACAGCCATACAGGGCCTCGATAAATTTTTATGTGCTTCGCCTGCTCCTGCACTGTAACTCGGTCACTCTGTAGTCAGTGCAATACAGGGCCAATGTAAATTTTTATTTGCTTCGCCTGCTCCTGCATGTAACTCGGTCACTCTGTAGTCACAGCCAAACAGGGTCACGCTAAATTTTAATGTGCCTTCGCCTGCTCCTGCACTGTAACTCGGTCCACTCTGTAGTCACAGCCATACAGGGCCTCGATAAATTTTTATGTGCTTCGCCTGTTCCAGCACTGTAACTCGGTCACTCTGTAGTCACAAGCCATACAGGGCCACGATAAATTTTATGTGCTTCGCCTGTTCCTGCACTGTAACTCGGTCACTCTGTAGTCACTGCCATACAGGGCCACTGTAAATTTTTATGTGCTTCGCCTGCTCCTGCACTGTAACTCGGTCACTCTGTAGTCACAGCCATGCAGGGCCTCGATAAATTTTATGTGCTTCGCCTGCTCCTGCACTGTAACTCGGTCGCTCTGTAGTCATAGCCATACAGGGCCACAATAAATTTTTATGTGCTTCCCTGCCTGCTCCCCTGCAGTGTAACTCGGTCACTCTGTAGTCAACAGCCATACAGGGTCACGATAAATTTTATGTGCTTCGCCTGCTCCTGCACTGTAACTCGGTCACTCTGTAGTCACAGCATACAGGGCCACAATAAATTTTTATGTGCTTCGCTGTTCCCTGCACTGTAACTCGGTCACTCTGTATTCACAGCCAAACAGGGTCACGCTAAATTTTTGTGTGCTTCGCCTGCTCCTGCACTGTAACTCGGTCACTCTGTATCACAGCCATACAAGGGCCTCGATAAATTTTTATGTGCTTCGCCTGCTCCTGCACTGTAACTCGTCACTCTGTAGTCACAGCCATACAGGGCCTCGATAAATTTTTATGTGCTTCGCCTGCTCCCTGCCACTGTACTCGGTCACTCTGTAGTCACTGCCATACAGGGCACTGTAAATTTTTATGTGCTTCGCCTGCTCTGCAGTGTAACTCGGTCACTCTGTAAGTCACAGCCATATCAGGGCCTCAATAAATTTTTATGTGCTTCGCCTGCTCCTGCACTGTACTCGGTCACTCTGTAGTCACAGCCATACAGGGCCACAATAAATTTTTATGTGCTTCGCCTGCTCCTGCACTGTAACTCGGTCACTCTGTAGTCACAGCCATACAGGGTCACGCTAAATTTTTATGTGTTTCGCCTGCTCCTGCACTGTAACTCGGTCACTCTGTAGTCACAGCCATACAGGGCCTCGATAAATTTTTATGTGCTTCGCCTGCTCCTGCACTGTAACTCGGTCACTCTGTAGTCACAGCCATACAGGGCCACGATAAATTTTTTATGTGCTTCGCCTGCTCCTGCACTGTAACTCGGTCACTCTGTAGTCACAGCCATACAGGGCCACGATAAATTTTTATGTGCTTCGCCTGCTCCTGCACTGTAACTCGGTCACTCTGTAGTCACAGCCATACAGGGCCTCGATAAATTTTTATGTGCTTCGCCTGCTCCTGCACTGTAACTCGGTCACTCTGTAGTCACAGCCATACAGGGCCACGATAAATTTTTATGTGCTTCGCCTGCTCCTGCACTGTAACTCGGTCACTCTGTAGTCACAGCCATACAGGGCCACGCTAAATTTTTATGTGCTTCGCCTGCTCCTGCACTGTAACTCGGTCACTCTGTAGTCACAGCCATACAGGGTCACGCTAAATTTTTATGTGCTTCGCCTGCTCCTGCACTGTAACTCGGTCACTCTGTAGTCACAGCCATACAGGGCCTCGATAAATTTTTATGTGCTTCGCCTGCTCCTGCACTGTAACTCGGTCACTCTGTAGTCACAGCCATACAGGGCCACGATAAATTTTTATGTGCTTCGCCTGCTCCTGCACTGTAACTCGGTCACTCTGTAGTCACAGCCATACAGGGCCACGATAAATTTTTTATGTGCTTCGCCTGCTCCTGCACTGTAACTCGGTCACTCTGTAGTCACAGCCATACAGGGCCACGATAAATTTTTATGTGCTTCGCCTGCTCCTGCACTGTAACTCGGTCACTCTGTAGTCACAGCCATACAGGGCCTCGGTAAATTTTTATGTGCTTCGCCTTGTTTCCTGCACTGTAACTCGGGTCACGTCTGTAGTTCACTAGCCACGCAGGGCCTCAGATAAATTTTATGTGCTTCGCCTGCTTCTGCACTGTAACTCGGTCACTCGGTAGTCACGAGCCATACAAGGCCCACTGTAAATTTTTATGTGCCTTCGGCGTGCTCCGCCACTGTAAACTCGGTCACTCTGTAGCACATCCATACAGGGCCCTCGATAAATTTTTATGTTGCTCGCCTGCTCCTGGCACTGTAACTCGGTCACGTCTGTAGTCATCAGCCATAAGGGCCCACTGTAGTTTTTATGTGCTTCGCCTGCTCCTGCAGTGTTAACTCGCGTCACCTCTGTAGTCACAGCCCATACAGGGCCTCGATAAATTTTTATGGTGCTTCGCACTGCTCCTCTGCACGGTAACTCGGTCACTCTGTTAGGTCACTGCAATACAGGGCCACTGTAAATTATTTATGTGCTTCGCCTGCCTCCTCTGCACTGGTAACTCGGTCACTCTGTAGTCACAGCCATACAGGGTCCACGCTAAATTTTTATGTGCTTCGCCTGCTCCTGCACTGTAACTCGGTCACTCTGTAGTCACAGCCATACAGGGCCACGATAAATTTTTATGTGCTTCGCCTGCTCCTGCACTGTAACTCGGTCACTCTGTAGTCACAGCCATACAGGGCCACGATAAATTTTTATGTGCTTCGCCTGCTCCTGCACTGTAACTCGGTCACTCTGTAGTCACAGCCATACAGGGCCACGATAAATTTTTATGTGTGCTTCGCCTGCTCCTGCACTGTAACTCGGTCACTCTGTAGTCACAGCCATACAGGGCCTCGATAAATTTTTTATGTGCTTCGCCTGCTCCTGCACTGTAACTCGGTCACTCTGTAGTCACAGCCATACAGGGCCTCGATAAATTTTTATGTGCTTCGCCTGCTCCTGCTCCTGCACTGTAACTCGGTCACTCTGTAGTCACAGCCATACAGGGTCACGCTAAATTTTTATGTGCTTCGCCTGCTCCTGCACTGTAACTCGGTCACTCTGTAGTCACAGCCATACAGGGCCTCGATAAATTTTTTATGTGCTTCGCCTGCTCCTGCACTGTAACTCGGTCACTCTGTAGTCACAGCCATACAGGGCCACGATAAATTTTTATGTGCTTCGCCTGCTCCTGCACTGTAACTCGGTCACTCTGTAGTCACAGCCATACAGGGCCTCAATAAATTTTTATGTGCTTCGCCTGCTCCTGCACTGTAACTCGGTCACTCTGTAGTCACAGCCATACAGGGCCACGATAAATTTTTATGTGCTTCGCCTGCTCCTGCACTGTAACTCGGTCACTCTGTAGTCACAGCCATACAGGGCCACGATAAATTT
The DNA here is from genome assembly GCA_900303285.1 of Rhinella marina. NCBI lineage: Eukaryota > Metazoa > Chordata > Amphibia > Anura > Bufonidae > Rhinella > Rhinella marina. Next base: position 5,887 of record ONZH01018085.1, read on the forward strand.
TTTATGTGCTTCGCCTGCTCCTGCACTGTAACTCGGTCACTCTGTAGTCACAGCCATACAGGGTCACGCTAAATTTTTATGTGCTTCGCCTGCTCCTGCACTGTAACTCGGTCACTCTGTAGTCACAGCCATACAGGGCCACTGTAAATTTTTATGTGCTTCGCCTGCTCCTGCACTGTAACTCGGTTACTCTGTAGTCACAGCAATACAGGGCCTCGATAAATTTTTATGTGCTTCGCCTGCTCCTGCACTGTAACTCGGTCACTCTGTAGTCACAGCCATACAGGGTCACGCTAAATTTTTATGTGCTTCACCTGCCCCTGCACTGTAACTCGGTCACTCTGTAGTCACAGCCATACAGGGACCACTGTAAATTTTTATGTGCTTCGCCTGCTCCTGCACTGTAACTCGGTCACTCTGTAGTCACAGCCATACAGGGCCTCGATAAATTTTTATGTGCTTCGCCTGCTCCTGCACTTTAACTCGGTCACTCTGTAGTCACAGCCATACAAGGCCACAATAAATTTTTAAGTGCTTCGCCTGCTCCTGCACTGTAACTCAGTCACTCTGTAGTCACAGCCATACAGGGCCACGATAAATTTTTATGTGCTTCGCCTGCTCCTGCACTGTAACTCGGTCACTATGTAGTCACAGCCATTCAGGGCCACGATAAATTTTTATGGTCTGGGTGAGCAAAATTGCCTTGAGGGTCACCACCAGGCTGTTGCCCGAGAATCTGGGGTAATGGTGGGATTCGGCAGCTTCAGAGGCATCCATGCATGCTGCTCCTGCTGTTTCCTGTCCATTTCCGTGGTGTTTCCATCATTTTCTGAGGTTTCCAGGTTTTCACCCAGCCTTCCCTAGGCAGAGCCTTGGTCCCCTGCAAAAAATGCTTGAGTCTCCCATTGACTTCAATGGGGTTCGTTATTTGAAACGAGCACCCGAGCATCGGTAAAAATTTGACTCGAATAACGAGCACCCGAGCATTTTAGTGCTCGCTCATCTATGACCACTCAGGACCTCAGAAAAGCTGAGTGGTTGGTAGTTCTGTCAAAATGGCAACATTTGGAACTTCACGATGAACAAGAATTCTCAAGCTTTATTATTAGAACGTGTTTCGTGTCTTTAGGCTAGAGACTTCATCAGGTTCAGATTACAATTGTGTTGCCTAAGAAGATTGTAATCTGAACCTGAGGTAGTGTCTAGCTGTAAAACATGAAACACGTTGGGGGAGATTTATCGAACTGGTGTAAAGTAGAACTGGCTTAGTTGCCCATAGCAACCAATCAGATTTTTCACAGCTTATTTGGAAAATGAAAGGTGATATCTGACTTGTTGCTATGGGCAACACAACCAGCTCTACTTTACACCTTGCTGTCTCCCCTGCTGTTCTTAATCTTTCTGTAAGTGTACTCCTTTAGACATCATGATGGTATAGTTATATAATTTCAGCTGTATGGTGTTTGTTGGGAGCGGCCTATTATATGTAGGAGGGATTTGTAATGATGGGCGGGGCTTAACATTTTGCACAGCGCACTATGCTTGCCGCTTTTATTCTGCCCGGGACCACCTAGCCAAAATTTCTTGGTGGTCCCCTGGTTACAAGTACAATCATATGACCCTGATGGTTTATACCTCCTGTGTGTGGGACTCCTAGGGTGCCGTCACACCCTGTGGATTTTGTTGCAGAATTTTCCGCGGCTGAAAATCGGTTCCATCCACAAGGATGGGGCTTGCAGAAGTCCATGTGCACTCTTCCCCATTCAAATGAATCCAACTTATTTTGGGGGGAACATGCACCTTCTTTAAAGACCCAACTGATGGTGGAGGTCACATGCCTCTTTATAAATTAGGTGCATCTTACTCCATCGCAAAGGGATCAAGACTGACATATGGGAACTACAGGTCTTGCTAAATGTCCCTCATAGTTTTGTAGGAGGTGGTAAGGGCACTTTCAACTCTCTTGTAGATTAGGAAATTCTCTCTTCTCTGGTGTAATACCTTACAGTGTAGCAGTGTAGGTACAGCAATAGTTTCAAGCAGGGGCGTAGCTAAAGGCTCATGGGCCCTGGTGCAAGAGTTCAGCTTGGGCCCCCCCCCTTCCCTCAGCGCTGGTGCACCTAGCTTTTCTGCCGGCCAGGTCAAAAATTGAACCCCCCCATGCCAAATTCTCACCCTAACCTTTTCCCTCCTAACATTACGTATATCACTACAGAACATACAGGGTAAGGCTACATTCACTTCAATGAACACTGTGTGCTGTCCGCATCTGTGTGTCCATTTATATTGTTGTCCATTTGTGGACAAGGATAGGCATTGTTACAGTGGATCTGCAAAAAAAAAAACGGATGCCATACGAAACATCATCCTTTTTTTGCGGATCCGCAATTTGCAGACTGCAAAACACAATGTTCATGTGAATGTAGCCTAATATAGCGTCCCATACCTCGTACATCCAGTATAATACAGCTCCCCATACCTCTTACATCCAGTATAATACAGCGCCCAATACCTCTTACATCCAGTATAATACAGCGCCCCATACTTCTTACATCCAGTATAATACAGCGCCCCATACTTCTTACATCCAGTATAATACAGCACACATACCTCTTTGATCCAGTGACGTCTCTTCTGAAGTAGATGTTCTTAACCCTCATCTTCTCCTTTCAGACCAGATGCCATTTTTCAGACATTTCTCATCTCTGCAGTTTGACAGAGAAAAATCTTAGTTTACTACTTTTCCATCATCCTCCCATCTTCTGGACAAATCATCCTACCACCCCCAGTACTGTGCCACTAATACCACACAGAAGTGCCCTTCAATAATTATTGGCACACAGTGTCCTAAAATAACTGAACCCAGCAAATAGTGTCCCTGACAGTAATAGTGTAAACACAACGTCCCACAGAAATAACTGCGCTGATACTGTGCCAGGGTGCCCCCCACAGTAATAGTGCCCCCCAAATTCCCAACTAATAATTCTCTGACAGAGTGCACTTGTTAGTAATAGTGCCCCCAACAGTACTAATGTCCCCACTGTGCCCCAGAAGTAATAATGCTTGCAATGTGCCAGTAAGAAGTGCCCCCAAAATTTCACCCCAATAATATGCCAGTAAGAAGTGCTCCCCACCCATAGATGCCCCCCAAATTATGTGCCAGTAAGAAATGCCCCAGTGCCCCCATGTGCCAGAAAAATGCCCCCAGTGCCAGTAAAAATGCCCCTAGTGCCAGTAAAAATGCCCAAGTGCTCCCATGCCATAAAGAAATGCCCCCAAGTGCCAGTAAGAAATGCCCCAGTGCCCCCATGTGCCAGAAAAAATGCCCCCAGTGCCAGTAAAAATGCCCCCAGTGCTCCCATGCCATAAAGAAATGCCCCCAAGTGCCAGTAAGAAATGCCCCAGTGCCCCCATGTGCCAGAAAAAATGCCCCAAGTGCCAGTAAGAAATGCCCCCATGTGCCAGTAAGAAATGCCCCCAGTACCCCCACGTGCCAGTAAAAATGCCCCCATTGCCAGTAAAAATGCCCTCATGTGCCCCCATGTGCCAGTAAAAATGCCCCCAGTGCCAGTAAAAATGACCCCATGTGCCCCCATGTGCCAGTAAAAATACCCCCAGTGCCCTCATGTGCCAGTAAAAATGCTCCCAGTGCCCCCATGTGCCAGTAAAAATGCCCCCAGTGCCAGTAAAATGCCCCCAGTGGCCCCATGTGCCAGTAAAAATGCCCCCAGTGCCAGTAAAAATGCCCCCATGTGCCACTAAAAATGCCCCCAGTGCCCCTAATAGAGCTCCGGGCCGTGACTGCTACAATAAAAAAAAAAAAAACACATACTTTCTTCTATGGAGCTGGCAGCGATGCGATGCAGGCCTCTTCCGGCCTGTGTCCCGCGCTGTACGGTTCAGGCGGCGCGATGAGCCGGCCTCTGATAGGCTGCAGGCCTAGTGCCTGCAGCCTATCAGAGGAACGGGCAGGGGAGACGCCTCTCCCTCCCCTGCCCCGCAGTACAGGCATCTGTATCACCATCCTGAGGACGGCTATACAGATGACTATGGAGATGAGCGCTTCCACAATGCGCTCAGAAGCGCTCATCTCCCTCTGCCCTGCCGCTGCCCCCAACTGTGCGCAGGGCCGCACCTGACTAATTGGCGGTGCGGCCCTGCAAGTGGCAAGGGGGGCCCTTGGGGCCCCCCTGGCTTGGGGGCCCGGTTGCAACTGCGACCGCTGCGACCCCTATAGCTACGCCACTGGTTTCAAGTTTTACACAATAAGATTGTTATTCATGTGCTTAGAAAATTACAGCTATTTTTTTTTTCATGAAATGATCCCATGACTCTATGTGAAAGACAATATAAATGAATAAGAGCATCCTAAGTGACTTATCTGGACAAGGCACATGCATATAAATGTTTGCTCAGCAGTATAATTTTATACTAACATCTGTAACCATTTAGAAAAGGCATGATTTGACTTGATTTGACCACATAAATGAATTTTCCTGAAAGGGCAATTGTGATTATTTCAATTATTCCCCCTATTTTATTTTCTCTGACATTTTAAAAACAGAGCATTATTCATGCTAGAAAATTCTGATGTAACTGGCCGTGCTGATCCTGGATTGGGTTAGCCTTTAAAGTGTGAAGCAGTCCTATGATGTAGGTTCACAAAATAGTTTTTTGTGCCGTTTTTGCGCTTTTTCCAGCTTGTTATTTTGTTACTGCTATTTTTTTAAGCACAAGAAAATCTGACTGCATCAAAATTCATTGCCTATCCTACGGCAGAAACTGCTGCTGTTTCTACCGTGGGTTTTCATTTTCAGTGGTGCAGTCCTGCTTTCAATTTAGCTTCATTGAATGGAGATAAACCACAAGCAGCTCCCATTGTGGCTCTTTTTTTGAGGTGTCCACATGGTAACCACCCCAAGAATGAACACGTATGTTCTCAGCAAGGTTTGGAAAACCGCATGGGAAGTATCCTCAACCGCATGAACTATGTCCTCGCATTGAAAACAATGGGGGGCAGTTCCAGGGTGGATTGGGCATGGTTTTGGCACTGGATACGCACTGAATTCCATGCCAAAAAATCATTGTGTAAACCTACCATTGAAGGGGTTTGAACCCGGACACAAGCCAATCTGCACTCATTCACCATGAATGAGTGGAGCATCAGAGCTTATCATGCTCCGATGTTCCCCCTGGCCTGGCACTGAATCGCGCAGAGCAAGGGAATTTTCTTGAGATCTGGTGATATACCGGGCTCTCCATGGGTAAGCTAGGTGGAGGCTTCCACCTAGCAGTGAGCCTGCTGACGTCACCGGCACTAATGGGCGGTCTTTAGTGCTGCCCTAGTCTGTTTCTACATGGTGAATGAGTGCAGATCGGGTTGTGTTCAGGTCTGAACCTGGACAAACCCTTTAAGTACATCCACATGGCTAGGTTTCCTGATGCAGTTCTGGAAGCTAACATCAAGATCATAAAAGGGGAGGAAGTATAAAGGACAAATACAATTTCTCCTTTTTTATTTTAATTCACTCCTGGTTTTAAAGAGGACCTTTCACCACTCCTGACATGCCTGTTTTAATAGCTCCATACATTCCCCACGTACTAACAATTCTGGAGCATCTATTCTTTTGGCTCCATGTTGTGCCATTCCTTTATTATTTGCACTAGAAGTTATGAATGAAATGAATAGAACTACAATCTAAGCTTTTGCTGTTATCCTATGGAGCTCTTCCACCTAAAGGTCCCCATAGGAACTACAGCTCTGATACATATACTGGGTCTCTTCAGAGAGACCGAGCACATCGAAACAAAGGAACGGTTCCCATAAAAACACCACATGGTAGAGTTGTCCCTGACCCAGACGTGCGCACTTCTCATTTTTCAGCATTTAGATGCCGTGGTATCATTTGACCACACCATCTAAAGGGTTAAATGTATGAGATCGGTGTTATCACTGGTTGCAGACGTTAGCCCCTGGCCTCTGCTGTTTAAAATAGCAGAGACCCAATGGCTATGGCACTTGCTGGGCAGGCACCATATTTAAAACCCCCACTTCCGCCATATATATGTAGGGCACTGGGACAGAAGGGGTTAAATGGCAAATGAGACAAATTAAGTTTTAATATATGCAAATGAGCCTCTAGGGGGGTGTTGCAATTACTCCTAGAGGCTCAGCTCTCTCTGTAACTGCTGCACCCCCTGCATTTTCATTGACAGGGATAATTTTTACACTGCATTGCTTCATGTAGGGGTTGCCCCAAGAAATTTCTTTTATGCTTTTAATAACCACCTGGATCTGAATACTTTTGTAATTGTATGTAAATAAAAATTCAGTATAGCCACTGACTTCATTAAAATATATCTGTATAGCTCCACCTGCTGCTTGTTCCTTTCTTTATTTCTCTTACCACCTAGCAGAGGTGGTTGTACGTACATGCTCAGTTCCATCCCTCTACTGCCATCAGCCCTATATATACTATTTGAAGTTGTGACAGTTACAGAGATAGAGTTGCAGCAGACAGGATATACCCTCTGAGAAAGGACACGACCCATAAGCTGCCAGCTTGAAATAAATCTAGCAGAGCAATTGGAACAATGAATGGGGAGATCTCTGGATCCATGTGAGGTACAGGACTGGTTCTAGCTTTGTTAGACATATATTGTTATGTACTATATGATGTCTGATTTCCATTTTTATATTACTTGAGATAACCCCTTTAAGGGAAAACCATTATAGCTGTTTTTTTTTTTTTGCAGGAGTTATTATTTTCAATGACACAGTTTTGAGGTTATATAAATTATTGATTAACTTTTATTAATGTAATTCTTTTTGCTATATAAATTTTACAATATTCACTGTATAGCATAAATGTCCTCAAAGTAGGGAATATATACTCTTCTTTTCACAGAGATGTATGCATTCTATACCACAGTGCATCAGACCTTGAAAAACAAGAGAGTTAAAAAGCACCTACAACAATTTTGATACTTACCTAGAGTTTCTTTTACCCAAGTCATTGTAATCATGTGTTATTGTGTTATTACTTCATAATGGACAACATTTTTGTCTTTGTGGTCTCCTTTAGTGGGAAGGCACAGGAGAGGCTATGTGGAAGATCTGAAGGGAAATCTCCCTCTGAGAACAGGTTGCTTTTGGCAGTGCATACACTGCCAAATACAATCCAGATATACTACTAGTGGATCATAGTGGCACAGGTTGCAGAACCTCCCTTGAATAACTGACGCCATAGACTAATATTAATGAATGAAATACTTTATTTATGGAATAATATAGGCCACAATGTTTTTTATTTACTCAGTTAACCAACTTACCATTTATATAATAAATTAATGTAGCATAAATAACAACATGCCCACTCAAAAACATTTGAGCGACTTACCCCATAATAAGCATTGCGACGGGATATAAAGTAGGGCGAGGGGGAGGGAACAGATGATTTTCAGCACCGAGAATGCGCATTTACCATTTTTTTTCTTCTTTTTATAGGCCTTAGGCCTGCCCTGCCTTGACCATTAGGCTGCCATCCAATGATGGAGAAGATGAAGACATCAGTTCAAATTTGCAGTTGGACTTCTTGGATGACACCTATTAACAAGGTAAGATAACTTTATTAAAATAAATAAATACAATGAACAGAACCATGCCACCATGTGTTCCCTTCATTGCATTTCACAATGAATTAGGGCCCATACATTCCCACTGATTTAATCTAAAAAAGTTTCGAAGAAGTAACATAACACATAAATTATTTATATATGTTTTATGGCATTATGTCTATATAAAAGCTAATAAAATATTATTTTTAAAAAGCACTTGAGAAATGGGTTAAACAAAATATTTATAAAAAAAACAAACAGATCAATTTTGATACACATCTGGAATTTCTCTGGACAGATTCCTGTACTCTACATTTATGTGCTACTACTACATAATAGCTCCTAGTCCCAAATCATATACTTGAAGTAGTGCAGTTAATTCAGTTTTAGTTGGAATTATCCCTAAATATATAATTACTCTCATTCTCTGGTACCCTATCATGTCTGGGTGTATGACACTATCAGCAAGCAGCAGCTACTGTTTATCTTCCGTTCATGTTCTACTGATTACATGGACATTTTAGGTACAGTAACTACTTCTGAGTAAAGCATCTCTTCTGTAAAATACATTTCATGCACTGTTAGTAATGTTCTGGATTTTTTGGTTGACAAAATTAAAATCACTGGCCTATAACCTCCAATGATTTCTAATATATAACAGTAAAACAAAGACCAACTTATCAAAGGAAATGTCCTCACTGCTAGAACTTGTTGTTTCCATGCTTTATCTTCAGAACACAGAAAATTCCATTCAAAGAAATGCAAAGAATGGAAAGCAGAAGCTGCATTCTTAAAGAATGACTGTACTGGTATTGTCTTTGACAAAAAAAAACAAACCGATAAGCTACTGGAGGGTAGTTATTACATCATTAATGTTATTTCATGTTTAGTTCTCAATACATATTTATACACAATGTGCAAACTAAATACAAAAGGGACCCTTATCTAGGTATTGGTTTATTATTACAATAAATATCACTATCACCCAAAAGGGGCTCATAACCAAATTTTTACCCAGACTGTTTTGGTTGATAATAAAACGTAACTTTTAATAACACTATTAAGAAAGTGAGCACTTAATGGTTTAAAAACGCTGCCTGCTATAACCTGTGTCTTGGTGCGAGCGTAATGATAGCAGAGTGAAAAATCTATGGTGGTGTGGGTGTGCACAAATCCCACACCAGCCTAAATAGATTAAAACTCCAGTGACCAGTTACTCTCACTAACCTACTGGGCTAATCTAATGCTGATACAGATACTAAAACCTGCTTCTATTTGCTTTGTGTTGCTTTGTATTTGCACCCATGCACAGGAAACAGGCAGAATCTAAAAACTAAGAACTGCCCCCCAACATGTTTCACCAGAGAAATGGCTTCATCAGGGGTTTGGGCAGAGTTGAAATAAGACAACATACCACATCTATTTAAACTACTAGGACCTTTGACTGACAGCACAGCCAACTAATCGGCTGTTCAGAAGGAGGTGTTGCACCTGTAGGAGGTAAGTATTGTGTTAGTTAACACTTTCATGACACCCCACCGCTTACCTATTAAAATTAAATAGATGTGGTATGTTGTCTTATTTCAACTCTGCCCAAACCCCTGATGAAGCCATTTCTCTGGTGAAACATGTTGGGGGGCAGTTCTTAGTTTTTAGATTCTGCCTGTTTTCTGTGCATGGGTGCAAATACAAAGCAACACAAAGCAAATAGAAGCAGGTTTTAGTATCTGTATCAGCATTAGATTAGCCCAGTAGGTTAGTGAGAGTAACTGGTCACTGGAGTTTTAATCTATTTAGGCTGGTGTGGGATTTGTGCACACCCACACCACCATAGATTTTTCACTCTGCTATCATTACGCTCGCACCAAGACACAGGTTATAGCAGGCAGCGTTTTTAAACCATTAAGTGCTCACTTTCTTAATAGTGTTATTAAAAGTTACGTTTTATTATCAACCAAAACAGTCTGGGTAAAAATTTGGTTATGAGCCCCTTTTGGGTGATAGTGATATTTATTGTAATAATAAACCAATACCTAGATAAGGGTCCCTTTTGTATTTAGTTTGCACATTGTGTGTTAATATTAGGGCTTAACAGCCTGGTCTTTTCTGGACCCATCCTCCAGGTGGAGGTGAAGATTCCTGGGTTGGAATCTATGGCCGGGTTTTTGTCAAATATACCTACCCCTAGTTTGTTTACAGCGGAAGCTGAACAAGTATTTTCTACTGAGAGCTTACCGATACACAACTGTGACATCTTCACAGCGTTCAAAGCCATCAATAAAACGTATAAGCAATATATTCGATCATTATGGGAAATCACGAGTTTGGAGACGTATTTACAACAACGTATCGTTTATAGGGGCATGAGAATTAATATTGTCCCTAACTCTCACCAAGAGGACGCTAATTTTATAAAAGGTTGGCAAAAGTTGCTAACTGAGAACTCTTTGCGGATGTTACAATATCTGTTGGATTATGAAAAAAGCGTTTTTGTGAAGGTAACTTCTCAATTAGAGAAGGAAATAGCACAAGTACAAAATTTCAGATCCAAAACAGAGTTTAATCAGTGTGAATTACGGTTACAAAAGAACATTGAGTCCTTTCAGACTGACATCAAAGAAAGAAAGCATAGAAAATACATCAGAGACAAACGTGACTTTGAGACGGGTCAAATTTATCTTAACAGAGGAAATACCAAGACCCCCCTTTACAAAAAGAGAGGTTATAACACTCCCAGTGGTAACCAAACTGACGTGTCAGTGTCAGAAGGTCCACGACCCCAAAATCAACTTAATACACAAGGTGGCACCAAACGCAAAAACAAGAGTAGGGGTCCATATACTCAAAGGAGAGCACCCCCTCCACAATCTCTGACCACAGATAATCAAACATGGGGCCAGACGAACATGGACCAAGCAATAGGTCCTATTCCATCAATGACCACATCACATATCACCCAGCAGAGCACAATATCAAATTCAAGCTTAGTGCCTTCGTCACTATCATCTTTCTTGCTATCCTCTCAAATACCAGTATGAGTGTGCCAAACACACCCATACCAGTGACTTCATCTTCCTCCTCTTTTTTAGTCCAGGGAGTGCAGTTGAGAGACAGAGACAAGTGGGCGTACAGTGCGAAAACATAGCTACTGGAGATACATTGCAAATCATAAATCTGTCCAGTTTTTCTTTGGAAGATAAACATATTAGTGTCCTACAAAAAGGTCTGTCATTTACGCCTACACCTGATTATGATTGTTTCATGTGGGTAAAAGATGTCAACTTATTCGCACGTAAGTTGGCTCTTTTTAAAACCCACAAATATCAAGAAAGAGACTATCACTATCAACAAAGAAAAGAAAAGGAGTCTCTGGCAATCCTAGAATCGTTAGACACTGATAATACGTCAGGCACAGATATTTTGGAACCCCCATTATCTTCACTTAAATTGAGATCCAGATTTACCCCCCCATTTTCCCAGTATGGGAACATAGACACGTTTGTAGATTTGGTGACTCGGGATTTAAAAGCTGTAAAAAGAAGCCACTCTATACATCACAGTAATTTAAGTCTGTCTGAAAAAGAAGCATTAGATGAACTAACCAAAAACAATGAAGTGATAATAAAACCATCTGATAAAGGTGGGAATATAGTCCTGATGGACAGAGACTATTATCAACAAATGGTGATGAATTTACTGAGTGACACTGATACATATAAAAAACTCGACAATAATCCCACAGACAAGTACCTCTTGGAATTAAAAACAGTATTAAATCAAGCATTGGTAGACAAGATCATCTCAAAAGATGAATTTAAATTTCTGTATAATTCACATCCTACTATAGCTACCATATATGCAATACCGAAAGTACACAAACAAAGACATCCCATACCTGGTAGACCAATCATTTCTGGCAACAATAGTCTGACTGAAAATGTCAGTCAGTACGTTGATGAATTTATTTCACCTTTTGTTCCCAGTCTACCTTCATATATCAAAGATACGAAGGATGCGGTCACCAGGTTACAGGAGATCCAAGTCACTGATGGTACCAAACTGGCCAGTTTGGACATTGAAGCACTGTATACGAGCATAGGTCATGAATTCGGTATCCAAGCTACTTCATCTTATTTATTCACGAAAGGGACACAATTTAACGTGCACAATAATTTTGTACTTACATTATTACGTTTTTTACTCACCCACAATTATTTTTTATTTAATGGCCAATATTATTTACAGACACATGGCAAGGCTATGGGGAGTAAATGTGCACCGAATTATGCTAATTTGTTTTTAGGGTGGTGGGAGCACAATATAGTTTTCACAGAACAGTCACAAGTATTCACTGATCACATTTTATTTTGGGGTAGGTACATTGACGATGTACTGATTCTTTGGGATGGTACGGTGGAACACTTTAATTGTTTTGTAGCATCATTGAATAATAATACAGTAGGATTAAGATTTACATCGGAAATTAATTCAAATATCTTGACCTTCCTTGACTTGCAGATCTCTATTGGACCTGGTGGCCGCATCCTTACTGAAATATATTGCAAACCTACTTCCACTAACAATTTATTGCATTGGCAAAGTTATCACCCTACATCCCTTAAAAAGGGAATTCCTATAGGCCAGTACATCAGAGCAAAAAGAAACTGCTCAGATGAGCCCAAATTCATGAAAGAAAGTGATACTCTGTATCAAAGGTTTAGGATAAGGGGATACCCAAAAAAAGTGCTTCATCGAGCGTTCTCCAGAGCAAAACAAATGGATAGAACTGATTTACTAAAGGAGAAACCAAAGACAATAGGTAATAACACCATTAGATGTATTGGTACGTTCGATGCACAAAATCAGCAGGTATATCAAATTCTCAAAAAACACTGGCATGTTTTGAGGGCTGATAATGATCTGAGAGAAGTACTGTTAGAACGTCCTAGCATTACGTACCGTAGAGGGAAAAATCTCAAAGATTTCTTGGTACACAGTTATTTGAACCCTGTTCCATCTAGGACCACCTGGCTAAGGTCGAAAGTGACAGGTACATATTCCTGTGGACGCTGTTCATTTTGTCCATATCTCAGTAAAACAAAAAAATTTTGCAACCCTTTAGACAACAAAGAATATTGGATTAGGGATTTCATCAACTGTCAAACGACTGGCATTGTGTATGCGGCACAGTGTCCATGTCAAAAAATATACGTGGGCAAAACGATCCAGGAGTTTAGGCGTAGGATTTGTCAACATATAAGCAGTATCAACACAAAAGCGGATACTCCTATATCCAGACACGTGAGACAGTTTCATAATGGAGACCCCAAAAGTCTTATTTTCTGGGGTATATGCAAAAAAAAGTTAGGCGCCAGAAGAGGCGATTTAAATAAAATCCTCTTGCAAGAGGAGACTAGATGGATATATCGACTTGACAGTTTAAACGCTAAAGGCCTAAATGAAGGTTTCACGTTCGCTTCTTTTCTTTAAAAATAAAAGTGAGCCACTTTAGTTGTAATAAGATGCTAATATACGTTTTGAATAAGATTTTTATGTAGGGTCAAAAATCTCACTTGTAGTGAGTCTGAGCATATAATAATGCCCATTCGAATAATTTGGGTGAGTGAATATGATAAACATCAAATTGATATTAATACTAGACCTGTTCCCTATAGAATGTATAGGGTTATTAATTACAGACAAAACAAGCAATCAATCCTTTAAAAAGAGAAGGAAGATGGAAGGGAAGGAGAAGGAGAGAAGAAGAAAGAGAGAAGGGGGAGGAAGGGAAAGATTGCAATATTCCCTCGCATATGCATATGTATTATTGCATTTTTACCACTACTATCATGTAACATAGGGTATATTGGCAGTGGATGTTTGTTAAAAATAAAATAAAATAAAAATGAGAAATCATATAAATCATTCTAAAATGGGATATATGTCATCTATCATAATTAACCCTGTAGGATAAAAATTATACCCTGATGCTTCTGGTAGCAACAAAATAATCATTTGTGATGGTATATGGATAAGTTGGTGCGCAGTCGCAATATGTCATATGAGTAGGAATGCAACTTAAGCCCCCACGCATGCGCAGACGCCTTGGGATCTGGCCTAATGTTGAGATATAGTCTAAGAACTTATGCGCATGCGTGAGATTCGCTCCCCGTCGCGGGACTAAGTCCGTGCGCACTCGGTGGTTGCGCAAGACGATTAAAGTGTCCCTCCGTTACAGACTGATAATAGGTAAGCGGTGGGGTGTCATGAAAGTGTTAACTAACACAATACTTACCTCCTACAGGTGCAACACCTCCTTTCTGAACAGCCGATTAGTTGGCTGTGCTGTCAGTCAAAGGTCCTAGTAGTTTAAATAGATGTGGTATGTTGTCTTATTTCAACTCTGCCCAAACCCCTGATGAAGCCATTTCTCTGGTGAAACATGTTGGGGGGCAGTTCTTAGTTTTTAGATTCTGCCTGTTTCCTGTGCATGGGTGCAAATACAAAGCAACACAAAGCAAATAGAAGCAGGTTTTAGTATCTGTATCAGCATTAGATTAGCCCAGTAGGTTAGTGAGAGTAACTGGTCACTGGAGTTTTAATCTATTTAGGCTGGTGTGGGATTTGTGCACACCCACACCACCATAGATTTTTCACTCTGCTATCATTACGCTCGCACCAAGACACAGGTTATAGCAGGCAGCGTTTTTAAACCATTAAGTGCTCACATTCTTAATAGTGTTATTAAAAGTTACGTTTTATTATCAACCAAAACAGTCTGGGTAAAAATTTGGTTATGAGCCCCTTTTGGGTGATAGTGATATTTATTGCAATACATATTTACAAGGCTTTTGCAATATACTGATTAGAATGCATAAATAAACACACCTTGTCAGTTTACATAGGTTAATCTTAATTTAGATAAACTAAAAAATATAAACTACAGTAAATTCACGAACATGAGCATAGAGCTGCTGCAACAAGTGCATAATTTGCATAAAATTTGACAAAAAAATGGCTTTTCAAACTTTTTGTAGTGGTGCTTCTCTAGCTAGAACATGGTAATTTTTGGACTTTATTAGTGGTCATAATCAAAGCCAAAATAAAAAATATTCATCATGTTCTGATATACTCAGTACAATATTAAATCAAACCTATCAGTATATTGCTGCTGCCCTAAACAGAGTCAAATATAGGCTGCCTACCAGAGGTGGACTGGAAACTTAAAGTGGCCCTTGAAAAAAATACTAACAGTGGCCCTGTTTTGTAGTTGGGTCAAATTGATGGAAGGCAGGACCAGCTATACCATATTGCTGCACATTATACCACCCAACAGAGCCAAATACCACAGTCCATCACAAAACACTGCCAGCAGGACAAAATACATCCCCAAAAACTTACACAGACTGGCCGTGAGGAGGGCTCAGATGGCCCCCTGGGCATCGGCCCATCATGAAATTTCCCTGTAAGGTCTATGGCCAATCCGTCCCTAATGCCTACAGTATTAAGCAATATGCACAAGTCACGGGTAACATGGCCCTTCACAACTTTTCAGTCCACTCATAGACAACTCAACAAGAGGGAACTTTATCCCCATAATGAGCACACATGCACCTATGAATTTGTGCTCCCAGCACACCTTCTGCCCACAGAAAGTATGATATAACACCGTTTTGGTGCAATTTATAAGTTTTGTAGCCATTTCTTGACAACCGTGTGACAGCTCTACTAAACTACAAGGTCATCCGGCTTACCAAACAGACTAGTCATATGACACCATCAGAGGCATGACCAATTACCCTCACCATTTATAATGAAAACATAAAAGTTAGGAAACATTTTGAAGACCCCTTGTATAAACTGTGTTTCATAAAATAGAGGCCCATGTGCATAGGAAGAACATCATTCTTTCTGTCAAACCACTCTTTTCTTGCAATTTGTATGTAGCAAGGTGGACACATCCCAGGTATTACCTATCTGCCCACACTTACAGAGATAGCTACTGTGTCCTGTTCCTGTCATACATGTGGCCTCTCATAACCTCAGATTTATTAAGAGGCCTGAACAGGTATGATACTTTGATGCTGCATTCTGCCAGGTCAGCCATTTTACACACTTTGCCCTCTACCTCATGCCTGGGGCCTGGGTTCCTAAAGAAAAAATAGTCAGGCAGGTACAGAGTGATGTGCAAAACACAGTGAATAAACTATGACATTTTGGTCACCACTGTTCTGTCCTGGACTATACACCAAAAAGTACAGTAGATGGAGAAATGAGGTCTGTGTAGTTCCCTGCTGCAGCCACTATTTCAGTTAGGGCTCATACACACGAACATAACAAATTTTTGGTTTTATCTGATCTGCTTTTTTTGCGGGTTGGATGGGAACCCATTCACCTCAATGAGTCCGCAAAAGATATGGACAGCACACCCGTGTGCTGTCTGGATCCGTATGTCCGTTCTATAGCCCTGCAAAAAAGATGTGCTATTCTTGCCCATTCAACGGACAAGGATAGAACAGATCTATAGAAGGCAGCATGCTCCTTTCTGCAAAATACAGAACACACATGACTGGTATCTGTGTTTTGCTTATCTGCAACTTGCAGACCACAAAAACAGCAATGGTCGTGTGCATGTTCCCTTACATGTCAGGGGCTTCTGAGTTCTGAGCCAGCAACAAAGTTGGACTGGGGGCCCTCCTGAGCCTGCAGGGAGAGTGGAGCCTTGAACTGAAGCTCCAAGAGGTCTAATGATAATCTAGCTTTGGCTCTCTCTAACCATGGGCAGTATCTGGGCAAACTAGCCATAGACCAGTGCTGGCTAAACTTTGGCACTCCAGCTGTTCTGAAAGTATGACTCCTAGCATGCTCCATTCATTTCTGCGGATTTCTGAGAACAGCAGAGCAAGTGTGCATCTTGGGAGTTGTAGTTTTACCACAGCTGGAGTGCTAGAGGTTATTAAAATATGAAAATATTTTTCCAATACGGCAAATGGCGTAATGGAAAAAAGGGTCAAAATGGTCAATTTGCCATTTTTTCATTGCTTCTCTTACCCCAAAAATGTAATAAAATGTGATCAAAAAGTCACACACACTCCAAAATAGTATCAATAAAAGCTACAACTAAAGCTAGTACTATAAAAAAAAAGTTATGGGGGTCAGAATATGGTGATTAAAAAAAATATTTTTTTCAAAGTTTAAATTTATTTTTACACTATTTAGACATAAAAACCTATACATACGGGGTATTTTTGTAATCGAACTGACCCAGAATATGAAAGGCATGGGTCAGTTTTGCTGCAAATGGAACACCCGTAAAACGGTGGAAGAATTGCATTTTTTTTCCAATTCCACCTCATTTGGAATGTTTTCACTGCTTCACCGCTTCCCATTACATTGTATGCCATAATAAATGATGGCATTAGAAAGTACAACTTGTCTTGCAAAAAAATAAGTCCTCATTCAGCTATGTGAAAGGAAATATAAAAAAGTTATGGCTCAAGGAAGATAGGGAAGAAAATTGAAAACACAAAAGCGAAAAAAAAAACCTCCGGTTTCCTAAGGGTTAATGCAGTATTTTACAGAAACTGTCCCCATATGTGGTCATACACTGCTGTTTGGGTTCCGATGGGAAAGATGGCTTTTGGAGGGCAAATTTTGCTGAGGTATCCCATGTTGGGCCAGTGATTTCATCGTCCACCACCTCCTCTTCCACTTCTTCACTCTGGTCTTCCTCCTGACAAGTTGACCTTCAGTGCTGCTGACACTCAAAAACATTTGGGGTGAGGGTCTGCTACTGATCTGACCGTCAAAAACATTAGGGGTGAGTGCCTGCTGCTGAGCTGACCGTGTAAAACATTCGAGGTGAGTGCCTGCTGCTGATCTGACTGTGTAAAACATTAGGGGTGAGGGCGTGCTGCTACTTGCGCTTTATATACAAGTAAATATATGTTTCCTAACAATATTTCCTCTAAAATTGATGACATCTTCGGTTTTTGGGGGTATTATTGTCATTCCGTAAAAGTCTAGTAATAGTCGGACATCATCGTTAATAGCAGCGACTTCAGTGTCCAAGATGCATCCAGACGTCCTCCCCATGCTGTTCCCTAACCATTTCTGTGGCGTTTCAACCATTTTCTCACGTTTCCCTATGAACCAGACACCCTCCCCTCTGCAGAGCAGGGGGTGCCTGGTCTTCTCCCATTGACTTCCATTATACTCGGGTGATCAGCCGAGCACTCAAGCACCACCTAGTGTTCGGCCAGAGCACCCGAGCATCGCGGTGCTCGATCATCGCTACTAAGGAGGTCTAAGTCTATACAAGTGATCAAAATTTGGGTGATCTTGTGGTGGACAATGCAAATAATCTCTATAATGTAAAAATTTTAATATGTTCTCAAATTGTGCCCTGTAGGCTTTATGGAAAAATTTGTCAATTTCTGATCTCTCTACAGGGGTTAATCTGTGGGGTTAAGAATAAAAGGAGTTGGCATTCAGGGAAATATGCTGCTCTGCACGCAAATTGGTTTGGGTAACTACCGTTTTTTTTTTGCCCTATAAAACGCACCGGCCCATAAGACGCACCTAGGTTTTAGAGGAGGACAATAAGAAAAAAATATTTTTCATTAAACCTCAGGTCAGACCACCAATCAGACCCTGAATGTTAATCAGACCTCAGCTCCAATCAGACTCCCAATGTTAAGTCCCCAACAAGACCTCAGATCAGACCCACAATGTGAATGACCCCCAATCAGACCTCAGATAAGAGCCCCATGCCTCATTGCCTAATATCAGCCCCCATTGCCTCTCATATTGGCCCCCAGCAGCACCCATTGCCTCATATTAGCCCCCAGCAGCCCCCATTGCCTCATATTAGCCCCCATATGCCCTCATTGCCTAATTTCAGCCCCCAATAGCCCCTATTTCCACTCATATTAGCCCCCAGCAGCCCCCATATGCCCTTATTGCCTCATTTCAGCTCCCAGTAGCCCCTATTTCCACTCATATTAGCCCCTAGCACCTCAGTTCAGCCCCCCAGCAGCTCCCTTTGCCACAGGTCAGCCCCCCCAGCAGCCCCCTTTGCCTCAGGTCAGCCCCATTGCCTCATATTTAATAAAATAAAAACTCCATTTACCTTTCCTGCTCCTGGACGCCGGCGCTCTTCTCCTCCAGTGCGATCCTCTTCTTCCTGCTGTCGGCTGAGCTGTGACCCGGCGCGCACAGCGTGAGGTCACAGAGCGCCCTCACGCTGTGCGCAGCCCTGCACAGCTCAGCCGAGGACCAGGAAGCGGTAAGTACAAAGTCTTCACCACTTCCTTGTCCTCCGGTGCTAATGAGCGCTTCCATAATGGAAGCGCTCATTAGCATTTGCACCATAAGACGCAGGGACGTTTTTCCCCCACTTTTGGGGGGAAAAAATGCATCTTATAGGGCGGAAAATACGGTATTACATTGATTAAATCATCAGAAAAAAAACTGTTTAAAAAATCAAATTTCAGGAGGGTCAAATTCTATTTTTGTATAATATTCTTCCGGCACTTGTCTCCATAAGGCTTCAGTCACACAACCGTATTTTGTTTCCGTGTCCATTCCGTTTTTTTTGCGGACCGTATGCAGAACCATTCATTTCAATGGGTCCGCAAAAAAAACGGAAGGTACTCCGTATGCATTCCGTTTCCGTATGTCCGTATTTCCGTTCCGCAAAAAAGATAGAACATGTCCTATTCTTGTCCGTTTTGCTGAGAAGGATAGGCATTGTTACAATGGATCCGCAAATAAAAAACAGAAACACGGATGCCATACGGGATGTCATCCGTTTTTTTTTTGCGGATCCGCAATTTGCGGACCGCAAAACACATACGGTCGTGTGAAAAAAAATGATGCTAAAAAAATGATGATTAAAATGAACCTACATGTTTTGAATAAGCAGAAACATATCCTTAGGGCTCACGAACGTGTGCTGGCCGTGCCCGTGCTGCAGGCCGCATACGGCGGGTCCGCAATAAACGGGCACCGGCCGTGTGCAGCCCGCATCACGGATCGTGGACCCATTCACTTCAATGGGTCCGCGATCCGGGAGATACGGAGCGGAGGCACGGATCGGAACACCACGGAAGCACTACGGTGTGCTTCCGTGGTGTTTCTGGCCGTGCCTCCGCACCGCAAAAAAGTAGCGCAAGCACTACTTTTTTGCGGTGCGGACCCTCGGATGCGGATCGCGGACCCCATTCAAGTGAATGGGTCCACGATCCGCATGCGGTGGCCTCACGGTCAGTGCCCGTGCATTGCGGACCGCAGTTTGCGGCCCGCAGCACGGGCACGGCCGGCACACATTCGTGTGCATGAGGCCTTACTCATGGTCTGAAAAGTGTATATCATATTGTAAAAGAAACTAGAAACACTACCTCACCCCCTGTTGTTCACAGGTCCTATGAAGTTCATCAAAAACATTAACCCTACACATGGAGGATACCATATATTTCACTGGCCATGTTCAGTATGTTCCAAACACATATATAATCAGAATAGTTATTCTAGTCTGCACATCTAATGTGTATGACAGCTGCTATTAATAAAAATATCTAATATCAGTATAATAGTTCAGACTGTTAGACATACATGTTTCCATTTGCAAGATCCAAATTGCTTCTCTTGCTTGGACTTTATAATCCCAATTACCTTTGTTTTACAGTCCAAACATTTTTCACAGCCATATGCCTTAAGATACAGTATGTGAATTGTATACCTGAGTTTTTAGAGAATTCAGGGATTAGGGGAACATAACTATCAGATGTTATCCTTGTGGGGTCATCAGGAGCAGCTGTGCTGTCAGTCCTGGGACACCTCCTTGGTGGTTGTCTGGAGTCGCTAGCAAATGACAAGGAGATATCAGTAATGGTGGGTCATTCTTGCTAGTGCACTCTGTCAGATACACTATATGTTGACCAGGTAACATGAATGCTATAAAATATAGTATATACTGACTAGCTTTGTGACACACCAATTAGACACAAAAAAAGGGACAGCAATAATGTGTGCGTTATAAAATCCAGGTTATGCTGAATAGTCTAGGGTGAAGGCATCACAAGTGATCCTAAATCAATCACACAGGCTTGATCAGCCCACAGAGCAAGGCTTATCAGGCTCTAAAGAGCACCTGTCAGCCCAAAGACACGGGCTGAACCAAGAAGCTACACAGAGGATGAGGGGGTTGCCCTAAATGGGGCTAATGTATTGGGGTAATGATAGAGGTTGGGTTATAGAATGGGGTAGGGGGCTGGTGTGGTTGCAGCCTATGAGCAATCACCTCACAGTCTGATTTGTCACAGTGATCCTGGGGAGTTTGGGAGAGATCAGAGGTTGATAAGGGACAATATTTTTTTTAACTGCAATGCTCACGGCATGTCTTCTGAACTGACATTCTAATCACCTCACATAGTAATAAGATGGTCAGTGCGTAGGCTCAGAAGACAACCAGCCTTTTGTTTCTGCTACATTGTTGCTATGAATAGCCAATAGCAGCAGTCACCAGTATGGGACGATTTATATTGGTTGGCAGTGATGGTCAGCCATCACTGGATTCATAGATCATTTGTCTCTGTTAACAGTGAATGTTTGAAGCCATGCCATAAATGTAAGGCATGTTGCGCTAACGTTCGGCTTCCAGTGCCGTATGTTTATGACATTGTGCGGGAAGGGTTTAAGAAAAAAGGAATAGGGGGGGAAATACTATCTCTCCTTGGGGAGAGAGCGCCTTATTAGGCGTGAGGAGACTAATAGGCCATACATGCTCCTCTGGAATTCTGAGCAGAAACGGATGCAATTATTGCACTCTCCTAAGTTAGTACCTAACTTAGGCCTCTTACCCAGGTAAGCCAGTATTTTCTGCGCTGATGAGGGGCAATCACCCGGAAACAGCTGTCTGCAGATGAGGCACTGGCTTATTTAATATCCTAGTCATGTCTCAAGGCCTATTTAAAGGATTGAATATGGACTTATAGGATAGCTGCCTTACATCAGATGGCATTAGGGGCAGAGAGTTAAAGGGAACCTGTCATCACCAAAACACCCCCTGAACTAGAGTAAGTG
Organism: Rhinella marina; assembly: GCA_900303285.1. Taxonomy (NCBI): domain Eukaryota; kingdom Metazoa; phylum Chordata; class Amphibia; order Anura; family Bufonidae; genus Rhinella; species Rhinella marina. Next base: position 27,589 of record ONZH01018085.1, read on the forward strand.
TTGTATAGTGTAAGTGATGCTGAATCCGAATATATAAGTTTTATCTTCATACTCGCTTCCATTCCGACGCTGTGCTCCCACAAACTTGCAGTAAAATGCACTCACTAGACTCTTCTTTGAGTCCTCTCCATTATGTTAGTGAGCACTGGAGTCCAGTGAATGCATTTTACTGCTGGTTTGTCAGAGCACAGCAACGGAATGGAAGTGAGTATGAAGATAAAAATTACATATTCGGATTCAGCATCACTTACACTATACAACACTTACTCTAGTTCAGGGGGTGTTTCGGAGATGACAGGTTCCCTTTAAGAGCTCATTTGCATCCATTTCTTCCCAGAAAAAGGGAATAAACAGTGTAGTTAGTGTAGTTTAGCTTCATCTAGATATTTTCTTTATCATGATCACAGGATTGTATAGGAAATGTCTTTTGCATATCTTACGATAGTGGTTATTATCTGCCAAAGAATTTTCATTTCTTCTCTTCTCTCTGTTTGCAAAGCAACAAAATGGAAACACAAGGGAAGAGAATTGACCAAAAACAGATGGCTGCATTCCCTAAACTGGCCTTTTTGAGTACCATGAACCTCAGAAGGCACTTAAGATCTCTCCTGCAGATAAACTCCTAGGTTTCATGATCAAGTACAAGAAAATAAAGCATGGAATCACAGGAACTTTCTATTATGCTAAGAATGCTATTTAGTCTCTATATTTTCAGGTTTGGCTGGGGAAATGGGCAAATACTGTACGTTCCCAGCTGACCTGTTGTAGTTTCTGGTTAGAATCATGCATTGCAGTATCCTAAAAAGTCCACAAATTAGCACTGATGTGCCTTGTCAGGTTATCTTTCTTGTCAAGCTAACTAGGGCAAACTGTCTGAGCTGTCTCTCTTTAGTCACTCCTTGTAATGACATAGTGATCTTCAACCTTTTTGCCATTAGGCTAATAGCACTGCAAAGTTTTAATGTGACATGAACTAACAGAATACTAGTTTACTAGGGGTCTATGTGCAGTGCCCGAGAGGATAGCTGCAAAGATTGAATTTAATGCAACTGACTTGAATTTTGTGATTTGTCTTTAAAACAGGTATATTCATATTCTATTCTTGATGGTTGCCTATGGGTAGCATAGAGTTTAAGGGAATGTAACATCAGAAAATGACCTTTTTATGTTAAACATGTTTTTTTTTCAGAATATTTGGTGATTTGGTTTTCTAGATTTTAACAATATGTATATAATCCAGCAATTTTCACACTGGCCACTAGACCTAATAATAGTTCATTATTTCATGTTTTGTACAGGTAACTTTTCAGTAACTATTATTATTATCACCCCAGGCAGAATTCAGTAGTAACTAGAGATGAGCGAGCACTAAAATGCTCGGGTGCTCGTTATTCGAGTCGAACTTTTTCCGATGCTCGGGTGCTTGTTTCGAATAACGAACCCCATTGAAGTCAATGGGAGACTCGAGCATTTTTGCAGGGGACCAAGGCTCTGCCTAGGGAAGGCTGGGTGAAAACCTGGAAACCTCAGAAAATGATGGAAACACCACGGAAATGGACAGGAAACAGCAGGGGCAGCATGCATGGATGCCTCTGAGGCTGCCTAATCCCACCATTACCCCAAATTCTCCTGCAACAGCCTGGTGGTGACCCTCATGGCAATTGTGCTCACCCAGACCAAGAAAGGCGAGGCACATGCCCATCACATGTTAGGGAAGCACCCAACTAGGTGCAACAAAGGTCCATCACCACCTGCAGGTGACACCACTGCTCATGCTGGCACTGCAGCTGACATCAAGTTTAGTATCTGTTCTTATCAGTCGCTGTGGCTGTTGGTGGTAAAGTGGTGAGCATAGCTGCTTCCCAAGCAGTTGACCCGGGTTCAATTCCCGTCTATCGCAGGAGGCAATTAAAAGAAGATCTAAAAAAAAAATCAGTACAATATCTAATATGTCCCCTGACCGGGTAAATTGTTTGGAGAGAGGGCCTGTAGGTGGGGGGGAAGGAGGTTTCGCTGGAAGAGCCAGAGGAGTGCCCCCTGGGCTAGTGTGTGTGGTGGTGACAACAGCCGGAATGGATTTGGAAAAACTGTTGCTTCAACTGGTATGGTATCGATTCTTCTCAGTTTAATACCATATATGCCCCCTATCTTGGGACCTTATATTTCATGGATTTTTCGACCACGGAAAATGGAAAAAAAGCTTGCTCTGGCCAGGGGAGTGTCTTTCCCACTGCAGCTAAGGGGACGTGTCCATGCTCTGCCTATCACAGGTCAGGAGGCAATTAAAAGAAGAAAAACAAAAAACATCAGTACAATATCTAATACGTCCCCTATCCGGGTAAATTGTTTGGAGAGAGGGCCTGTAGATGGGGGGCAGGCTGGGGGGAAGGAGGTTTCGCTGGAAGAGCCAGAGGAGTGCCCCCTGGGCTAGCGTGTGTGGTGGTGATAACAGCCGGATGTATTTAGAATGACGACGCAGGACCCCAACTTAAAAATTTAACATCAACCGGTACAGTCGTAAATTATGAGATTGATCAAGTGTGGTATGTCTTCTATGTATACTACTCAGTTTAAAACCGTATATGGCAGCTATCCGGAAAAATGGTTTGGAGAGAGAGAAAGATAAGACAAAGACGTAAATTGTTTGGAGAGAGGGCCTGTAGGCGGGGGGCAGGCTGGGGGGAAGGAGGTTGAGCTGGAAGAGCCAGAGGAGTGCCCCCTGGGCTAGCGTGTGTGGTGGTGACAACAGCCGGATGGAGTTAGAATGACGACACAGGACCCCAACAAAATTAGCATCAACCGGTACAGTCGTAAATTATGAGATCGATCAAGTGTGGCATGACTTTTTAGATGGAGATTGCATGTGGTCACGTACTCCCTGGAACCCCATAGTCACACCTTCTCTGATGTGCTAGCCCACAACATTCTCTGCCCCAATTCGTAAGACCTTTTGCTGTTTCCGTGTGCTGACAATGTGGATTTACCAGTGTTGTCTGAGGAGGTGGTGGACAATGGCGAGACACAGGTGTCGGGGGGTGAGGTAGTTGTATGGGAAGCAAGTTACAGTGGGGACTCCTTGGGGGGACTTTCTCATGATGGGACAGATTCAACTTGGGTGGATCAGGCACAGGAACAGATCTTTTTTTTTTTGTGTTTATTTAACTTTTATTTAGCACAAATAACCACAGAGATATTTATTCGTTGTCTTCTCTGCGCAGTGTGGCGTTGGGGTTTGTCACTTTGATGGCGAGCTGTGCCGCTCTCTCCACAATGGTCTTTAGGTCCTTAGATGGAGACGTTGTGGGCGATTTCAGCACAGAAGGACTTGTTGCTCATCAACAGAACCTCGAGCTCCTTGACATTGTGGACCAGGAATTTGCGGAACCCTGTTGGCAGCATGTGTTTGGTCTTCTACTTGCTACCGTATCCAATGTTGGGCAATATAGATACGCAGGTAATATTATTTTTCAAACCTATCTCAAAAATAAAAATTTACGCAGTTTGCGCAAATAAAACTGGAAACTGGAATTGGAGAGAGAGCCTGTAGGTGGACCTCCTGAAAAATTGTTTGGACAGAGGGCCTGTAGGTGGACCTTCGGAAAAATTGTTTGGACAGAGGGCCTGTAGGTGGCCCTCCTGAAAAATTGTGGTAAAAGAGTGCCAGTTGGACCTCTGAAAAATGGCTTTTTTTGGTCACCGTTAGGCAAAGATGATATGGAGGAGGAGTAGGAGGAGTAGAGAAGAGGAATCAGATACATAAGTTATTTAAATCTTTAGCTGCTTTCCCCCGGAGGAGATTTGAATTCCGGTGAAATTCATGCTTTGTTCATTTTAATAAGCGTCAGCCTGTCAGCGCTGTCAGTTGACAGGCGTGTGCGCTTATCGGTGATGAAGCAACCAGCTGCACTGAATACCCGCTCTGACAACACGCTAGCGGCAGGGCAGGCCAGCACCTCCAAGGCGTACAGCGCCAGTTCAGGCCACGTGTCCAGCTTTGAAACCCAGTAGTTGTATGGAGCAGAGTGATCACGCAGGACGTTGGTATGGTCAGCTAGGTATTCCCTCACCATCTTTCTGTAAAGCTCACCCCTACTCTGCCTAGACTGGGGACAGACGACAGTGTCTTGCTGGGGTGACATAAAACTGGCAAAGGCCTTGGAGAGCGTTCCCCTGCCAGTGCTGGACAAGCTGCCTGCTCGCCTCCTCTCCCCCGCTACTCGGCCCACAGAACCTCGCCCTCTGCCGCTAGCGGCGTCAGATGGGAAGGATTGTTTCAGCTTGTGCATCAGGGCCTGTTGATATTGATTCACTCTCATACTCTTTTTCTCTACAGGGATGAGAGTGGAAAGGTTCTGCTTGTACCGTGGGTCCAGGAGAGTGAACACCCAGTAATCGGTGTTTGAAAAAATGCTTCTAACGCGAGGGTCACGGGATAGGCAGCCTAACATGAAGTCTGCCATGTGCGCCAGAGTCCCAACACGCAAGAATTCCCTCTCCTCACTGGCCTGACTCTCCATTTCCTCCTCCTCTTCAGCCCATACACGCTCAAGAGTTAAGAAGGACTGAGCACTGGTACCCTCTACTGTCTCGCCGACATTCTCCTCCTCTTCCTCCTCATCCTCATCCCCCTCCTCCGATACGCGCTGAGAAACAGACCGGAGGGTGCTCTGGCTATCAAGCGACATATCTTCCTCCACCGTCTCTTGTGACAAGCGCAAAGCATCCGACTTGATGCTGAGCAGTGAGTTTTTCAACAGGCAAAGCAGCGGGATGGTGAGGCTGATAATGGCGACATCGCCGCTGACCATCTGTGTTGACTTCTCAAACTTGCTTAACACCTGGCAGATATCAGACATCCACGTCCACTCCTCATTGTAGACTTGAGGAATCTGACTGACCTGACTACCAGTTCTGGTGGAAGTTGACATCTGGCAGTCTACAATCGCTCTGCGCTGCTGGTAAACTCTGGATAACATGTTTAATGTC